>JADMLL010000008.1:5813455-6087916 GCA_016920875.1 Columbicola columbae
GAATCATACCGTACTGTTAAATATTCCTTTTTGTGAGCACGACAGTCAGCTTTTTAAATTTTTGAAAGCCAGTTTCCCAAAATTCGGAGCCGTAATTTTGATGAGTTTATAAGCAAAATTTCAAATCGTATTAAATATTTATTTGTCATGTCCTTCCCTGTGGAAAAATTTGTCAGACACATAAATTCAGGAGAGGGATGGTTTTGGGCTGGCCGGGGGAAACATTCAATTGTTTGTCACGTGATCAGCAGAAAAAACTGCTTATTATGTTTTAAAACAAATTTTGAGCATTCAATCCGGATTACTGACAACCCCCAATTTTGTTTGTGGCTTTCCTCCCTCTCTCCTCTCATCCCCTGTCATGTCCTCCCGTTTCCCATTAAAAACTGATTTTTCAAAAATGAGAAGAAAACCTTTTTTGGTTTCCTCTCTCTCCCCAGTTTCCATTCCAGAAGGTGGGAGGATGTAAAGGGCGTTGGGGGACATTGGCGTTGCTTATTTCTCTGCTGTTTTCCTCGCATTTACTTGTCAAAGACAGGGATGAAGAAGAAAATTGGCGGGGGGTTGGAGGGGGTCTTTTGAAAAATTTTCGTGAGGAGTCACAGGGAGAGAGAGATTTTGGGAAGATGCTAAACATCTATTTGGTCGTAATTTCCTTTTTAACCTCCGCTCTCCTCCTCCACGTCCTTCACCTTAATAACTTTCATTAAATTCTTTTTCACTCGACTAACGGGGAGAGGAGGAGAGGGACAAGACACAAAACAAAAAGACAAAAATTAAAGAGAAGAAGTAGAAGAAGGAGGAAGAAATTTTTAATGTCTTTTTAATGTATTTCTGTATGAAGAACTTAAGACGGCAGGAGAAGGAAGAGAGTGAAGCAGGAGAAGAAACTAGGAAACTTTTTAAAAACCCATTGTCCTCGAGTTTGGTGAGAGGAAGAGCCGGGGTGGGGGTATATCACCAAAACTCTCATCTTCCCTGCCAAAGGTTTCGTGTCTATTTCTTTTGTTTCAAAATGGGAGTTCAACGGCCACGACGTCTCTCCGTCTCGCCTCACTTGGAATTATTTCCTACAGCCTCCCCTCCTCCTCCATCTCTTCTTATTTATTTATTTATTCGACTATTCATTTCGGTCTTAAAGTTCCTCCGACCCTGCGTCTCGAAAAACCCACGTCACGTTTCATTCATCTCACGTGTACTCCCCAATCCAACTCCCATCTACTCTTTTGGGAATATCTATCTATCGTCATCTATTTTTAGGTTGTTGATGACTTTGTTCGAGTTTTATGATGCCTTTTACTTCCCATCTCCACCTCCACCACCACCCCCGCCCTCTCTCTTTCTCTTCCGATCGGCTCGTTACACACTTTTTCACGACTTTTTACAAACTCGACCTTTTTTGTTTTTGGTTCTGTCAGCAATAATTTTTTTTTCTTAGAAAATTGTTCGGTCGTTAAAAAAATGGTCGTTATTACTTAATAATAAATAAAAATAAATTTTTCAGTTTTTAATAAAAATGACCTCCGACGAGCAAAGGTCAAAGGTGACGGCGAGAAAGATGTTAAAATTGTTTAACATGTAAATCGTGTAAAGGCCAGAAGGTAATTAATCCCTGCGTAGTTGTTACGCTCCTGATTATGATAACTTTTAAATAGAATTTTCCAGTTTTCCACCTTTCAGAAACACAAACGGGATTTAAAAAGGACGAAGGTCAGCACTCTGCATATCTTCCCTGTGACGTGAGTGTACTGATTCCTGGAAGGGTTGAGAGGATGGAAAGTCGGCGAAACGTCACAAAAAGGTTTGAGATCCGGGCAAGCATCGATGAAGACTCTGTGTCGGAGGAAACAATGGATGCCAAACAAACTGAAATTATTATAATGGAACACGAGGAACTCAACCGGACTTATTGTTATAGAGAACTGATCACCGGTCTGACGTCTTGTTGTTTACTTTTCATCGAGTCTTCCTCCTCATCCTTCCTCTCTGAGAGATACAGCGATTCCCAAGGTGAGTCAGAAACCAAGAGCGTAACTCTCGAGAGAGATGTGATGAGTATAAGTTTATACAGTTTTGAGATTTATATAAAAAGAATTCACTTCGCAGAAATTAATTTCAAAAGGTAGAAGGTTCAGGGTCGTGTTATCGGACAACAGGGGTTGCAACCCCCGGAAAACCTTTTCATCTCTTTTCTTTTAATTGAAAATTTTTAGTCGAGGAAAATATTCGTGACAATTTAAAAAAAGTTCCCGGTGGATTGAGTGACGTGTCGTGTAATAGCTGAGTGAGTGACTTGTGTCAGCACCCTCACTTCCTACCAGCACACCTTCCTTCGTAAGCTTTCAGTTCAGTCGAAACTCATTTTCGAGAGACCGAATTCCACATGGGATGTAGCTAAAATCGCATAACTTCGAAACCCACTACCTAACCCTATGAAACCTCATTTTGAATAGAAATAAAAGTGTATAGTTTGTAAGATGAATTCTGTAGGTAGGTGTGCAGTATTTATGAAATGGATTGGACATGAAAGTGTGCATTATTTTTGAAATGAGGAACTGAGCATTATCTCTGAAATAAGATCTTTGAGATGTATTATTTATGGAATTAATCTTCCCTCAAAGGCTGTTGTGCTTATGAAATTGATTATAGTTCAAAGTGTGCAGTATTTATGAAATGGATTCAACATGAAAGTGTGCATTATTTTTGAAATGAGAACATCCGCATCACTCATGAAATAAAATCAGTGGGGGTGTGTGCATTATTTATGGAATGAATCCTTGTTTAAAGGCTGTTGTATTTATAATAATTGAAGTGCCAGCATTATGAAATGGATTCTGACATGGAAAGTGTGCATTATTTTGAAACGTGAGCATTAAATTCAGTGAATAAAATCTTTTTAGATGTGTGCATTATTTATGGAATGAATCCTTGTATTTGTGAAGTTGACTATAGTTTAAAGTGTGCAGTATTTATGAAATGAATTCGGCATGAAAGTGTGCAATATTTTTGAAATGAGGACGTGGACATTGCCGCTGAAATGAAATCTTTGGAGACGTGGGCATTATTTATGACATGAGTCCTTGTTCAAAGGCTGTTCTATTCGTGAAATTGATTGTAGTTCAAAGTGTGCAGTATTTATGAAATATTTTCTACATAAAATTGGTTCATTTTGTTCGAAATAACAAGTCCTTGAGCGTGTGCATTACTAATGAAATGGATTATCTGTTCAAGTAGACATTAACTATAAAATGAAAACTGACGGAAACTGTGCATTATTTATGAAACGAATTCTCTCACTGAGTGTCTTCTTTATGAAATAAATTTCTTCTAAAACTGTGCATCATTTATGAAATGAGCTCATGATAAGAATGTGCAGTATTTATGAAATATTTTGGGGAACTAAGAGGTTCAATGTGGAGCCACAAACCCCCAAACTCGACTACTGTCATACTAACAATATAGGCTACAGAGAACAGGTAGTCGTTTTTTGAAATTGAAAATGGGACAACAGCAGAAATCGCTGTCATAAATTTTATTTTATTTTTTAGAAGACGGGTAACTGAGACCTGATAACTTCCGATGACTGTACTCGAGAAAAACAGTCGGAGAAGAAGATTCTGGTGAAGATGAAACTGCTGCAGACAGTTTGCTGTTAAAACTACTAAGAATTTCCGTAGTTTCGTTATCCAAAGCGATTTACTGTAAGAAGACCTTCCATTTTATACAGATTTTCATAAGTCATTCGGGTAGAACGAGGTCACATCAACTACGGTTCGCTGAAATATTGTTTCATTTTAACCGTTGGCTGGAAAAGACAATTTTCCTTCTTTTCCCATTTTCCTCTTCTGCCTCCAATTTCTTCTTCTGTGCTTTCATGCCAATAACAAACAATACTTGGACTTTGACAACGGTCTCCCTCTTCCTCTCGGCCTGTATGATGACTCGTTCTTTCGGTTGAAAGCTTCCGTCTTTTGTCTAGGTTCACTGCAACTTAGTGTGCATTCGGATGTTGACTTTTCCAAAAAATTTTTCCTTTTTCCCATCATTTTCCACTCTCTCTGATATCTTTTCCCCCTGATTTCTAGGAATTTGAAAAATTTGGATTTCCAGCTTTGATATCTCGTTTTCTAAAGCCCCAACAGCAGCGTATTGAATTTTTATTATTACGAGACCCTCGCGTCTGATGACTATACTGTGTTGCTTCTGTCTGGGGGTTGGGTTGAGCTTTCAACAAGCATCTTGGAGATGTAACGACTGTAAGTTCGAGCTTCCTTCTATATCCGGTTGCCCCCTTCTATTTTCTTTAAATTCTTTTGCTGTAGTTTTGATTGTTATCTACTTCTCCAGATTCAGCTACTTGTATTTAGTAGTTTAGCTGAAGTTTTACTGCTCTACTGTCAACAGGACAAAAGTGAGTCCAGCTTTTGGAGGTAATGACCCAGCGTCTCAACCCTAAGAAAGATAACTGAGGACAAGAACCTAGACACAAAGACAGTACAGACGTCATAATTACTACAAAAGAGATCTAAACACTACAACAAGACCCCACAAACAGGATAATATAACCTAAACCCATAACACTGTATCAGAGTTGAATGAACACCAACACCGGGATCCCATATTCTTAATGGTAGTAGAGACATCAGGAAGAACGCGTAGAGATAATCCAAAGACACTAAAGAAAGGGAAAGGAGGAAGGAAGGAAACAAACAAAACCGAAGGAAAAACACGTCGGAACAAATCTTAGAGAAAGAAAATTAAAAGACTTTGGCAAAAATCGGGGAAAGGCGCCAGTTCCATAAAAATCTCCGCGAAAGGGAAACGAGCGAGAAGATGAAAGAGAGAGAGAGAGAGAAGATGAAGAAGACGCAGAAAGATATAAAGAAAAGATATTTCGAATTCGTTTTTTGGCAGTAATTTTATAATCTAATATCAAGTTAAAGAGAAAAAAAAAATTAAAGTGATCTGTCAAAGGATTTGGCAAAAGATCGTCCGATTCACCATCTTCCTATTCTCTTCCTCCTCCTCTCTCTTCTTCCTTTTATACTTAACCAATTTCAAAATAACTTTCTCCTCTCCTCTCCTCCTCCTTTTTCGTTTTTAATTCAGCGATGAAAAATTGAATGTTATTGAGGATGACAATGAGTGGGATTCGTTTCAAAATTCCACATCACACGAATGAGAAGAAGAAAAAGGTTTTCCGGGGGCAGGGGGTTGTTTCGCTTCTTACACTCTAAAAATAAATTTAATTTAAAACATTTGGCCTGATTATTTGGGTGAATGTCACGACAATCATCTTAAATCAGAACCGTCGTTCGAATAATCGAAACGAACCGAAGTTATTCGAGCGGCAAGGACCGAGAGTGTTGACTGATTCCTTTCTTCTTCGGTTTCTCCTGTTTGAAGGACTTCAAGTTACGCTGTTGTTTCTTTTTTTTTATTTTACAATCGATTAATTATTTATTTTCTGAATTTAACTGACTACAGGTCACTCAGACGCTTTTACTTTGTGCAATGACTAAATGAACCTCTGAGTTAACACAAAAACGTAAGAAGACCCTCACGGAGGGAAACACCTTTCATGCCATCGTCTTTTATTTATTTAAAATTTTATTAATCAATAGATGAAGTAATAATTAATTAGAATTAACAATTAACAAGTTTCTTAGTCTCTGATTTAATTGCATCGACTTAATAATAGTTTAAATCGAATAACATTTTAATTAGATTCTGTAAAATGTAAAAAGACCCTTCGCTTCATTGTATTAACGTTGAAAAGTGGTTACTAAGATCCAAAATCTTCAAAAAATCTGTCGCTTTTAGTGATTTGAACAAAACAATTTAACAGTATATAATATAGTTATAGTTATACTTGATTTGAATCCCGTTTTTCACCTTTTTTTGGGTATAACAGGATACGGGAGGAGAATTTGAAGTCGTGACTATAACTTCTTAGAATGGAACTTAATCACTACGTTACAAAGCTTACGTATAACAGTATATAAAGTGTATATATTAAATGAAAAAGTGATAAATCAGGCGAATATAGATAAGTTTTGGCGATTATGGCTATTTCGATTGCTTGTCTTTTGTCAGAAAAGGCAAGAATCTGAGCAAATTTTTCTTAACGAACTAAACAGCAAAGTGAGATAAGTGTTTCGTAATAGTTATACTAGTATATTACGTGAGCTGTAAAGTAAAATCGTATGTATATCACGGTAAAAGTGTGAAATCAAGCGAATATCTATATAGTTTTAGTTGACTATTCAAATGAACCGACTAGGATTGACAACTGTGAGAAATTAATGATTATTTATCACATTTACCGGCTAGTTTACGAAATATCTAACTCGTAATTTGAGCAAAGTTTTATTGTTTATATAACCCACATTTCAATTTGGATTATTTTTAAACTACCCGGTAGATGTGATAAATACTCAGGAATTCGCCACAATCACCAAGCTTAGTGGTTGGGTAGGCCGGAAATTAATTTCGGTTCGGTTCGTTTCACCTAATGTATATGCTACGGTAAGAGATAAATCAGAGACGAATTTAGATGGTTTTCGGCGATTATGGCTACGTAGATTGCTAGTCTTTTGACCTAGAAGCCAAGAATCTGAGCTAATTGTACTTAGCAAACTAAACAGCATAGAGAGATAAGTGTTCTGTAACAGTTATACTAATATATTACGTGAACCGGAATGTAATATGACATATATACCACGGTAAAAGTGATAAATCAAGCGAAAATCCATACACTTTCAGCCGATCATTCAAAATAACGACTAAACTTGATAAATATGAGAAATTACTGAATATTTATCACATTTACCGGCTAGTTTGTACAATATCTAACTCTTAATTTGAGCAAAGTTTTATTATTTATATAACCCACATTTCAATTTATTTTGAATTATTTTAAGCGTAGATATGATAAATACTCAGGAATTTGTACAATCACCAAGCTTAGTGGTTAGATAGACTGAAATTAATTTCGGTTCTACGCTTTACACCTAATTACGTTACGGTAAAATTAGACGAATTTACACGATTTTCGGCTATTATGGGTACTTGGATTCCTTGTCTTTTATCAGAAAAGTGATAGAAGCCAAGAATCTGAGCAAACTTTCCATCACAAACTAAATATTTATCACATTTACCGGCTAGTTTATAAAGTATACAACTTCTAATTCAAATAAAGTTACCTTAACATCTACATTAGACGTAAAGCTCAGAACTGAAATTAATTTCCGCTCCATCCAACCACTAAGCTTGGTAATCACAGAGTATTTATCACATTCTCCGGATAGTTTATAAAATACCCAAATTGAAATGTGGGTTATATAAATAATAAAAAACTGATCAATCAGACGAATTTATACAATTTTCGGCGATTATGGCTACTTGGATTGCTTGTGTTTTATCAGAAAAGTGACAGCCAAGAATCCGAGTAAACGTTTCTCCACAAACTAAATATTTATCACATTTACCGGTTAGTTTATAAAATACCCAACTCTTTTAAATATATTTCACACAACAAGTTTTGTCTGTCGAATTAATTTCGTAGTCCATATAAATGAATATTCGATGTGTATGTGGTTAGGTTGGGGGGTGAATAGATTCATTCGCATAAAAAAAGACCCATCGGGGAAGATAAAACGGGGAAGACATCTTAACAAGACGATAAAAAGTTGGTCAATTTAAGAGACTTCAACCTCAAATATTTGGCCAAATATTCAGAGAGAAATTATTTGTTCAATTTACTCTGTTTTCATTGAGCCAGCGGTTGGTAAATAATGAAAATGGCTTTTAAAATAAATCTGCCGCGTGACAGATCCACGTTGCAGATGTTTAAGGACCCGAGACCCATTAAGGACCTTTGCTGAAGCCTTGGAAATAAAAAGGAAAAAACAACCTTTCCTCTCTCCAATTCGGTTTTTCCTTTTCCTTTTTCCTTTTCCTCTTTTATTGGAAAAAAATTATTTTCTTTCTTTCTTTCTCGATTTATGATTCTCTTGACGTCTGTGTTGTCTTAAACTGCTTTTTACCGTCTTTCCCTCTTTTTTCTTCTAATTTTTGGTTTCCTTCTTCTTCTTCTCCTTTTAGCTCCTCGTGGGCTAACTGAATCAAAGGGGATCGACTTTAAAAATTGTTTCCTTTTAAGTGAAAGCTTCAAATAACCGTTTTCTCTCTCTTCATCCTGCTTCCCTCCGTGTGGGATGAAGCTGTTTCTCTGTTTTCTACTCAACGACTTAAATTGTTACTTTGAAGGTGTGTTTCCGTTATACTCTGCTAGGATGACACTTGTTATGGATACTTTGTTCTCAGGGAAAGCCGGTTACGAACCATCCCTCTGCCTGTATTCATGTGACGAAGGGTAAGTCTTCGTTTGGTTTTCTGTTTTTTGGTCTTCTAATTAGACTAGACTACAACCAACAATTCGAACTGTTACTTGGACGTTGTTTTCCGTTCATCTAAATCACTCCTCCTTGGATATCCGAATCAGCTTACTTTCACTGTCTTGTTGTTGTTGTTCTTACAGACCGAATTCTCAGTTCGAGAGGTTAAGTCACTTGTCAGTTATCAAAACTGTAGGGGTTAGGTCGGCTACTTAGCGTCTCGTACTAGGATACAGATGCTTGTTCTAGGGAGGAGAACTGTTCCCCGTACACTTCACAAGGACAAATCTTTCTATACACAAAGAATAGACGAAACCATCTATCATCGGTCTTGGGCAACGTGGAATATGTGTATAGTTTGTAAGATGAATTCTGTAGGTAGGTGTTCAGTATTTATGAAATGGATTCGACATGAAAGTGTGCATTATTTTTGAAATGACAACGTGGGCATTACTTCTGAAATAAAATCTTAGGAGGTGTGTTCATTATTTATGAAATGAATCCTTGTTCAAAGGCTGTTGTATTTGTGAAATTGACTAGTACAAAGTGTGCAATATTTTTGAAATGAGGACGTCCGTATCGCCCGTGAAATAAAACGTTTGATGTTGTGTGCATTATTTATGGAATGAATCCTTGTTCAAAGGCTGTTGTAGTTGTGAAATTGATTGTAACTCAAAGTGTGCAGTATTTATAAAATGGATTTGACATAAAAAGTGTGCATTATTTATGAAATGAGGACGTGGGCATCACCCATGAATTAAAATCTTATTTATGACAAGAGACCTTTTTCAAGGTTTACGAGGAGTATGCAACTCAACAAGCAATTTCTCTCTAGTACTGATGCAAGACTGCATTCCTATAATATCTTCCAGTCAACCAGACACTAACAATTAGCACTACTGTCTTGGTTCCCTCACCCTTGACACCTTGTGAGCACAACAGCCTCATAAAAATGAATGTACACCATAAGTCTACCATTGTTCACCAAACCAACCGGCCTCGAAACACATTTCCATCAATTTGCTTTCAAAGTCAGGCAGACACAAGGTCGGTCATGTTTATGTTTATATAATCTTTAAGACCATAGTTGAGACCGGAATTTCGAGATCTACCTCAGGAGCGGAAGAGAACAAAGCTCAAAATTGAAGGAAACAGAAAAAAATCCGTTCATGTCATAAATTCAAAGGAACAGAACAAAAGGAAAGAAAGAGTTCAAGGAGAAAGGGGGGAGGTTGGGGAGCGGAGGAAGGATCAAAAAAAGAACAGAACAAAACAAAAAAAAGAAGAATTTAAGTGGAATTTAGAAAGAGAGCAATTGGTTGAAAGGAAAATGGCGATTTTAATTTAAACTAACTCGAGAAAGCCTGTTTTGTATTTTTTTTTATTCTCTCCTTTTGTTTTCCTTCTTCCTTTTTTATTTCCTGTTGCCCCAACCCATCTCTTTTGCATTTGATGAAAAGGAGATACAGAAAGTAAATCCTTTTGAATGTTCTCAAATTTCACAAAAATTAACTTGAAAAATTGTGCAATTTTCATTTTTTTCCCCTCCCTCCCTCCCTCCCTCTGCTTTTTTCCTTTTTCTCCTTTTTTTTAACATGATTTCACCAAGAATGATGACGACAGCGAGGAAGGGATGAGAGATGCTCAAGTTGTCTTTTGTTTCTTTTACATCCACCATTTAATCTGCAACAGTGTCCTGGAGTATACCTCCTTTCATTTTCTTTGTTCTCTAATTGGGGAAAATGTTTTTTTATTTTTATTTTTCTCTCAACAGTCTTCCGACTTTCATTCTACCATCCTTTCCTTCCTTTTCCATCTCCTCCTCCTCCTCCGTTTGGTTCTGGTTTCCCCGGTTATATCACCTCACCCTGATTAGATTTCCGAAAATGGGTTTCGTGGTGATCAGGTTGTGTCTTATCTTAGAGTTTGAACTACTTTTCACAAAGTTCTGAGCTTTTTCTTCCTGAATGGGAGGAGTAGTGGAGTGGTTAAAGCTCCTGACGTAAATGGTCGTGAGTTCGAATCCTCCTCCCGCATCCTGTTATACCCAAAAATGGTGAAGAACAGGATCCAAACCACCAAACCACCTTTGTGGACTAGAAGAAAATTCTAGAACCTAATCTGAGGGGCAGTCAAAATCTCAGATACTCAAATGGGGATGAACAACCACCACCACCCCCCCACCAGTCACCTCTCAATCGACACCCGCCATCCCATTCTTTCTTTGTCAGCAAAATTTTGACGGGGAAGCAATACATTAAAGGAAAGTGTTAAGAAAATCAATTCGAAGATTCTTCTTCTTATTTTTCCTCCGACTACCCCATCTTGGAATCTTTTGTATGTATTCAAATGAATCAAGAATCAGGGACACGTCATGTTTTATTTATAATGTTTGATTGATGGTTTCTGATTTGAATTGTGCGTCTTTGTATGTATGTGTGATGGGATTTAAATCTTTTTTTCTCTGATTTCGTCTCCTTCGAAATTTGTTTCCCAATTTTTTTCTTAAACAGGCTACTAGAATGGTGGTATTGCTGACCATCTTGATTGTAATTATTAAATAAAAGCCTCAAAACCTTGTTAATATAATCAGGTCTTGATTTATGCGAATGATGATAACCTCACAAAATGTCATACTAAACCAAAGGTTGGGGCGAAGAGACTTAACCGTAACTTGAAGAAGTTTGAGATTCGTTCCTCATACAGTAAACATGGTCGAGTTAAAGCGCGTAAAAAAAGCTTGGCTCTGGTTAAATAAATCTCAACACAAGGAAACCTTTGATGATATAACAAACAAGCCTTTGTGTTAGTTGCTGAATCTCCACAATCTCAAAAGAGTACGCGTAAAACAAGACCTAAGTCTTCTTGGCGTAACTAAAAGCTATCATCTCCTGGAAATGGGTTAGTGGATTAAAATGATAAAACTTGCATTAATTATGAAATCAATTCTCCGGTTAAGTGTGCAATATTTATGAAATTAAGCAGTAGGCCTGTGGTGTAGTGGTATAAGTGTCAGACTAAGAAGTTCAATCAACAGTCGCGAGTTCAAATCCTCCTCTCGTATCTTGTTATACCCCCACAAAAAAGAGTGAAAAACGAGATTAACAGTCATCTATAGCTATAAGTATAACTATATTTATGAAATCAAATACTCGGGAAAGTGTGCAGTATATATGAAAGAAATATCAACACGAAAGTGTTCATTTTGTGATGAAATGAATTCTTTTACTAAAGTGTGCAAGACTTATGAAAGAATTCTTCACGATACTGTGCATTACTTATGAAATGTAGAAGTATAAAAACTGGAATAACAACCAAAAACTTGATGAGAATATACTGAAACATATAAAACTATAAATTTGGGAATAAAACGTAAACACAGTGTAGCAAATAATAGTTAAGACGAACTAAAGATGAACCTATACGAACTGCACTCGCATACCTGAGTGTGTTTAATAATGCAACTACTATTCTTTAATGGAGGAAGAACGGAATAGACCTGAGACCTTCCTAAGACAAAGGAAGAACATATCAGTGCCAAGGAGATTGTATAGGAGGGGTGCCAATGGAAAGTAGCGCCGCTGCTGGTCAGATTCTTGGAGAAACTTGAAAAGAAGACTTGAATACACGTGTTTAGATAAGTACGATTGTCGACTAAATAATGCAAATAGTGCTCGGTTCATGTGACTCTATTACAACCAAACTAAGCCTAGTAACAATGGAAATGAGAGACAATAATATGCGTCTTAAGAAAACTACAAAACAGACGTAATAATTCCAAGATGGCAGACGGTCGGCGAAATATTTTTATATTTTCGTTTAAAGAATCGTTTTCATTTTAACCATTGTTATAGATAAATGACTAAAATTGTGGAATTTGAAAATAAAAGAAAGAGAAAAATAATTAAACAACAGAGAATTTTCTTTGTAGTCGATATAATTTCGTCTTTTGGCAAATGTCCTCAAGTTCTGTGTCAGCACAACTATTGTTCCTTTGATTAATTACCGTCAAAAAATTATTCGACTCCCGACTATTCCCGGTGATTTATTGATGTTCACCTCGTTTTTCCATTTTCTTTTTTATTTTTATTTACAGGAAACAAAAAGAAAGTTTTGGTTGAGAGTGTATAAGTTACAAAATTAAACGCGAACACAATGAAAATTATGTAAAACATACAAAAAACAAATTTTTCTGTGTAACGGTCTTCACTCAGTCTCTCCTTTGTTGTCTCATGTTCTACGCCATCCGATATTCCTCAAGTTTTTTACCTGCGTGGGGAGTCTGCTTGTCATATTACATTTCACTACAGACAATGGACTCTTGTAGTGATTTATTCAAAGTTTTCATTTATATTATTATACTTAAAGAAGCTGTCGGGACACTAAGACACTAACTACTTGAATGGATGCTTTGAGATTATGCTTCCGTTGTATGTAAATATTCGGTGGATCGGAAAATAATGTTGGTTCTGAGTTATCCCTGATACGGTAAAAGTGATAAATCATACGAATATATACAATTTCTGGCGATTACACTCAGACCTGTATATATTTTTGTTTTTTGGCTTATTTTTATCAGTTGTCCATTTCCAAAACTCTCTTTGGTCTTTTTTTGTCCGATTTTTAATCCGTTTTTTGTGCGGTAAATAAAAATTTCAATCAAATTGAACGTAATTGATAAAGTTATCTATTAAAAATTAGTAGGATTGATCGGCCATTTTGTTTTTTTCGATTTTTGATATGAGTAGTCCATTTCCAAAACTCTCTATTCGACATTTGGCGAAATTCCAAGTATGTACTAGTTATTTCGTTACGTTTTAAGTTATTTTAAACGTGAGACTTTTTTTATGCGGTCTACCGCATTAAAGAAAACCTTTTAACTGTGTGTCCGAAAATTATATTTTATAGCTATTTGTGAAGTTTTGTTCAATTTTTTAAGAGTCCCTATCACGAGTCGGAGATTTTATAAATTAGATGTTAAATGGGAGATACTATATATTTATACTCAATACTACTCACAAACTCAATAATTCTCACATTTACTCAATAATTATAGTCGGTACTTTGTCTCAATACTCTCAATACTTAATAATTTGTCACATTTACCCAAGGTTTGTTGGGAATTATGAATAATCGCCGGAAATTATATAATTTTGCCCTATTTATCACTTTTACCGTAGCGTATAAATTAGATGTAACACACAGAAACGACATTATTTTCCGGTTAAATAATGTCAGTGATAAATTGGGTGTATATATATAATTTTCGGCTATTATTCACAATCACCAATTTAGCTTCATGATTATAATCATAAACTAAGCTTAGTTAATGTGATAAATTACTCGATATTTATCGCATTTACCGGCTAATTTATAAAACGTCCTACTTGTAATGTGAGATTTGATAAAAGTCTGATAAGATCACGAGGTGGATATTATATAAACTAGCCCGTGTAATATAATAAAGGTAATAAATAAATGTTACGGTAAAAGTAATAAATCGTGAACATAGGTAGTGTAAAAATGGGTACAGTACACTGGACAATAGACTAATGTCTTAGCTCCAGGAGAAGAAGGAAAATTTTTCAGTATAAATAGGAGTATAAGGCTAAATATTGTATTGACCAGAAAGTATTAATAATATCATATATATGATATCTTCAACTAGGTAACTGTGATTAATTAATGAATACTTATCACATTTACCGTGCAATTTATAAAATCTCCTCGTCATGGGGAGTTTAATTGTAGTTTTCACAGATTGCGACTAAAATATTTGATAAACTAGCCGGTAAATGTGATAAATATTTATTAATTTGTCACTCATTTGTGATTACGAATAATCCCTGGGTATTTGCTCAATTTATCACTATTACGGTGTGAGTGTATATATGAACAATACTACATTCGGGTTCACATAATATCTTCTGCTTGACTACATACTAAAAGGTTAACGATATCAACAGTTACAGTAGCGTGTTGTTGACACCTTACCTGTGTAATTCCGGCTTTGTTCTGAACGGCCTCCACGATAGGGATGTTGGGTGGTAATGCAAGGGCCGCATGGCCTCCAGCGCCCGCCTGCACGACGGCGCACCTAACCCTCACTCTCACAATGTTGATTCGTTAAAGTTGTTAACTGGATGAAAAACCAAACTCCCGCTTCTTCCTTTTTTGTTGTAATATCGACAAAAACTACAACCGTCACTCTCGCAACATCATCATATCAGTTCGTACAAAACGGACGAAAAACATTTCACCATTTTGAGTTGATTTTTTCTGACAGGAAATAATTTCCCTCTGTCACATTTTCCTGTATTAAACACACCACCACCACCAACAACAGAAAACAAAAATGACGTTAGTGAACGGCAGTCACCGAAATTTAGACTTCCGCTCCTACTACAATCATAAGTTCTTTTGGCTATTACGACGGGTCAAATTATTTGTATGATAACAGTGGAAGCTGTAGCTGCAGCTACGTTTCCTAGAGGTAACATCTTCTCCTGTTATCGTATAAATAATTTGACGCGGCGTTATATTGTGATTAATAATTCCGTCTTCTTTATGAGTTTCGTGTTTACAATATTTATTACGAGTTCCGACTATTATACTCAACTGTATAACTTCATAACCTTCCCCCCGAAAATATCCAGCACGACTGTGTTTATAGTAACCGAGTGTCATCTTAAATACCAGACCAGTCCATTCAAGTGTTTATACGATTTGTATATGTTTGTATTAGAATATTCTTTAAAGCTCAACTATAGGATTATATTTATTGGACCCTAATGTTTTGAATAATCGCAAGTATAACGATCAGTATGAGCGGGAGCTCTGTGGCGTAGTGGTTAAGTGCCAGACTAAGAAGTTAGAGTCACCAGCCCAAATCCTCCTCTCGAATCCTGTTATACCCAAAAGAGGCTGAAAAACGGGATTGGGACTCAACTATAACTATAAGTAGCTTAACCCTTTCTGAGGAGAGTAGGCTTAGAAGCAAATAATCCGACAGATGAGATACTATGCCGACAAAACTCCCCAAAAAACACTGCACAGAAGCTATATACAGTATATATACCATAGGTGGGGAACCTGCGGCCTCCGCGAGGTTCTTGTGCGGCCCTATGAAGGAAAGTCACATCACTGTGCAGTATTTATGAAAGAATTTACTCTTGAAAATATTTATTAACATTATTCAAGAGTATGATTCTCACTAAGTGTGCATTATTTATGGAATGAGTCTTTTTAAACGTGTCATAAAAATAACTCTTTCTAAAGGTGTGCAATATTTTTGAAAAATTTGTTCTTAAATGACCATCACTTGTAGTAAATTATTGATGAACTGTGCAGTATTTATGAAAGAAAGTCACATGAGTGTGCAATATTTATGAAAGAAAGTCACATGTGTGCAATATTTATGAAAGAAAGTCACATGACTGTGCAATATTTATGAAAGAAGACCACATGAGTGTGCAATATTTATGAAAGAAGACCACATGAGTGTGCAATATTTATGAAAGAAGTCACATGAGTGTGCAATATTTATGAAAGAAAGTCACATGAGTGTGCAATATTTATGAAAGAAGACCACATGACTGTGCAGTATTTATGAAAGAAAGCTGTGCAATATTTATGAAAGAAATTATTCATAAAAATATGTATAATTATTAATTAAAAGAAGAAGTTTCAGAAGGTGTGCATTATTTATGGAACGAGTCCTTTGCAAACGTGTGTCATAAAATAATTCTTCTTAAAGTGTCATTACTGTCAAACAAAAAACAAAGCCAAATAAGTCACTAACTTAGTGAATAAAAATATTTTATATTATTTTATATGTATATTATATTTAAAATTTTGTAGTATTATATTTTATTTTTCTATATAATGCAATAAATTGTTAAATCTATAATAATTTCACAAAAGTCACTTTCTTAGGTCAATCACCTTATGCGGCCTCTCTTATTGCTGCCTAATTTAAATGTGGCCTCTAATGGTAAAAAGGTTCCCCACCTCTGGTATATATATACCTGAGACTTGTAAAAAAATGCCATAATCAAGGCTAATTAAGGAAACTATACTTTAGATCATCAATTAATACCTTCGTTCTGTAGTTATAAGTATAAGTTAGTTCAAAGCCGGTAGCAAAATAGGTTTAATACTAAAACTGTTGCTGAGAGGAGGGAAAGGACTAAAGAAAGAAGCGCCTAAAAAGCTCGAATGTATAAAACTAAAAAAAAGCAAAACAACAAATCTCTTAAAAAGCTTTTAATGAAAGAGAGAGAGAGAGAGAGAGAGAGCATCATTTGAATTAATTTCATTCGAAATGTTTTTCATTCTGGTCGAAAAGGGAAAATCGATCACCAAAAAACAATATCTGCATTTTTACGACCTTAATTTAAAGAAACAAAAAAATCAAGTTTAAATTTTATGTATCAATAAATAAATAAATAAACGGTTTTATCTATTAAAAAAAAATTCGGTTTTAATGGAAACTCATTTGAGCTCCTCTCCTCTCCCTTCTGTTGTTCCTTTAGCTGGTTTATGAGTCTGTTTTGATGATTAAACAAAATCCGCGCCAAAAAAGACGCCATCTTGTTTTGAAAAATGTTTTTCTACCTTTTATCCCCCGGGGTTGTGTTTATTGTGTTATGGTTTCCTCTACAGTGAAAGTTTCTTGAGGTATGTTTGATGGGTTTCCTGCAAATGGGAGTGTCGCTGTTGTGGTGTTAGGTTGGCATACTGGGAGCGTGTCATCGTGGATTTGTGTTTTGGTATCTAAGGTATATTAGGTAACTAAGTCATGTAGTATATTATTGGATTTATATTGCTGTAGGTTGGTTCATGACAGAAGTCATATACTCAGACTGGTAGAAAGCTTAAACGCATAACTTGAAAGACTTTTCTATCACCCAAGATACGCAATTGAAATCCAGATGTTACCGTAGCTAACTTTTATCCGAAATTGTTGTATATTAGTATATCACAGCTATAGAAGAATCAGTATACCACAGGAGTTTGAAGTGCTGTTGGGGATAGTCACATAACCTTCTTGAGAGTATTACTCTGCCTGAATGATCGAGTCTGGAGTTAGTTTCATTAATGAAATGTTACTAACCCATGTTACTACTAACCTGGGTTACTAACCCAACAAGACTGGAGGATATTCCAATGAACAGTGACCATAAGTCTACAAAAGTGATCTTGGCACGTGTCAGCAACACTCAAAACATACCGACACACAATCACCGAACTTTAGTCGTGGTTGTAGAGCCTAACTTTAGTACCATCCCTCTTGAGAGTAATACTCTGCCTCAACGATCGTGTCAAGAGTTAGTTTCAGTATTAAAATGTTACTAACCCATGTTACTGCTAACCTGGGTTACTAACCTACCAAAACTGCAGGATATTCCAGTGAACAGTGACCATAAGTCTACAAAAGTGGTCTGGGCACGTGTCAGCATCACTCAAAAGACACCGACACACAATCACCGAACTTTAGTCGTGGCTATAGAGCTTAACTTTAGTGACGTAACTTTAGTACCATCCCTCTTGAAAGTAATACTCTGCCTGAATGATCAAGAGTTAGTTTCATTATGACTAACCCATGTTACTACTAACCTGGGTTACTAACTCAACAAGACTGGAGGATACTCCAATGAACAGTGACACATAAGTCTATAAAAATAGTCTCGGCACGTGTCAGCATCACTCAAAACATACCGAGACACAATCACCGAATTTTCGTCGTGGCTGTAGAGCTTAACTTTAGTACCATCCCTCTTGAAAGTAATACTCTGCCTGAATGATCGTGTCTGGAGTTAGTTTCATTAATGTAAATGTTACTAACCCATGTTACTGCTAACCTGGGTTACTAACCTAACAAAACTGCAGGATATCCAATGAACAGTGACCATAAGTCTACAAAAGTGGTCTGGGCATGTCAGCATCACTCAAAAGACACTGACACACAATCACCGAACTTTAGTCGTGGCTATAGAGCTTTTGCCACACTCCAACTCTACCGTAACTATAACACTACTCGTTCCTCATCTTCCAGAAGACCTTCAATCAGTTTGTGAGTTTTGCTCTTCCCCCTGTGTTAGTCTCTCTCTCTCTGTTTCTGTCCTTTTTATCTTTTCTTTTGGTTGGCTACTTTTCGCTGTTATCATTTCATTTCATCTACAGTTTTTGTCTTCTCGTCTTCAGTTCTTCCTTCATTATTGGTTTTGTTTTCTTTCTTCCACTTTTTCTTTTTATCGAACCTTTTTTTATATACATACAACTTCTCCCTTCCTCTGTTCTTTGTATTTCCTTTTCAAAGATGTCGCTAACCTCGTTTTTATCTGATTCATAGAACTTTCTGGTCGATTTTATTCACATCATCTCAGTCGCCCCTTTCTGTAGTCGAAAAGTTTTCTGTATTAAAATGTATGAACTCTCAAAAATGGTTTTTAAGTTTCCTTCGGTTAGGAGAAGAAAGAGGAAAGTTAGTTTCCAGTGAGGATATGAGTTTCTTCTTTTTTTTAAAAAGTTTTCACCCCATCGTCGCCATAATCACGTCAAACCACCTCCGGGAAATTAAAAACAAAAATAAGGAAAAGAAAACCTCGAGGACGTTGAGAAGAAGAAGAAGAAGAAGTTGGAACAATGAATCACTTTTGGATCGTTTCTTAATATAAAAGTATTTTCAACTTTTTCCAAAGTTGATATCAAAAACAAGTTTCTTTCCATTTTTTTCTTTCTTCTTGTTCATCTCTAGGCAAACCTCCCCGAACTGACAAAAGTTTCACTCAGTCTACATCCGAGTCCCAAAATTCAAAACATGTCTTTCACGGCAGCAAATCGAAACAAAGACAACCTTTCTCCTCACTGTTATCCTTCCCTTACTACCGGGTTGTACTGCTTCTTATTCCTCTTCCTGAACCTTTTTAAACCTTTTTTGTACCTAGTCGTCATCATCTTTACTACAAAACTGGAGGATATTCTAGGGGACACTGATAGTCACACTACTACCCGTCTCCAAGTACGAAACACTTTGTAGTTGGTCTGAGGGGGATTTTGACTGCGCGTCTTAGTTCCAGAAGCGGATACAGAAGCTAGAAGTGCTGTTGGGGATCGTCACATAACCCTCTTGAAAGTAATACTCTGCCTGAATAATCGAGTTTAGGGTTAGTTTCATTAGCAATGTTGTTACTAACCCATTTTACTACTAACTTGGGTTACTAACCTAGCAAAACTGGAGGATGTTCCAACGAACAGTGCCGCATAAAAATTTTTGTAACTTCAGTGTCTGTCTGATTGAGCCTAGAATTTATCTCATCAATAACAGTGTTACTAACTCATGTTATTACTAACCCATGTCTAAACCTGTCCACCACCAAAAACTCGTGTTTATCCCAAAAATAATGCACACTAACGCGGAGATTTTTTTTTAGTAAGTAGCACAAACCCATTTTCTGTTTAGCTATTAACTAGTGCCCATTCTAACTATTTTAAAAGTGATGCATATCTGTACAGACTTTTCGTTTCATAAATAATGCACACAAAAAAGGAAATATTGTATAAAAAAATAATCCCGACAGCAGTTTTTCATTTCATTCGGAAGACATCAAAGTTTCCGCTTATTTATATTCACAAGCAGACTCCTCGTGTTCGAGAGTGATGCAAATATCTCATTTCATAAATAATGCACACTTTTGGTCAATCCCTATTTCATAAATATTTCACACATCTCACAAACCAAATAGATAATTGATAATCGCTGCTGATATTTATAGACAGAATCGCTGACGCTTTTCTACTATTTCAGCCATAAACACTGCGCATCTTTTGGAAACAACTCATCTCAAAAATAGTGCACACTAAAGGTTTATGTTAATTAGTGGTGACAGTGGTTTTAATGGGGGGTATAAGAGGATGCGGGAGGAGGATTCGAACTCACGATAATTGCGTCCAAGTCAGGAACTTAACCACTACACCACTCCTCCCACGAAATACACTCAAAAGTAGTGCACATTGATTACAAATCGGTTAACATCTTTCATTTCGGTTTCATTTCATAAATAATGCACAATTATATTTTACTCCAAGTATTATCAACTCGCGAAGCTATCACAAAATGGCGGCGTTACATTTTCATTTCACTACAACCTTCAAATTTTTCTTTAATTTTCGTTCGCCAAATTTCATTTTTTGCTTACTTGCAAAATTCACAAAATTTAACTACGACACCGGAACACATATTTGAATCAGTCATTTTATGAATTTATGCGTAATACTGATGTCATGACTCCACTCCAGAGTCAAACCGAGACCTACAGAGACCAAAAGAATCATTCTGGAGGATGTGCTGTTGGTGTCGAAAATTGGGTTCAAACTTTGGAATCCCACAAACAAGACTAACAAAACCCAAACACAAATCGTTTTATGTATGTATACGTAAATAAACAAATAAATAAATAAATAAACTACAGCATGAGTGGTTGAGTGTTTCAAGACGAAGAGAGGCGAAGGGAGGGAAGAGTGGGGGAGGAGGACAAAAATTTTGAAAAATGTCAATTTTTGCTCTTCTGTTATGCTCCAAGATTGTAGCGAAATTGAGAAATTGACTTTCTCTTAGGAGAGGTAGAGAGGGGGGGGGTAAGGAAGGAAGGAGAGAGAGAGAGAGCAACAGCTGAGCTTTCGGAGTGATTAATGTATTCTATCGGAGCATAAATGCCAACTGGTGTACTTAATTAACTTTGAAACAGAGTCCGACTATTTTCTTTTTATACTTGGAATAATTCAAAGAAAACGCTCCATTATTCCGTTAATTGTTAGCCAGAGAGATTTTCCATTTTCCTCTTTCCATTTTCCCATCGTGGCATCGCACACATACCACCCATCAAACAAAACCCAAAAGACAAAAGAAACAAAAAGGAAGAAAGAAAAATTGGTTAGACCGTGACGCACAAACAAACAAACAAACGAGAACCGGAAGTGGAAAACAATTTCCCACAAGATTTTCTATTTTTACCAAACCGTCCGCCATTATTAATCGACAAAGTCAAAAATAAAAATTTTTCTTCTTAATGAGAGCAGGAGGATTAGAATCGGACACAATCCCGACGAGATCTTGTTTTCTCTTCTTCTCGGATTTTATTTGTTTTTGACGACACGTGATAACATGCAGTCTTAGCTTTGAGAAAAACAAGAAGAAGAGGAGAGGAGGAGGAGGAGGAGGAGAGAAGTAAGGAAGAAAGAGAATTCATGAAAAAGGAATTTCCTTTTGTGAGATAAAAGGAGGGAGTGAATCGGAAATCCGTTGGGTTCCTAAGAAAAAGATAATTTATCTGTCGTTAGCTGGAGCACAAAGGAATGACGGAAATATCAAAGAAAATTGAAAAAGAGATGGTGGGGGTGGTGGAGGTGGAGGGTAGCAGGGCGGTGTGTGTTGTTGACCTGTATTTGGAGTGTGAAAATGAAAGGAAGACGACAGTTTTTAGCGCCAAAGGGAAAGATGGTGAAACGGGTTTCTCCGATATTCTCGACTCGGTTTGGTTTCCTCTCAAAGGAGACAGACAAAGGACAAAAGAAGGAAGAAGACAAAGGGAGGAAGTAAGTTCCCTCATGGAACAAATCAGATTTTCTCCAACGCAATGATAATCCACCAATTTCAACTCTGACGAAGACACTTGTAAGAGTTGCTTCTTTAAACGATACACAAAAGCCATACTTAAGGTATACAGTCGGAAAAGCTTTCACAAAACCAACATCCCCAGGCCGTATCATAATCAACACCAACTCCTCCATCCATAAAACACCAAAAGTCCGTCTTTCTTCACTCCCGATCTCCTCCTCCAGCCTCCCATCATCTATCAAAACAAAAGCTCCGGACTGGTCCAAACGATAAATTCCTCCTAATTTGCATGAATTACATCTAATCGCACGTGCTTTTTATTTTTCTTTAGCGGCCATAAAAAAATTAATGACTTCCAAAGCCTTGTTGTTTTTCCTCTCCCATACCTCCTCTCACATCCACACTCGGTCCATTTCCCTTTCCTCTTCGGCTGTTGACGGATTAATCTATTTTGTTGTTGTTGTTGTTCCTGCTGTTGTTTTTTTAAAAACATTTTGTTATAAATGGACTGGACTGGTTTGTTTAATTATTTACGTGAACACTAACCACCGCATACTTTATTTATTTATTTACTTATTTATGGATTTGGATAATCTTTTGTTTTATTTAAATAAAAATTATGTCGATTTATGGTAATAAATTTAAAACGAATAATCCGAGAAATTTGTTTTGAAAATAAGGAGGACACACAATATTGAAAAACACGAAACTCATTTAGTCACAGATTCTGGCACGACTTCAAAGAAACTCGCGATGAGATAAATAAATAATAAATAAACAAATAAATAACTTTTTAAACAGAAAAGTAAATAAATAAATAAATGGAGGCTGGGATTTGATAACCGCGATCCCTGATATCTCATCCCAAAACGAAAAGTGACAAAAATTTTTGGTGAGAACCCGAGAAACGAAACGTATACAAACACATCACACATACACACACCAAAAAACCGTTTCCCTCAAATTTCTCACCGCCTTCTAATCTCCGTGGTTTCGTGTCTGTTTTCCCCGTTTTCTCTGTTTCGCCGTGAATCAAATATCTAAAACGCGCACTCAAACATTTTCACTATATTTTTTGTTTTCCCTTTAGAATATAATGATTTGTAAAAGCCGCGCCATAAAGTCTGGCTTGCCCGCCGCTCCGCACAACACTGGCGTGGAGTTGGCCAAAAGCTCGACGCCCACGCACACGCTCCACGGCTCCTCCGTGTGACAGAAGAGTACGAAAGTCCCGCCCAATGATTCCAGCGAGCGCGCACCGATTATTAACGACGTTAAGCTTTCCTTTTCCGCTCCCGATTTTCTCGACTGACCTACTTTGCTCTTGCTTCACCTTTCGATGATTGTTTTTACATTGCCTTGATTGATAACTCGAGCACGCCCCCATCTTCCCCGTCCCACGACCCCGCTCTCTCCTCTCATCCACAGCCTCTCTGGACCACGTTCCCTGAAAACTGACCCTTCGGATTTTAATTAATACTCGCCTAACTTTTCCTTTTTATATTTTAATCTATAATATTATCACCTTTTTTTTATTATAAAAACTCATATTACAAAGTATATTTGAAGATCTATACGGATTTATAATAAAAAGCTCGGAAAGCTCATCAACTTGCGTTACGTCACAACAAAGACTTGAAATCAGCAGCAAAAAAATTACAAAATGAGTGAGTTAGCTACCTTCTACCACTCGTTATTTATATTAATACAGTATAAATATAATTATTCGCTTACTTTATAAGTGGCCTAATTCCACGATCATAATTTCTTTAATATATCATAAACAGGACTGTTACTCCTTCTTATATTCCTGTATAATTAGCAATTTAACCAACTTATATATTTTAAAACCAATATAATATAATATTTATATATTATAATTTACTTGCTTTATTTTGGTGATATCAATATTATTTATATAATAATAATATATATTTTTAACACGTTTAAATGGTTACGTTCATGCGGTTTTATGGTATTGTTATATGCGTTATGTCATGTTTTATTATAGTATATTAATATTATTAAATATATTGTAACAAGGCATGAATAATATATTTTTCAGAGACCAGGGAACATGTTCAAATTTGATTTGGCTTGTAGAGTCTGCGGGGATCTTATAAACAGAATAAGGCGGACAGGTGAGGTTAGTTAGTGCAATACCACCACTCGGCGAAGTAACTCGAACGGCTATTGGAACGACCCCGCCATTTTTGAAGTTGGTGAATTGTTCTGTTCGAAAGGTTATTTCTGTATGAATGTTACTTCTGTCTTTTCGCTGTTGTGTTATCATCCGCCATTTTATGTGTTTGTCTGTTTGATAGTTTTTGTTCCTTAACTCTCCTCTCTCTTCGCTTCCTTTTTAATTGTTTTTATTGGTATCTCCTGACCTGTACTTCATTTTCCTGGTTCCTTTTTTGTTGTCTAATGACTCTCCTCTTCTATCTTCTATTCTATTCTCTCCTTTTGAAGCTACGGGACTGTTCTCTAGATAAAACTCTTTGTTGCTATACTATTTGTTGTTACAAACCTGGAAGCATGTGACAGTTGACCAGAAAATAGAAAAAAACATGTGTTATACTGTAAATCTCTTTCTCCATGCTACTGTCTACTTCTGTCGCTCCCTCAATATCAGTGCTGCTATGTGACACCCAGAATCTCACTTAGGTACCTCAATTTTCAAAACTACGTCACACGTCTCAGATCCACTCTTCAGATGGGAACTTCTCTGCAAAGAGTTCTACTCCTCGATACCGACAGGAGCTTCAATTTTATGATAACTTGAACTATATCAGATATAATAATATGAACAATATCGATCGTAACATGGCGAAACCTCCAAATACAGCAGAAGATACGTCTGCCACGAGGATAGAGTTTCGGCTTTTGTAAAGAGGATCTTGACTCTCAAGGACAGACACTAGCTTAGAGTACTTCTGACTGCTGTAGAAAGTCCTACAAACACCTTATCTAGCAAAGTTAATTGTATAAGCTGATTCGAGTTAGGTTTTTGTATATAAAATGGAAGGTTTGTATGTTTTATATACTTATATACGCAATAAGTAATTTTTAGTGAATTCCAGGAGTGAGGAGAGGCACGACAGAGATTGGAATAACCGAAGATATACTACAACGAATGTCAGAAGACTGGTGAAAATTTTCAGGGTTTCTGGGAGAAGGTGAAGATGAAAGGAAATCAGCAAAGTGAAAGGATGAAGAACTGTTGGACAGCAAAATCAAAATGAATACAAAGGGTTACCTTCTGCAGTCCTTAGACGGCTAAAATCGAAGCAGAACCGTTACCAACTGTCTATATACAAACTGTATGTGTCAGTATATTTTCAAAAAAAGGAAAAAGGCAAGTCCCAAAACAAAAATCTCACGTTTATATCGGTTATATTGAGTCATAACCCACAAACGACAGGGCCGAGACGTAGGATTAAGTAATCAACAGAATCCAACGACGACAGGAGGGCTATTAAAAAGGAAATGAAAGTCACAGAACGCGTTCACGCGAGGAGAAAGAAATGTAACACAAAAGGACCGGGGTGAAATCTATCAAGAAAGTAATTTTCCAAAAGCCGAGGGGAAAATTTCTATTCGATGGGACATTGAAATTAATAACAAAAGATGGCCAAAATCGGGCTAGGGAAGAGGGCATTGTGTTCCGGGGAAAAAGGATCCGGAAATGGAAATAAAAACGGACAAGAAAGTGAGTTGACAGATTAGATGACAGCGCATTATATCAGTCTTTTAAGTTTTCTCGGCCTTTTTCTCCTCCTCATCCTCCTCCTCCTTCATCCTTCTCCCCCGAAAAGGAAGGAAAAAAGGAACGGAATCAGTAAACTTGAGAGAGAGAGAGGAGATAATTTTTTGCTGTTGTTTAAGCTTTGTCTGAATGTTTTTGCGACTGACAATAATTCGTGTTGAAAAACCGTTTTTTGTTTTCCGGGGGGGTGGAAGGGAAGAAGAGGCAGAGAGGAGAGGAAGGAGGAGGTTTGAAATAAAGAGAAAAGCTTTGGTTTTTGCTTCGACCCTCAACTTTTCCTTTATTCTCATCTAGTTTCACAGTTTCCATCTTGAAAAACAGAACACACACAGAGAGGCGCGATTTCCCAGACTGCCTACGACTTAACAAAGCCAGAAAAACATAGGAGGAGGGGGGGAAGGATGAGACGCAGGGATGAAAGGAAGCTGGGAGGAGTTTAACGTATATTAATCAAGACAAAGAATCCTGGGCACCAAGTTTTTGGGTGAAATGACGCGTCCGGGACTTTATTGGACAGTTCCTAATCTTTGATAAATTATCTTAAACACCTTCAAAATTGAGAAATGTTGTTTGCGGGGGAGGGGGCAAACGGCGAGATCGGACAATCTGCCTTCAAGCCATGCGATAGATAAATCCATTCGTGAAGGCTTTTCTCACCGAAAACGTGGTCGTAAAGCCATCATTCCGGCACAAACTCTCCGATTTGTTTGAATTGACAAAATTTGAAACCGGGAAGCCGAAGAAACGAGACAAAGAGGAGGAGGAGGAGGAGAGGACAAGGGAATCGACTATCGTAACAGTTGGAAAATGATTTATTTACCGAACGCTTCTCGAAACAAATTATCTGAAAACAATTCTCTGTAATTTTATTTTTATTTTTTATTTTTACTATTTTTCATTCGTGCACAAAAAGTTTCCACATGAAAGACTCCAAATTCCTGCATTCATTCCGCGAGATTTCCTGCAGCCAACGGATTTCGAATTTGCTTCCCTCGACTTTCGAACTGAATAAATTCAAAAGGAAACCCACCCCCACCCGCCACTCACTTATTTTATTTTTTTTTAATTTATATTAAATCAGAAAATCGATTTCCACTTTTCTTTTCCTTCCTCTGTTTTGTTTGTTTGATTCCAAGTGTCTACTAAACCTTTCTTTGTGTTCGAATTCTTTTCAAAATCTCATTCGATCCAATATTCCCTCCGCCCGAGATTTGAGACTTGTTATGCATTCTGTCTCTAGTCCGAATTGTGAGATTTTTCAACTCCCCGCCGCCATCTTTGATGTCCATCTATCATCAAATTGCGATCTGGGAACGCTTACTTCTATTCCACTCTCTCCGGAAATTCCGTGATTTTCTAAATGTCCTGTTTAACGTACGGCCTTTCTGTTTTGAAATTCTGAAAGTGTTTCACTTTCTGTCGTCATTTGTATGTGTTTCACTCCCTCCTCTCCTACAAGATTTTCTTTTTAGAAAACAAATTTTCGAACTGAATAAAAGGCTCCACATTTTTACATGAAACATTGACTTTAGTACAATAAGTAGGCCTGTATGTACTTACTGTTGGTGACCTTTGACCTTCATTTAGTGTCACTTCCGTCTTCATACGGCTTTTGATTTTTAATATTTCACATTGTTAACGTGACAGTGAAGACAATTTAAGGATTTGTGATTAAAAAAAAAGGAAATCATCTCCAGTTGGCTCAGGCTGTATAAAAAGCAAAGCAAATAGAACATTCAAAGAAAATTATCTTGCAATTAGTAACGCGCCTACAAAAATTTCCTTTTTTTGGCCAACTTTCTAAGAAAGAAAGAAAAAATTTTTTCCTTCTTCTGAAAAGACGGAAATTAGTAGGGCAGGCCTTAAATTGACGGATGATGAAGGAAGAGGAAACTTTGCAACAACTCAACTTGTTTCTTTCTTTCCTCGGATTCCCCCAAAAATTTGATCTTTGAGATAAACCCCCTTTCATCCCCACAATCCCTCTTCTCCAACAGGAAAGGTATTCAAGGTATCACCAAGGCTCATCCATTTCCGGTGATTAGTTTTCATCTCGGAGCTATCGCCAAGCACAAAAATCTAAATGAAGAGTGTCTGTATCAGACCTCCTCCTTCCCCAGGACCAGGTCCAGGAAGAGATTCAAGAGGAAGTGAATTTGTAATTTTAATCAAATTAAAAGCTCGCCATGTCCTTGGCCCGCAAAAACCGGGCTGTAGGAAATTTACGAATAAGACTCTCACGAGCAAAAGCCAGAAAGTTTTCGCTCCTTCCCATCCACCGCCCTCCTTCACCGTCAAACCACGGCAAAAATTATACTTTATGGAAATATGAGATATTTTTATATTAATATTATTCTCATTCTTTTTATTAAATAAAATATTAATTAAATGGTTTAATTAGATTCGACCTCTGAAACTTTCTTTTTTTTTAATTCTATTTTTTTTTATCTTTATCTTATTAGATAAACTTTCGAACTAGTAATAATTATTAAAATTATATTTTTCCAAAGTTTTATATTTAATCAGCAAAACAGACGGCGGTATGGTCGTCGAGTGGAAAAATGAAGAGTGAAGATGATTCCGTGGGTTCAATATACATATCGGAATTATTGTCGTCCATCATTCGTTCATCATCAACGACACAACCTGGTTCCGACAGGAGGCTGCGATGTAGTTAGTATCTCAATCAAAACTAAGCTTATATTTACCGTATATACTAAAAGTGATGCGTTATTATATTAAACGTTTTATTATATTATACTATGGGTGGGTAATGTCGTGGCACAGACTTGACAAAAACATTCGCATAGTTGGACACGAACTTAACATCCCTTACAACAAATAGGAGGTTAAAACTTTGACCGGAAGTGATGAATATATAACCCAAAGTGACTTACCAACCGGAAATAAATCAACCCAACCGGTGAAACTTTCCCCAAAGTTCGTCTTGAGTAATTAGCCGGCATTAGGCCAACCTGTCCATCCTTCCTCTCGCTGACGGACGCACGTTCACTTCTCACTTTCTTTTCCAAACATATCATTTCCGGAAATTGTTTTTTCATTTTGTTTTCCCAAAGGGGATACATATTAAGAGCAAAACTGACAAAACAAAGGAAGAAGAACAATAGCAGCAGCAGCAAAAATTTTTCTTCTCTCCTCGGAAAAGTAGACATGTTTACAAAACTAAAAGGAAAACATTTCTGCTTCCTTTTTTTGTCAAGTTCCGACAGTAATCAGGAGCATAAGGAGAGGTAGAGGAGGGAAGGAAGGAAGGGAGGAAGAAAAAAGGAAGTAGAAGTTTGGACTGGATTTTGGGAGAAGCGAGGACGACAATAATAGAAAGCCCTCCTTCCGAAAGCCCGTCCTCTCGGTCCAATATCTCAAAAAGTAAATTTCGCCATCTGCGACCCTCAAAATAAACACTCGAAAGCACAATGAGAAAGCAAAAGAGAGAACTTTCTTGACTTTTATTTACTTGGAAGTGCAAAAAGGTTTTCCGGGAAAACAAAAAGAGGAAAGGAAAAAGGAAGAAGAGGAAAAAAAATTTCCTTTCGGCTCCTGCTCCGCGCTCACGTTGGATTCTGGTTGCGGTGCCGGTGGCGCTAGCTATGGCTTCGCCTTGTTTCGTTGCTGCTGACATTTCCGAAACCTGGTTAAAAATTGCTTAAGTGAGCAAAAAGAAAATTTTTTCCCGATTTAATAATTTTTGTTCTCCCTTAATTTATTCCATTTTCTTATCTTCTTGTTTTAAGTTGCCATTTTTTTCCGGCCATAAATTGTTGGTTAATTTCCCATTTTCCTTCCTTTTTTTCTGTTTCAAAATTTATTTATTTCCAGCACCCAACTCCAACAGCACACCCTCACACCCCCCCAGTCACACCCAAAGTCCTTGTCTTGTCCTTGAGGTCTATCGTAAGACTTTTCCTCTTCCTTTATCAACAAATAATAAATTTAAGGTTTTCACAAATCTGACTGGGGATGGGATTGTGAGCTTTGTAGCTCCGCCATTTTGTTTTCCCTCCTTTAAATTTAAGGATGAAAACCTTTTTCTCTTCCTTTTCTAAAAGATGAAGGAGGCAGATTTTCTTAAAACCATCTCCATTTAGAGCTTTCTTAAACGGAAAGCGAATTCGAAAGTTAAATGTTTCAGTATATTTATATTATAAGCGTGCAGAATTATAATTATTATTTTAATTATTTATTTATTTGTTTTTGGCCACTTCCTCCCAGTATTTTTAGCGTCCTCTGTTGGCCTCCTCCAGTAGTCTTTCATCAACCTGCTGTCGTCTTTCTTTCTCTTCTCTGACCACGCTCTCCCAGTCTTCAATTTGGTTCTACGGCGGAATCTCTGAGTCTGGCGTGTGATCCCCAGTTCTTCGAGATCTTTCTCGGTTCCACGTCGGTCTCGTCTTTTTCTTCAGGAAGTACTGGAAGATCTTCTCAGTTAGTCTTCCTGGATCCATTCTGCTCAGATGTCCATAGACGGCTAACCTTCTCTTTCTCATGACACCTGAGATCCTGGGGAGGTACGTGTACAACTCATCGTTATGTCTTCTCCTGTACTCTTCGTTTCAATGGCAGGCATTAGAATTCGTAGATGGCTTCAGGGCGGGTCACGGGGCAATAGTGCCTCAGTTTGGCTCTAATTATTATTATTATTATTTATAATTTAGTAGGTGTTATAAATTAAGTAAAACGAGACTGAAGTAATAATAAATTTTTAAAGTGCATCCTTCTCCGGTGGTATAATGTCCCGTTTTATACTTAGAAGAGCTAATCATACTATAACTGAACGTATAACTAGTTCAAATAAAACACACAAATGAGTATATAATAAAACCAATACTATATCCTTATAATATAATTTAATTATTAGAGTTTTAATCTCGTTTTAGTATAATTCAAACTCTCGAAAACGAACCACGTTCAAAATACTCATTTGGAATCTGTTCTCAAAAGTGTGTTTCTCATTTCATAAATAATGCACACTTCTACCAAGGATTCATTTCAAAATCTAATTCATAGTTTACCTATAGATAGGATAGAAAGTGGAAAAAGAGCAGCAGCAGAAAAATTAAAACAAGTTGGGAAGAGGATAGGAAAGGCTATGTTGAGAGAAACGGAAGGAAAGCTGAAGAAGGAACCAAATCTTTAAAGGGTAGTGGGAGAACCGACGCCAAGAACAGACATTGCTAGGTCATCGATTAGTGAGAAACCGAGGAAGAAAAAAAAGAAAAGCGAGAAGGTAGTAGAGAGAGAGAGAGGAGGACGGTTGGAGTGAGAGATGAGAAGATTACAAACATGGCGCTCATATGAGAAGTTATTTATGAGACAATATCTCGGTAGGTGTGCCTGATTCCTATGGTTCTTCCTTCTTTCCAACCCCCACCTCCACTGTCCCACTTTCCATCTTTCCTTCTCAACCTCTACTTTCCCTTCAGTCTGACAATTCCAACAGCTTGAACTTCTCATTTTTCTTTAAATATAGTATTAATAAATTGACTTTATTAAAATCTTTCTTTAATAAATCGAGAGAGGAGGGATGACACCCTAAACCTCAGAATCCGTTCAGTTTTGTCACCAGATACTGAAAACATGTTGTATAGTATAAAACCTATAAAAATCATCAAACGGGGAGTGGATCTATAATTCAAATGTTGCTTTAGTTTTGGAACACCCTATACATGTATTTATACATTTTTATGTATAAAGAAACTTAGAAATATATTATCGAATGTATATATAGTTGCACATTGGTACATGACAGAAGTCATACTCTCAGACTGGGTACGATATCTCAAAAATAAGAGACACGGAGAAAGCTTTACTTATAAAACCGCATAACTTGAAGACCTTATCACCAAGGTACCCGATTCAAATGTATATGTTCCCATACCTATCATCCCAAATTGTGTTTGGTATGTTATCACCCCCGCATCTTTCTTCGTGGAAAAATTTTTCTGTCATCGCAGAAAATTGCCTCCGCGTAAAAATAACTTTTGATTCGATTAATTTTTTGATTTATATTATAGTTCGTTTGGAAGAGATCAAGATGAGGTGGAGGGAAAACAGATTGAGAGCGGGGGTGTGTGGAAAAGGAAGGAAGGCGGCCATTGAAAACCAGACAATTTTTATTTCCACGAATTTTGCGGTTGAATCATTTTTGCTGTTGGCAAAAATTTTTGGGAATGGGAGTGAAGAGAGAGAGAGAAAGGAGGGATAAAATGAAATTCGTAAATCCTCCTTTTCACTCTTTTCCCTTTTAAAATTTGTTTTCCTCTCTCCCATCCTCTCTCTCTATCTCGTCAGAAAGTGTGGCTGGGTCGATGCCCTTCTCCGTTTTGTTATCATTTCAGATAGTAACAGGGAGTTTTTGTCACGTGACTTCACCTGCTTTCCTCTCTCTCTCTATCCAGCATCCTCCTCTCCACCTCTCTCTCTCTCTCTCTGCCTCTCTTTTCCTTCCTTCCTTTCACAACTGAAATTTCAATCGTCGCAATTGAAATTTTTGTTGATTTTAATTATCGAACTCATTCAATTTCCGTTTTCTAATCCAAGACGAAGAGAAAAATTTTTCTTTAGAAATGTTGAGAACAACTTTTTTTCAAGGACCGTAGCAAGGAAATAGAATTTGTCACTAATAATACATCGTTTCCTTTGTCATCTAAACGGGTTTGTACTAAACTTTCCTAACGTCGCTTTTCCACTTTCGAAAACTTTTCCTCCTCAAATTAAAAAGTCAAATACTGCCCAAGACCCCCTTTAAGTCTCGTTTTATGCGATACCTTTAATCGCGTAAAATAAATACGAGGCAATTCCACTGGATAAAACGGTTCAAGGTTATTGAAATAAAATGGCTAACGTACCTTGTGACGTGTATCCGCTCACTGATTGGTTCTCGTCTCCTACGGTGACTGTTTCCGCTGCCAGCAGAATCCAAGTTCCGGAAACGCGTCCGGTTTCTTACTCCATGGGAGGTCTATTCACACTTATTTGAAATTTAAATTTCGAACACTAACTATCTACACTCACACGACCTCATTTTATGAGTTAATAACTCTCCGAATAATGAACCGACTAGCGCCACGAATTTTATTAAAAATTGTGCGATATTTATGAAATGAGCTCCTTATGCGATTAAATGTGAATTTGTAAACTAATTTTGTCGTCAAAAGTGTGCAGTATTTATGAAATGAACCCACATGAAGAGTGTAGTAATAATTATGAAATGAAATCACATGCAAAGTGTGCAATATTTATGAAATGAGTTCCTTACGCAGGTAAATGTGAATTTATGAGATAAATTTTGTCGTCAAAAGTGTGCAAAAATTATGAAATGAAACCACGTGGAAATTTTGCAGTATTTATGAAATGAATTCATATGGAACGTGTGCAACATTTTTGAAATGAAAACACTGGAAAATTGTGCAGTATTTATGAAATGGAATCACTGGAGAAGTGTGCAGTATTTATGAAATGGGATCACGTAGAAAGTGTGCAATATTATTGAAATGAAATCACATGCACAGTGTGCAATATTTTTGAAATGAAAACACTGGAAAACTGTGCAGTATTTATGAAATCAAATCACTGGAGTGTGCAGTATTTATGAAATGAATTCATATGGAAAGTGTGCAACATTTTTGAAATGAAAAATGGAAAATGCATGAAATGGAAGAAAGTGTGCAATATTATTGAAATGAAATCACATGGAAAGAGCGCAGAATTTATGAAATGAACTGACATAGTGTGTGCAATATTTATGAAAGAAACAGGGTTTCCTTCGATTAAGTTCCCAGTTTTCAAAACGCGTAAAAAAAGACTGGCAGAAAGACTCAACAGAAGATAGTAGAAAGAAGAGAAAGTTACAAAATTGGAATTGAAAATCTAAAAACGGATTCTAGAAGAGGAGTGGAAGAGGGAGAAGAGGAGGAAGGTCGGGAGGCAGGAGGGAAAGCCTTTCAGCCAAGACTTTAGTCATTTAGTCTTTGGCAATTATCATAATTTCCCTGCCTTTCTGACTTTATCAGACGAGATGAACACGAAGAAAAGGAAAAGAAACCGAAAAATAAATTTGAATTTGATTCGGAGGAGGAGGAGGAGAAGAAGATGAGAAGAAAGATGGAGGATGAGGGAGGAGGTTGAATGAAAAATTTCCCGAGAAGGTAGAATCTTCTTTTCATCTCCTCTCCGCTTTATTTACAGATCCACTAATTGGCCCGACGGTACTCATGTCTTTTATGTTCGGATTCTACCTCACTCGACGTGAATCCTTAAAATACTACCCTTCAATATGGTTGAGTTTGGTGAAAGGCGTCATCCTAGAAAACCGACTCTCTCTAAAGATCAACTTGAATTAAAACGAAAATCAGAATTTTGATCTCATTTTGGGGAAAATTTTTCTCTTCCTCTCCACCCCCCACCTCCCGCCCACTACCTCAGGCCTCCCGAAAGATGTTTCGTTTCCTCTCCTTTTTCACGGGTCCTAGTTTACCCAAAAACCCTTTTTCACGCCTTTCCTCCCGACAAATTATGTCCCTGAAATAACAATCCCATTCTCATCTCTTTCGTGAGAGTTTTCAGCACCTGTAGAGCTATCATCATCATTATTATTATTCATTTTGATCTACCGGATGATACACACGAGTTTTGAGATTTTTGTAGTGCTAACATTAGGCTATTAGGCTATTCAAAGTCTAATTTATGGTAGGATGGCGGAGTTTTTAATTGGCTCAGACTTGGCCCCTTCTCCCTCAGTTAAACACATCCTTAGTGAATGGAACTGCAGAGTTGACTCCAAAAATTTATTTATGACATCATTATTCCATGACAGTGTGCAGTATTTATGAAATGAACTCACATGGGAAGTGTGCAATATTTATGAAATGAATCACAATGGATAAATGTGACTTTGTAAATTTTTGAAAATCAAAATGGAGTATTTACGTATGATATGAAATGTGCAATATTTTTGAAAAAAATGGAATCACTGTGCAGTATGTGTAATATGAACTGTATGAAGGAAATAAAAAAAACTGTGCAATATTTATGAAAATAATTTCTTATCCGAACAGATGTGAATTTGTAAAATAATTTTGTCGTCAAAAAAGTGTGCAATATTTAAGAAATGAACCCACACAGAAAATGTGCAGTAATTATGAAATGAAATCACTGGAAAAGTGTGCAGTATTTATGAAATAAACCCACGTGAAGAGTGTGCAATATTTATGAAATGAACTCACACAGAAATTGTGCAGTATGTAAGAAATCAAGTCACATGGAAATTGTGTAATAATAGACCTAATGTTAAGAACTCAGATGAAAGTGTGCAATATTTATGAAATGAACTGACATGGAAATTGTATAATAATAATGAAAAGAAGTCATAAAATGTGTGCAATATTTATGAAATAAACCCACATGTAGTGTGCAATAATTTTGAAATGAAATCACTTGAAAAGTGTTCAATATTTATGAAATGAACTTACACAGAGTGTGCAATATTTATGAAATGAACCCACATGGAGAGTGTAGTAATCATGAAATGAAATCACATGGAAATTGTGTAATAATAGGCCTAATGTTAAGAACTCATGTGAAGTGTGCAATATTTACGAAATGAAATCACATGGAAAGCGTACAAGAAGGGCGACAACCACTAATATTGGGCCAACAGCAGTCTCATAATGACTAAAAACAATTTTAGAAAAACACTAAAAATTGCCGCCAACAACTAATATAAAAATAAATAAATAAATTAATAATATCTTATAAATTCAGTAAACGGTATAAAATAATTATCTTATTTAGTTTCCTAATATACCTAATAGGCCTATTGAAAAGATCTCACATGAATTGTGCATTATTTACGAAATGAAATCACAAGAAAAGTGTGCAGGATTTATGAAATGAAATCACATGGAAAGCGTACAACAAGGGTCTTCAACCCGCGGCCGCCAACAGAACTCTCAATAACGACAACAAAAATAATTTTGAAAAATAAAACAGACTTCAAAAATGTCAATAACTTTAACTAATATAAAATTAAATAAATTAATTAATAATATCTCAAAAGGAATAAAATTAAATAAAAGGTATAAAATAATTATCTTATTTAGTTTCCTGCTGTGCAGGAAAAAAATTTTTTTTGGCTGTTGATTTTGTAAAACGTTGAAGACCCCTGGCCTACAATATGAAACCAACTCACATGGAAATTGTGTAATAATAGGCCTAATGAAAGAACTCACATGAAGTGTGCATTATTTATGAAATGAAATCACATGGAAAGCGTACAACAAGGGTCTCCCACGCGGCCACCGATATGTTTTCTGCGGCCCGCCAACAGAACTCTCAATAACGACAACAAAAAATAATTTTTAGAAAGAAAAATATAAACAGACTTCAAAAAAATTGTCATAGTGGGCCAACTTTAACTAATATACAAATAAATAAATTAATAATATCTCAATATAAAATAATTATCTTATTTAGTTACAAAAATATCTACGGTCCGGCCTGCTGTGTAGAAAAATTTTCGGCCCCTGATTTGTAAAACGTTGAAGACCCCTACAATATGAAATCAACTCACATGGAAATTGTGTGATAATAGGCCTAATGAAAAGATCTCACATGAAGTGTGCATTATTTATGAAAAGAACTCACAAGAAAAGAATTCACTATTTATAAAATACACTCACATAGTATTAGAACCCGCAGGATGGCTAAGATAGAACAAACTCAAAACTGAACTAACCAAACAAGACAGAACAACTCACACCGGCAAAACACGTGGAGACAACGAAAAGCCTAAATCACGACAACCGGATGAAACTACAGACGAATACCGACTAACCAACTGCTTTCAATTGGTCACTTCTCTATAGTTGCCAACCTAAATCTGCGCAGATCATTTGGCGACTACCAACTTAAACCATTATATGTTCAAACGTAGGCCTAAATAGACTTATTTCAAACTAAACGAACTTTATTCTAACAGTGTTTATGAAATGGTTGGCCAAACTACCTTCTTTAACCTTTCAAAAATTGGATTTTGAGCCAAATTTGGACATCCCAGACACAAAAATGACTGCAGAAGGTTTAAAAATAGTGGTGGTGGTGGTTTTAACCCCGATTTTCACCCTTTTTGGGTACAACAGGATGCTGGAGGAGGATTCGAACTTAAGATCATTGCGTCCAAGTCAGGAGCTTTAACCACTACAGTACTCCTCTCCCTCAGAAGGTTTAAAAATTAAAAAACTACAAAGAGATCATAGAGGAAGAAACTAGAAAAAATATATAATATAATTATAATATATATTGATAAATACAATTTATGATTTTTTATTAAAAATATAATAATATAAATAGTAAGAAATGAAATTACAGCGCGTCGGCTGGGAATTGAACCCAAGTTGGTCGTGTCTTTAGACTTAGGCCGCTTCCTGCTGCTCCACTCTGTAGGTCTGAACAATGGCAACTCCTAGTAGTTGAGAAAATTTCTCCGACCTGACTGCGAGGGACATGTCCCAACCAGATTCCTGTACCTGTAATTCCTGTAAAAGGAACTGAATGGCTTCTATAGATGGGACACTACGTGTTCGAATCCAACGCCTGGGTAGCCGGACATACAAAAACCAAAAAAAAAATTTTCTTCAAGTCGAGCTGACGTGATTTCAATAATTTTCATCCCCCAAGGAAGGAACCGCTCGGGGGCGAAATCACGATTCCATAACAATTTCAGGTTCTTCATTTTAGCGGGACAGGAGGGGTAATCTGAATTGGAAATAACTCGTTAATATAAAAAAATTTAATGACTACAGAAAAAAATGTCTGTAGGAAGAAAGGAACATCGATATTTAAATGAATTCCCCCGCCCCGCCCCGGCCCTCTCCTCGAGTTAAAACATTGTTAAAACAATCTGGGAGTTAAGAAGAGGAAAAGTTGGGCCCTGGCGGTAAACCCAAAAGGCACTTCAAGAAAAGAAAAAATAATATTAAGATAATAAAAATCAAAACGCGTTTTCCCTGGTGCTGCTGGAGGACAGGGAAGAAGCGGGATGAAGGAGGAGGAGGAGGAGTGGGAAGCGCTGGCAGCATCTTAATGAAACGGGAAACATGAAGAGGGAAACAGAGGCCCAACTTCGGAGAGATATCAGGGAAAGTGACATGATAACTTTTCGAGGCCGAAATTGCCTTTTTTGACGAATCCCCCCCCGCGGATTCCTGCCACTAACTTGTCACTCCATTTAATTCTGTTTTCCTTTCTGACGCTTTATTTCTTTTACGGTCTCTCATAATTAAGACTGACTCGTCCGTCTGTCATATTGAAATCACCTTTACCCCCCACCCCACCCCACCCTCCACGTCCATCCCACAAAACGAATCGCTTTTCTAATTCCACGTCTCTCTCTCTCTCTTTGACTACTTTCAACTGATTATGGTTGAATAAACCGCCTTCAGGCGATTCGAGCGAAAAGTTCAGAGATGGAGTTTGATCTTTGACCCGTTAAGCTTTCAAAAGTGTTTTCTCTCGTAATTGCCTCGAGTAGCCACCGGAAGTGGAATATCATTTGTAAAAGTAATGGCGGGGAAGCTGCGTCGAGTTCCCATGGAAACACCACGAAAACTCTTCATTATTCTAAGTGACGAGTCAAAAATAAGAAGACACAAATTGTACGTGCGACATCCACGTGTTCACTGCCGTAGGGGATTTTCGGTCTGTACAACGTTTTAACGCGCTATATTCACCAACTGAGCTAGTTTGTGACTCTTGAAATTCTGTTTTCCTCTCACCCCTTGCCTACAGTACAAAGGTAATAAAGCTATGAGCAGTCAGTTAGAGGCACTACATACATTGAGTCAGAAGAGCTAGCCAGTAGTTGATATTCAGTGCGTAGAGAAGCCAGTCAGTATCCATCAAGAATAGTTAGTGAAGTCGTCGGTATTCAGCAGTACAGAATAGTCAGTATCAAGAGTAGTGTTGAGTATGAAGATCTACAGAGCCATTATAACTTATTTACTACCAATAGTTTAATACAATGAGAGGGAGGCTTGTCTAGAAGGTGGGTGATGGTTTAGAAGGTGTACAGAAGCAGCTTCATTCGTCATAGTCATGACAACTACCCTTCTTACCTATAAGATGGTATTTCGCTGAAACACAAAAAGCTAACGACTCCAGACAGACAAGTACAGGAAGTTCTTGCAACTGTCGTTGCTGTCTTCAACGAAAATTACAAGCATCCGTTTCCACTTTGCTCTAGAAAGATGTGCAGACTATGCGTGCTAGTATGATACTATAATTTACTTTGTGTGCAGTAAAAATGAAGATATCGAAGCACAGAACGGTTGCCTTCATTTTTAACTTACCCCACTTCGATAGTGACAGGGTAAAGCAAAAATGAGGCAAGTTCAATGCCTCCGTGATTTCTCCTTCTACTCGTTCTAAATGAATTCAGGTACAGGATTTCGTCGCACGCTATACAGTACATCGAACACGGAAATTGCTGCTCACTTCACTGATGAACTGAACTGTTCTTTTTATCTACTTACCCTCCCCTCCATTTTGTCCTGTGATAGAGCAAACTCGTCTGAAGTTCTATTTTGCTGTTGAGTGTTACAAACATTTTGGCTCCACTTAGTCCAGACGAATATATAGAAGCACAGGAACGTCAGCTTCATTTTTGTCTTGTCCCACTATAATAGTGACTGGATAAAGCCAAAATGAGGCCGTCCCTATGCTTCAGAGATTCCTCCTCGGTGCGAGCTATTTACCACGACGTGAAGACAAAACTTTGATCTCGAATTCAACATTACTACCGAATCTGATATTAATATACATATTGTAGACCGGAAAGAATTATCGTAAATATATTACGGTAAAAGTGATAAATCGGGCGTATGTACACATAATTCCGGCGATTGTTTATAATCACCAACTAAACTTGATAAATGTGAGGAATTGTTGAGTATTTATCACATTTACCGGCTAATTTATACAATCTACAGCAGCGTCAGCTGATTGAATTATATACATTTACCCGATTTATCACTTTTACCATAACATATACTTAATTACTTTCGGGTTTTACAGAATATTACGGCTGAATTTCGTTTTCTAAGGAAATGGTTGGAGTGATGGTGGGTAGAAAGGGAAAATGGCAACAGGAAACCGATCCCAAACGACAGATATTTGAGTTCCGGACGCAAATGTCAAGGAAAACAAAACAATGTTTTAAAAAAGATGACCGCACAGCAAGACCACATGGTTTCCTCGGCCCCATGGCTTTAAAATAACTTTCCCTTCCTCAAACTCATTTATCTTTCACGAAAAATGCCAGCTCTACATAACATATTAAACCGCAGAGACACACATACGCACACGCATCCTCCTCCCAAACAGGAAAAAAGGTCGCAACGTGATCGTCACCATCCTCCCGAAACGAATGCCATGAGTCAAACATGGAAATACTTTCATTAATTACACGTTTTAATGAACATCAGCAATTAAGCAAAGTTGACGTGGATAAACCGCAATCAAGTACAATGACCTGAACTGGGTGATCGGAGTCTGTAGGCTACCTGGCGGAAGTGAAATTAGTTTTGATTCCCGCTAGGAAACGTCCAGTTTTGGCTAACATTCGGAATTTTCGGCTATCGATTGTCAATTAAGAACCGGTGGAGACGTTTTTGGCACTACAGCTTACCGACGACTTATCCTTGTAGTCAATTCAGATGAAGGTAAGGGACCAGGGTCCTCTGGTAATTTTGGTACGGCTCCTGTAATAGAACTCGATCTCTAAAACTACTAGAATCCTGACACTTCTTTATACTTTGCTGCAGACAGGTGTGCTGACTGTGTGTTCCATTTCCATGAAGTAAAGACGAAGATCTCGAAGCACAGATCAGCTTTCTTAACAGACGTTCGGTTTGTTTGTTTGATTGTTTATCTTCTCTCTCTGTCTATCTATCTTCTATTTCTCTGTTTCTTTCTCTCTCATTTTCCTCTCCATCTCTTTCTGTTTCCTTTCCCTTCCTCTCTTTTACATACCTCAACCTCTCCTACTAACCAATTTCACAATCACCTCTTAGTCCCTCCTGAGGCTGAAACTATGGTCTACTTCCTATAACAACCAACTTGTTTGAAATCCTCCTCCCCCCACCGTCAAATATGTCACCTCTCACCTGAATGATACAAGACAAACTCTTCTTTGATGTGGAAACGGAAGTGATGAATCAGTAGAACCAAAAAACCGGAAGCTTCATTCGTTCCCAGTCATTATGACCGTGAGTGTTACCCAAGACAAACTCCACCACTACTTCCGGTCCTTGAATTTATCATCATTCAGCTACCTGTAACCAAACCATAGACTCTAATTAGAATATAGTCAAATTATAAACTGGTAACCAAATTTTAGGACCAGGAACGTCAGAAAACTCCTCTCCACTTCCGCTTCCTGATTCAAAACTCAGAGAACAAGCAACAAAGAGTGGTATATGTGTATACATGAATTTATACACAATTTAATTCTAAATTATATTTATCTAATTAACATAAGCAGTAGGAAACTCAATTCAAACAAAACTTCCATTGACAGTGTTGCCAACACCTTCAACCCACACCGGAAACGAAACAACTCCACAAGTTAGCACAAACAGCACACAAGACGCGGCTGAAAGGTATCATCCACACTCCTGATAAAATGAGAAAAAGTAGAAACAACGAAAACGAGACAAAAATGGCGGCGGAAAGAATGCTATTTCGGGAAAAAGATTTTCCCTCTTTTCCACAGCTTTTGATGAAACCGCTGGCACGAATTCCGTTCACAAACCTTTTTTTTGTATATATGTGAGAGAGAAGTCAACAAAAATTTTTGGTTGTTGAACCCAATTTAGAAAATTAAAGTTGATTCAAAACACCCGCCGTCGAGTAAAAGGAAAGAAAAGACGGAGAAGAAAGAAGAAGAGAGGAAGAGGAGGAGGAGGAGGGAAAAAAAATGAAAACTGGAGAACAGTCTAAAATACGGGCATAAGTGAAAGTTGTCGGGAAGTTCTGGTAAAGCTCCAGCCTCCGGGAAACTTTTGCCACTTATCTACTGTCTAAACAGTTGATAGAAACTGGTTTTGAATCAGTTTCGTCAGTTTCCTTCGGTTCCCTGTTTTACTTAACATATTTGTTAATTTATTCCGCTATTTAGTTGTTGGCTACAACAAAGACGACAGCTAATTTCGTTAGAGAGACAGGGTGATTAACCCCTCTTCACTTTTTGTTTGAAAAGTGAAGAAGAAGAGGACAGCAAAAGAAGACAACCAACAAAGGTAACTGTACCTTGAATCAAATCATACAAAGTTGAAATTTCATATTTGTACTAAAGTCATCTTCCTTAACTCGCCCCTGTGTACAAGAGATACCCATTTTGACCCACTTCCATCTTCATTTTTGCCTACAGTTAGGTTTAATTATGTTTGTGTGTTAGGTCAGGCTAATACTAACAGTAGATCTGAATCGTGTATAAGTTGTAATAAATTGGGGAATATATATATACATATAAATAATTTCCGGCGATTATTCATAATCCCCAACTAAACTTGGTTAATGTGATAAATTTTTGGGTATTTATCACATTTACCGGCTAGTTTATAAAATATCTAACTCTATATTTGTAAATACACTAATTTAATCCTCCGTATTTGCTTTGATGTTTTATAAACTACCCGGTAAATGTGATAAATACTCATAATCTGTCACTTTTACCAAGGTTTATTGGTGATTATGAGTAATCGCCGGGAAGTATATCCGATTAATCACTTACTTCATAGCGATTATTTATAATAACCACTTAAACTTGATAAATGTGACAAATTGCTGAATATTTATCACATTTACCGGCTAATTTAAAAAAATTTCCAACTCATGATATTATATTTATGCGTTAATTTAGGCTATATCCATACCTAATTCTGCAATTCATAATTTTAGTAAAGTTTAAATGTTCTAAATATATAATATTATGTGAATGAAAAAAATAATATCGTATAATGTTACAATATAAGTGATCAATCGGGCGAATGTATATAATTTCCCGGCCATTATTCATAATAACTATTTTGGCTTGGCTTATGAGGCAAATTATTGATTATTTATCACATTTACCGGTTAGATTATAAAATCTCGACTCGTAAATCTGGGAGAAAAAAAAATTTTATTAAACTCTCAAATAAAAGTTTATTATTTTATAAATCAGCCGGTAAATGTGATAAATATTCAATAATTTCTCACAATCACCAAGTTATATTGGTGAGTGTGATTAATCGCCGGGAAATCACATAAACATTTGCCCAATTTATCACTTAATTTCTGGCGATTATTCATAATTACCAACTTAGCTTGGTAAATGTGAGAAATTATTGAATATTTATCACATTTACCGGCTAGTTTATAATATCTAACTTGTAATGGAGAATTCAATTAAAGTTTCGACAGATTACGAGTTTGATATTTTATAAACTAGCCGGTAAATGTGATAAATATTGAATAATTTCTCACACTTATCAAGTTTAGCTATAAATAATCGGCAGGAATTATATAACGAACCTCTCTACAAGAAGCTGAATATATATGAGAAGCGACGGAGAGCAAACTTTTATTACTGTCCACATTATGAGTTGGATATTTGATAAACTAATCGGTGAATGTGATAAATATTCAGTAATTTGTCACATTAATCAAGCTTAGTGGTGATTATGAATATTTATCACTTTTACCGTAATATATATTAAGTGTAACGCAAAGAACCGACATTATTTTCAGGTAGACCTAATATTATACTTGTTTATTTATCTGATATAACTAAATTTGGTTAATTGAAGATATAAAACAAAAACAATCAGCACTGATTTGGCTTTTCTCAAGGGTGAACAGGGCTTAAGGGTGGAAACCCCCAAAAGGCAGTAGGAGCTCAGTGCTTATTACGCATTTTTGTGGTCGTGTAACTACCCCACAAGCTTAACCTGACTATAAATTATTACTACAAACTCGCAAAAGAAATTTTTATATTATACTGAAATTCAAGTTGTTCCCTCTGTATAAATATTAAAAATGATTCCATATAAATATAACTTCCAAATTTTCTTTCTGGTTCTTTTTCTTTCAAGACAGACATTTCATTATAATTTATACAACCAATTTTCGTTTTCTCTCTTAACCTCTCACCGCCTTCTCTCAAAATTAGACACGAAATTTAAGACTCCAAAAATGGAAGCAAATCCGAGTCATTTCATCTCTAATTTGATTTATGAAAGTGTGTCATGTGTGACATACCATGAATCACACTCACGATGGATTGTTTGCTTTACTCATTTTTGTTTTGTTTTTCATTCGCCTAATTCTGACGATATCACTACTCCCATCTTCCTCTCCTCCCTTCTCTCTCCTTCTCTACCTTCCACTGTATTCTGGATAAATTTCTGTCCATCAAGCAATGGCGTATCTTGAGTCTTCTTTCCCTGACAGTAATTTTCTTTTTGTTACAGGTACTATCCTCTTTACTTATCTGTCTTGTCTCTTTTGGTTTGTCTACTTGGTGGTTCTACCTTTCTTCCTCTCGCTCTTGTGCTTCTCTCTCAGTCATCTATTTGGTCATGGAGTTGGCGATACCAACAGGAATCTTACTAGAAATGAGTTTTGTGCCCGAAAGGATTACTCAAAATGTTAAGCATAACATCTATTCAAGTATAAATACATAAGTTGTTAATAACTGTTAATAAACAGTAGCGTAACAAGTTCTGAACAAACTGATATAGCAATGACACGAAAAGTTGCATCGCACAATTCCCTTATTAACATCACTTCTGCGAAACATCGATCGTTAAGCGAGGTTCCATTCTATATATAAATAGCATCAACTCATCTTATTCAATTTTATATTAGCCAAAAAATTACGAAGGAAGAACGAGTCGAATAAAACCCTCATCGAGTAGGCGGTGGATTTTCTTCTCATCCTATAAAGGAAAAGCGAGGGATTCTCGGAATTCGCGAATTTCAAAACCGACGACACAAAAAAAAATTCAAAACACGGAATGTTAGAGTGTAGCCTCTCTCTCTCTCTCCTCTCATCTACTTTCTCTCTTTCTAATCTCCTCCCCCTTCCCTCCTTCCTACTCTCTTCGCTTAACCTTAAAAACCTCAAACCTCAGCAAATATCGACAACCGAGTTCTTCTTCTGTCCATTCGTTCCATTTTAAACGTCTTAAATGTTGACACATGTCACGTCCTGATGTTTCACTCCGATTGCGATTCAAGGGAAATAGATGAAAGGAGAAAAGAGAAAAAGGAGGAAACGGAAATACGGAGGAAGTGAAAAAAACGGTGAGCGAAAAGGGAAAAAAGCGAAATTTTTGTCAACTTTCCTCTCGGTCCTTTCACCGAAATTAAAATCTCGTTTCCTTTTCATCTCTTCTCCCCCGAATCCTCACCACCACCATCATCATCATCATCATTTCCTTTTGATCTTTCCTTACGTATAAAAAGACTCAAAGAGGAGAGGAGAAGAGGGACGGGGGAAGGGGGCGGGGATAAGAAAGAATCTAAAGAATGATTATTTAAAGCAAGTACTTTAATTTGATTTGAATATGGGATTCAAGGATGCTGTGTACAGTGATTGCCATGACAACGAATAGCGTCGCCTAGCAACGACGCCAAACCTTGAGGGTGCTTCATTCGGTGTGACGTAACACAATATCATCTTTGATAACCAAGTGCACAGGTAAACGAACTTCTTGTTGCCATTTTTTTTTTTTTGTGTTCCTCCTCCTCCTCCTCCACCTACTCTTCTTTCACTCTCATTCTGTTTATAATTAAATTTTTTTTTTATCTTGTGTCCGCAAACATGGCGGACATCCAGGCCAAACATTTCAAAGATTTTAATTATATTTATTAGATTTTGTTTCCCTCTAGATATACTTTGTTTCGCCAGGAGAGCGGACACACAAAGAGAGGAGGAGAGGACTAATTAAAGGATGGAGGATTAGAGGAAGCGTGTTTGAGTAATTTTTATATTAATGAGAGTAAAGTGAGGGAGGAGGATTATGATGGCGACTCAAAAGCTTAGCAAGTTGCTTACAGTCAACAACAGCACTCAAACACCCAACAAAACAGATAACAGTGGTAGAGACAGTCAAAAACAAAAACGAAAAAGGAAAGCTGGGACTAAGAAACAGATATGGAGTCAACGCTCCGTTGAGACTCAATAACATGTTTGAAAGATGGCGGCCAAGTTCTTCCACCCATAAAAACGAAGCCTGGATAAACCTCGGGAAATTCCGTTCGGTATCATCGTTACTATTATATTATAATATAAGCTTTCGGCGACGGCATCTGGGACGAAGTTTCCGCCATTGATTTTAAAAGTATCGTCCTTGTGTGTGCGTGAGTGTGGTGGGCCCTTTTGGTCCCACTGGGACGGGGAGGGGGAGGGAGGCGTGTGACTTTATCTACCTCATAAATTTAACTTTATTCTCCTATTTCCTGATAACAGTAAACTATTTTAATTTTTCTCTGGTCCCTGCGTACGTTTTCCCCTTCGATACAGAATTCTTTTCAACACCTTTCCCACTCCTCCTCCTCAACCTTTGCTGTTGGGTTCTTTGAATTATCTATCTACAATAGTGATTGGATAACGTTTTAGATATTACAGACTATCGAACTTGCTAATGTTAGTATATAACTTTTTGGTCCCACACCGCGCTAAGGTTTTCGACTCAAACTTTGTCCCTTGTCAAAGAATTTGAGTGTCGAGAGGTTCAGCGAATAGATAAATTGAAGGAGGTAGAAGAACTAAGGTCTGGCAGGTGTGAACAACGACCAGAAAGGACAGAAAGAAGAAAATAAATGTAAGGAAAGAATTTTAGAAGAACTTTACTGTTACTCAACGCTTTGGTCAAAAGTTGTGTGGTAACAATACAAACAACAGCCGCGAAAATCTTAAATCTCATCGCTGAATTATCTAGTTCAAAACCTTCAAACCTTAATTTATCTATTATCAATAGATTTTAGATGTTTCTGTCCATTTTTTGTGTCTTCTTCTATTATATACAAAGATTTTTCAACTTGACAGACTCGCAACAGCATAAATGAAACTCTCAACTAGTGGCATAAAGAAATAAGAAGAAGGCTGAAGCTATAAAGTAACAATAGGCTACCATAAATCCAGATTTGAGTGGATATCTCGATGGTCAGATGTTTTAAACGCCAAGAATTTAGACAGCTGAGTGCAAAACGGGAGAAGACAAACTAAGAGAAATCGGAACAGTAAATACAAAGATTTAGTATAAAATATCAATAAACTTAGAGAATACACAGATAAGTTATCAGATAAAATCAAATATGAAGAAGATTAGAAGAGCACTTTATCTGAAAATCGTAGAAAGAACAAAACGAAAAACCAAAATGGCGACAAAACGGGTTCTAACCCGTAACCTTTGTCTTTCATCATGTTAACGACTTTCACCACCAATCCGCCATAACTTTTGATTTAGAAAATATTAACAATCGTATATTGAAAAGCTCACAGCCGTCAAATATTATAAAACATATTCATATTATAAAAAGGGAGAAAGTGGAGGGAGAAAGGAGGGAAGGGAACCCCACGACTTTTCCGAATTCTCGAGTTTATTGTCACGTTTCCAAGGATTTCGCGTTCTGAAAAATTTTTTAACAAATTCTATTTCCTGTTTTCCGGTTGTGCGTTTCCCTCGTTCCCAAACCCCCTCTTCAAAGAAGGCCTTTAAAAACTTTACTGCAGACTTTTCAAAATGAAAGATAAAAAAAAGAAAAACTTTAGCCGCGCACTCTTCTTAATTCTTTCGTTTCCTCTCCTTTCTACCTGCCTCTCTTCTTCTCCTTCATCTCCTCACTTGGGGAATCCATCCAAAAGAAGAAAAACTCTTCTGTTGAAAAAGCAGTAAATCTTTGTTTTCTGTTTACCCGCTTTCGCGCACTTTTCAACAAGATCCTCCGAGGAGATCTTTGTTTATAAACTCCCAACTTACGCTTCTCTACTTTCTCTTTGAACCGGATCTGATTTCCTCTCATTTGCTTACTTAAGCGCAGTCAATATTTAACTGTTTTCAGTTTGCTTACTCTCTAACTTGCGAGTCTTGAGTTGAGATTTTTTTTTTTATTGCAAACTCTCAGAGTTAAATAACAACTCGAGATAGTAATTCAAAATGGCGGACGGTGAAATACACCTCGATAAACCGACACGACCCAACTATGAACCTGGTAACTGTTTTCGACATCATTTCGCCAAATCATCTGCTGATTTGATATTTGTCTTGGGACTTGGGAATTTCATTTGGGAGTTGAGGTTACACCGCGTCGACAATACCTACGACCTCCAATTAACGTCACCATTTAAACGAAACTGAATTTTAAATTATTTCCGATTCGAATGGAACGCATGTCTGAGGTCTAGTTAAACGTGGCTTCTCTGTTTATTGTGTCAGCTATCCCTTCGTTTCGCACACTGTTTTGGTATTACTTATGGATGTTCTGTCCCGTTGATTTTGGCTTTCCCTATCAAATCTAAAAAGACAATTAGACCCCCCACAATAACATTAAAATTAGGTCATCTTAAACATTACAAAAATAAAAAGTTATTTTGTTGTAAAAGTGTGCAATATTTTTGAAATGAATTTTTGCTTGGCAATTATTTTGAAATCAATTCCTTCTCAAAGTTGTGACGTTGTTAAAATGAATTGTTACCCAATGTGCAGTATTTTAGGACGGAATCAGTAGTCGGAGTGTGCAATATTTTTGAAATGAATTCTTACTCAGAGTTGGCAGTATTTTGGAAACAAATTCTTACTCAAAGTTTGCGACATTTTGGAGACAATTTCTACTCAAAATGTGCAATATTTTAGCAACAAATTCGTAGTCAGAGTGTGCAATATTTTTGAAATGAATTGCCTATCAAACTGTGCAATACTTTTGAAGTAAAATCTCCATCAGAGACGTATGTGTAGTCAGTGTGCAGTACTTTTGAAATGAATTCTTAGCCAGAATGTGCAGTATTTTTGAAATGAACTCTTACTCAGATTTGGCAGTATTTTGGAAACAAATTCCTACTCAAAGTGTGCGACATTTTAGCAACAAATTCGTAGTCAGAGTGTGCAGTATTTTGAAATGAGATCGTAGTCAGTGTGCAGTACTTTTGAAATAAACTCTTAGTCAGAATGTGCAGTATTTTTGAAATGAACTCTCGCTCAGAGTGTGCAATATTTTTGAAATGAATTCGTAGTCAGTGTGTGCAATACTTTTGAAATGAATTTATATCATATTACAAAAATTTTATTTGTAAAAATAAATCCTCTACAATTGTGTTCTATACTTAAACAGCTTCACAGAAATCGTTTTATGAGGCGATATAACAGTCACCAAACTACAGAAAACGTTCGCAGAGTCCAGAAAGAAAGGAAGAAAAGAGAAACGAACGGAAGGCGAGCACACATACATACAAACACATACACAAGAATTGGCAAGCGGGAATCGGGGCAAGATAGATGGAAAGAGAGAAAGTGAGAGAGAGAGGTAGGGAGGGAAAGAGAAAGAGAGAGAGAGATGTATATAGAGAGAAACGAGAAGGACGATGCGTTCGGGGAGGAAAACGAGATGAGAGAGGAGGCAATGGAGTGGAGGAGGAGGAACAGGAAGGGAGTTTATTGATTTCCGCTGAGTACATTCAAAATTTTAATTTTGAAAAAGCTATTCGAAAACGCGAAAGTGGTCGTTTGTCAAGAACGTTCCTAACCATGTCTCCCGTGCTTACCGTTGCGGATTCTTATCAGTTTTTGCGAAAAATTGAATTAATTCCATTTCGTTTGCGTATCTGATTTTGATCGTTGGCCAAAATAAAAATGGGCAACTGGACAAAAAGAATCGAACGCCCGAACGGGTCCTTTCTACCTTAGCAAAAATTGAAAAATTTTTATTTTGGGCGTGGTGGGCAGTGTGAAAGACGTATGTCATTAGGAATGAGGCAAACCAAAACGTTTGTTTTAAACTTTTTTTTTAAATTTCTGTTGTCTCCTTTTGTAGTTCATTGTAGTTTATATTATTCTACAACCAATCACCCAAAAATGAACATTAAAATTACGTCACAGACCACAATTTTTCGGGAAACAAGGAACCACGATTCGGGGATACAGAATAGCACTTGAGAGCAGAGCTTTTTAAAGTTAAAACCCCCCATAAAGAAAATGAAAGGTTGAAACAGGTTCCAAGAATTAAAATTACGATTTTGACCAAAACCTCACTTTCCCAAGTTTAAAAAGGAACAGACCAATTAGCCGCCATTAAAAAAATTAAAAATGTCGGCTCGACTCCAAACTTGCTAACAACATTAGACTCCGATTATCGGATAGCTAACTCATTAACTGGCCACACTTGAGTTTAATTCATTTTGGAACCCCAACCCCGACATCTCATTTTGGGAAGTACCTCCCAACAGTACGAGCAGAGCAAACAAACTGACAGATTTTCATAGATAAAAATCTGTCCACTTGGAACTAATCTCGGGTTTGTGTCCGTTCCCCCCGTGTCACCCCGCTTTCTCCTAGTTTTAAACAAAGCTTTGAACTTTTGCCAGATTTCTTTCCTTTTTTTTCTCTGAATAATTTTCAGTGTCACTTGATTTTATTAATGCTTTGTCAAAGTCTCGGGCTCGTCAATCACAAAATACCAACCATCCGAGGTTGAATCGTTTCCGGTGCACAAAAGCGGAAACACGAAAAAAACGATCGGAATTTGCGATATTGCGACAGAAGAGAAAAAAAGCGAATCCAGAGAAGGACGGACGAAGGAACAAAACCAGAATCAAAGGAAAGAAGAACCAACCACTGTATCACTATAATAGACAACATCACACACAAACAGGGTAGTGTTAAGGAAGGGAACATAACTCCAATCGGGGGTGAAAGAGATAACTCTTCAAATCCTTCGCACACATCTTTATCATCTCATCTCCTTGTGCTTTGTTTCGTTATCTTTTCACCTTTCACCGGGAAAGATCGGATGACCTCAAAGTTTTTTGATTATGACAACGTCATTTATCACAAAAGTCAAAATTCCTTTCGGGTGTGTCGTTTCGTTGTAAAAATTTTGGCGCGATTTCATCTCCCTTTGATTTTTTAACGCTCTACTTGATGTTATCTTTGTTTTCTTAATTATTCTCTTCCACTATCTTTATCTTTAGCTTCACAGTTAATTGCTTTTTTCTTCTAAATTTACTCTCTTCCTTTGACACTTAACCGTTCAATTTTCCTTCTTTTCTTTTTCGGAACCAGTTAACCTTCCCCCGCCCCCCTTACTTCCTTTTTATTGCGACCTATTTGAAGTCATCCTCTCTTTCTGAAAGGAAGTTTTATATGAAACTAAGGACAACCGTCAAATATTAGTAGTATCTACCCAGTCTCCGTTGGACTAAGACACCATAATCATTAGCCTACAGAGTGTACGTGTGGGTTAGAACGATATTGACAAAATATCGAACGTGACCGGAGTGATTTAGTGAGGATGTTTATATATAGGGTGTTCCAAAATTTGAATTCCCTGCATTTTTGTAGTACAGGATTATTTTCAAATTTGAAATTTGAAATTCAAAGCAAAATTTAGTTTGTTTTTGGACGGAAGTTAAAATTTGTATTGGGTATGGTTAAATGGTGGTAAATTCAAATCTCACGATAATTTTGGGACATACTGTATAAATTTTCTTTTATTTTTCCCAGCTAACTACCACATGTCTCCAACGTGAGTCACCAAGTATATGTTAAGTCTATTTCAGGGGTTTGATCTCAGGTGAGAACCAACAATGGAACTCCAGGAGCGGATGGTAGACAGATTGATGGACGGAATAGACAAGCTGTGATGAATAGGGAGACAAGATAGACTAGATGCGACTAGTGATGGGTAAAGTACGGTCCACAAAAGTATTTAATCCGGCTCACCGAGGGTTTATCGACATGGTCCGCTACAATTACGTTTTGACAGTCGAGAAGTTTAAAGTGGATTTGGCTTAGTAGATGCATAGTCTACAGAAGAAGCTAAACTACCCACGTAGTTCATGTGCTGCAAATTTGTACGGCCCTCCTACTTTAGTTCTTATTTTATGTGAGGCCTGCCAAAAAATTTTAAAATTTAAACTGGTCTGTTGATTAAAAAGATTGCCCACCCCTAAACCAGGAGGAGAACTAAATAAATAAATTAATAATTATTTTTCGGGTGGTTTTGGTAAAATAAAAGTGCCAGACGACCTTGACACTGACACATACAGTATTTTAAAAATATTTTTCAAAAACAAAAATTTTTTGAATCCACAAAAATTCTTCATTAACTAATCAGCAATTTTTTTGTCCGATAAATGAAATATTTGGTGGTGGTTTTAATCCGTTTTCACCCTTAAATTTTGGGTATAACAGGATGCGGGAGGAGGATTCGAACCCACGACCATTTGTGTCCAAGTCAGGAACTTAACCACTACACCACTCCTCCCACCAAATGAAATATTAACAGTTAAACAAGGAAAGATGGCGGCAAGATACAAATGACTCATGGTAGACCAACACTTCAGAACGATGAACCCGTTGCTTGTGTCCAGGTTGTTCACTCCAAAAACAAAAACGAGGAAAAATCGGGTCGAAAACTCCAAAATTCCGCCTCATTTCCCATTCAAAACCAACAGGGATTACCTACCAATTGATAACTAAATCCGATTTTTTCCTTTTTTCTCTCTCAAAAAAAGTTCTTAATTTAAATTTTATCCTCTCCGTTTGGGTTGGATTTGTCCGACGTCCGATACTCTTTCACTAATCCGATTTATCACTAAAAAGGAAAAAACCCATCGTCCTCAAAATAAAACAGAAAATTTGACGAATTAAACGCAAGAAGGTAACATAAAAACAACCGGAAATTATATTCAAAGACAGAAGAACGATGAGAAGCAACAGCAACAGCAGCACAAGAAGAAGAAGAAGAATGATTCAACCCCCTTTTGCACATTTCTCTAAATGGAAATTGTGAAACAATGAGCTTTCAGAATTTTTAATTTATTTTATGTGGGTCACGTATTACTAAGATTGCGAAACTTCTGAAACATTTTATACGACAACTTGAGCATTCTTATTCAAACCTAAATAAAAAATTCTAAAGGGAAGACCGGAAACGGAGGCGGAAGACAAAGAAAAAAGATAGAATTCATTTTTTGAAAACAAAAGGGAAAAAGACGCGGGAAGAACTGGAGCGGGACAAGAGGTGGCGGTGGTGGTGGTGGGGGTAGAGATGGAGGAAAAGAATGGAAGAAGAAAATTTTTCCTTTTTTTTGTAAGACAAGACAATTTACAATGATTTGCCAAGTTGTCGATGATGGAAAAGGAAATTTGTAGAGAGATGAAGAATGAAAGAAAGATGAGGAGATGGAACCCCTTTCATAATTTCTTCCAGCCAGTACTGGAAATATCGGTCCAAATAAATCACGTGATAATTTATGGACCCTACTCTCCGTTGATTTTGTTAATAGAGTTTGCATATTTATGATGGAACAATTTCGTTAAGACTCAAATCTAACCTCAGCAAAGATTCCCGACCGAATCATCTCCTTTTGGTACGACTAACAAGGGGGATGTGTTAGCAAACCAGAAGCTCATGCTGAAATCAGTTTATCGGTTACTGTTATTATTTATCTATTCGCGGCTGTTATCTATACTAACTAAACACTAACGTATTATATTGTTAAGGTATAGTTGAGTTTCAATCCCGTTTTTCACCCTTTTTGCCGGGTATACAGGATACTGGAGGAGGTTTTGAACTCGCGACTATAACTTCTTAGTCTGGCACTTAAACCATTGCCTCCTGCTTAATTTCATAAATATTGCACACTTAAGTGGAGAATTTAGTTTATGAGTAATGCAAATTGTATCAATTTAATCCACCAACCCATTTCCAGGTGATGATAGCCTTTAGTCACACCAGGAAGATTTAGGTATTGTTCACACCACAGACCTCCCATTTGTTGTTGATATAGTTATAGTTATAGATATACTGTACCAGTATACCACTTTATAATTATGTTGGAAGCTATAAAACGGGCGTTTTTGTTTAGGTTTGTTTTTCTTCAACACCTTTTTACAGTTTTCAATTGTGGCGTTCGCCACATTCCGCATTCCGGAATGGCACAGTAAAATGAAACAGACGAAGCAAAATTCATTCAGTATGGTTCATTCAGTATCAATTCATTCATTCATTCATAACAAATTAAATTTTATCAATCTATAAAGTACTTGCTCTCTTATTCACTCGTATAACTGAAAATGAACATGCCTACCAAACAATCAATTCGTTCACAGCTATAAAATTCAATATATCCAATTCATATTATAAAATATAAATTTCATATTCAAATTCATAGTGTCTAATTTTTTTTTCATTTCGGCCACTTCCTTGGACCACGTCGTCAACACTTTCTCCTAGGTTCCTCTTTCCGCTTCCTCCAGTATTCCTTCATTTTCCTGCTATGTTCCTTGTTCTTCTCCTCGGACCACGCTTCAATTTGGCTCTCGGGTGGAAGCTGAGGTTTCAGTTTCTTACGCATCGTGGGTCTTGTTCCAATTTTTTATTAATATTGTTCACAACTTATTTTTTATTAGACTGTATATTAGTTTATATATTGAGATATTTGACACTGATATTATATATTTATTTGTATACAGTTATTCGTAGGTATATTTATCAGAGATATAGCAACAGATATGTTATTATATAAGAGCCATATCAGGAGGCATTTTCAGTGGTGCCAAACTTACTTTCTCTCTTGAGACCACAGACATATATTATAACTCAAATAAAATAGTTGTGATTGAGTTTTATACCATTTGCACCTTTTGGGGTATAACAGGATGCGGAAGGAGGATTTGAACTCGCGACTATAACTTCTTAGTCTGGCACTCAAACCACTACACCACAGACATTTCTCAACTCAAATAAAATAAATAAATAAATAATAAATAGTTTTTATACATCTCCCTGTTCTTCCAGGAATAAAGGGCGCGTGAAAACACCTTCCGAATTGAAACGAACCGGCGTGATTCGGGCGTGAGAAGAGAGGAAAACCTGAAATGACATTTCCAGACCTCTTCATCGACCTCCTTCCCCGCATCCTCCAAAAACCATTCTTCTTCAATCTAAACCTCAACAATTTAGTTGCTCACTCGCCCAATCGATAAATCATTCAAGTGATTGACATTTAACTACCACAAAGTAGATAATTAAAATGGTCTACCTAATGGGACATGTCAATCAGGTTTAACAAAACATTTAAATAATCAAAGCTAGTCAAACATGAATCACTTCCAATCTACCTCCCTCACCTCTCCACCCTCCACCTCTCCGTTCGCTATCCTCTTTTCCCGTGCTGGCCTTTTAAAAGCTTTCACGTTTCCATTGTTTAAGAAGATTTCTAATCGGGAACAAAAGAAACAAGAGACAATGGAGAAGAGATGAAACTTTGAGAAGATTTTTTTTTTATATTTGATGAGCCCCCTTCCGCCAACAGTCCCGCAGCGGAGTCGGAAAGAGATAAAAGGAATACCTTTGTCGTGAGCATTATACCGAAACGCGAAAGTTGCAATATTCATGTGTGTGCGCTCGCTACGACAAACTGATAAAAATATGGACATAAAAGAAGCGCGAGAGAAGACAGAGAGAACAATAAAAATATTTACAAATATCTTTGAAAACTGTTTCGATATATAAGCAAACTAGCCGGGAATTATTTTTTCCCCTTTTTACGACCTACATCCAGACTTTCTATCTACTCGAATTCTCTTTGTCTGTCGTGTTCCCGTCTTTTGTTTTCTCCCTTTTTCATGTAATACAGATTCTCAGACAGAAACTTATCGCTTTCCTTTTCCCTTCGGCAGTCAAACTATGAAACAACAATGAGGTCTCATTTTACGCGATAGTTAAAAACTAAAAATTCGCATAAATCAAAGTTTCAGCTAACCAAAAAACTTTGTTGTTTAGCTAAAGTCGCTTAACTTGAAATACAGAACGACAAAAATCGTTATCATAAATTCTTCTAAACGCTTACAAACTAAATATGACTTCATTGAAGGTATAACTGTTGAAAATTAAAAATTATGGTTAAATTTATAATAAAGATAAATAAACAATAATTAATTTAGAGAGGCATTCCTTTCCTTACACTTACAGAAAATTTAAATTCAAACTGAATCATACTAGTTCCTAGAATAACGAGGAAAATCGTTTTGTATACATTTAACAGTGTGCATTACTTATGAAATAAGAAGAGAAAGACAGACCAATCAAAATAATAGAGGGACAAAAATGGGGATCTTCAATAAAACTAATTTCTCTTTAAAAACTCTAAGATGATCCATTCGCTTATGTAATCGTAAGGTCACACAATGTCTTTTAAAATTTCCAAAAATTGTAAGGAAAAACATTTGGTCGAAATACAGCAATAAAGGCGAACTGCTGACGAAACAGAAATTCGCCTAAAGCGACACCTGACTCAAAAAAGCAAAAACAAACCCCCCGAAAATGGGAAAATTAAAGAAAAACCCTCAAAAGTGATAAGCAGGAAGGAAGAGAAAGAGAGAGGAAGAGGAAGAGAGAAGAAGATGAGATGAGAAGAAAAAAGGGAAAGACCTTGAAGTCATGTCAAAAAATTTGATGTTCTCCCTAAAAATTTATCAACAATGTAGAGGGAAGTCATTAAAAGTCATCTTCTTCCTGTTCCGCCCTCTCATCCTCTCGCCAACCATCTATTCATCCCCCTCCGCCACAGCGACAGCGACAAAACAGAACCACCGACAGAATATTAAAAAGAAAAACTGAACGCAGCCAATTATTTTTTAACGTTAAAGTTTAATAACCTTTAAACAAAGACCATTTTACCGTGCTTTTGGTTTCAGGTATAAAAGAGAAAAAAAAGGGAAAATTCTCTCTTTTCTAAAAAGCTCAACAAAGGGAAATCTTTTTGGTTTTTTCCTTTATTCCCCATTGCTGTCTTCGTGGAAAGCTCTCGTTAGAGAAAATTTTCTAAAAAAGAAAAAGAAAGATGAGAAGAAAGGAAAAAGAGAAAGAAAGAGGATTTTAACGGATTTGATTGACGTTCTGTTTTTTTTGTTTTGTTTTATTTATTTTTATTTATTTATTTATTTTTCTTGCGTTCGAGTGTCCATCATCGAACCGTTTGAAAAGCTCAGATTTGAAACAAGCTCTAAGAAACGTTTCTTCCCTGGGAGAGGAAATTTTCTTTCCGGTCTTGGAGCACTGTTAGTGAAAGTTGGTCAAACCCAAACTAGGGCCCCGACTGCCAAGAGGGCCTTCGTCTAGTCATTTTTTGAGTCTTGACAACATACTTGAGAAGTAGGCCTACAAATACAAATTTTCTGTCGTGGCAGAATTATCAGTATAATGGCTAAGAGGAACAAAACAGTGACGGCGACACTAAATCTCTCGTCTGAGGTCTACTTTGCAACGGTTCTCCCCTTCGAGGGCCCCAAAAGCCTAGAAACAGCTCTGATGATGATTGCAAAAAGGAAGAAATGAGGAAGACGATCTAAGAGGATGATACTGACAATAAAGACAGCAGTGCTGATGGTTGTGGGGGTTGTAGGGGGGTTACTGTAGTGATCAAGCTACTTAAAAGTTACAGTCGTATGTTCAAGTCCTCTACCACATCCTGTTATACTTCCCGAAAACCAGGACTAAAAGGAAACTAAGCTTTAGTCTTCTTTCTTTTTATTGTGTCACCTTGATTTTGGCTAGCGAGAAGGAAAGTGATACCGTATAGACGGAGAAGAAGAAGAAGAAGAAGAAGAAGAGGAGATAACTCCAATAGATAAGAACAAAACTCGTAAAAACAAACTTCTTTTTCGGGAAATAGATAAACAAAAAAAGCTCACTCGAGTGAATAAATAAGAAATTAAAAAGAAGAAGGAGGAGGAGGAGGAGGAGGAAGGAGGAGAAAAGAAAGAAGATGTAGGAAAAATAAAAATGACCAAGAATTGTTTGATCCGCGTGCGAGTTAAGCCTTGACCCTCGCCGAGTTTGTTCGAGGATTAAAAGAAAGCGCTTGCTTTAATCCTCAAGATCTAAAAATTCGGGCTTTTGAGCTTTAACAAAGGCTTAAAAGGTTTTTTTCCTTGCCTTTAAACTTTTTCCCGTACCCCCGCCCCCTCTTCCCCTTCGCTGTTGCTGTTGTTGTTGTTTTTCTTGTTTTGTTCAAAGCAGGGGAGAGGAAAAAAGGGAAAAAATTAAATAATTAAAGAGTTCTTAAGGGGAAAGAGACAAGGAAACAGCTTAGTGAGCTTTCGAAAAAAAACCGGGGAAAAAAGGGAAAAATTGAAGGTGTTGGTAATGGCGCTTAAATTTTTAAAGCTGAGTATTATAAACCTGAGGTTTTTGTTTCTTTCGTCGTAGATATAATTAAATCGTGGGGGTGGGAGACAAGGGGGTAGATTGAAGGATGAGAGAGACGTTATTGTGGTTGAAATGCTTTTTAAGCTTCAACGGAATCGCTGTTTTGGTTCTTTTTTGTTTTTCTTCTCGAATTTGTTTCTAAGTCGGGTGTGAGTAGATGTATAATAAGTATACATGCGTGTTGTGGTGGTTGGATTGTCCCTAGCGCTTAGAACCCAACCCGGGGAGAGGGTGAACTTTGTGTCCTCTTTGGACACCAACATCACACCGGTTCTGACTGTACTGCGGGTGACAGGTTAAGCACCGGAGTAGTCTTGTTCACATAGCAATAAAATTTGAGTATTGAGGGGTGGAAATATACTCTCAGGATGATATATAAAGGCTCCTTGGAAAGAGTAGACATGTTTTGAACTAAACAAGCAGGGAAAGAGTAAAGAAAAGTTATGTCAACATCCTTCAAAAGGAATGGAGCGAAACTCTCCCAAATCAAGTAATAACAATTTGATTATAGATGAATTGTGATATATACTGATACTGTATATCAGGAGTCGGCAACCTTTTTTGGCTGCAGGTCAAAATCAGCCAAAATGCGAGTATTAAAGAGACGTTTCGCTCGGAGATATTAAAACAGCGACAGGACAATGTCGCTACATTCTACATACTATCGGCCGATTCCATATCCAATCAGGCGGGGTTGGGCTTTAACTGATATTTTTATATGTTATACTATAACCAAATTTAGTACATTCATAACTTTGCGACAAAAATTTTTTGAGAAAAAGAAAAAAATGTTTGTATATCTTATACTTTATTTTCGGAACTAAAGTGGGTCACATGATATTACCAAATGAATCACTCGGTGACTCACGGGTCATAGGTTGCCGACTCCTGCTGTATATTAATATATTATGGAATATATAATAAAGAAAACAGCAAAACCACCAAAGTTAAACAGACGAAAATCTCTCAACTTCACAAACTCCATCTTCAAAGCACCACGCCACCAAATGTTTAAGATCTACACTCTATAAGACAATCCCTAACACTATTCCCGACTTAGAACATAAATGTTACAGACAACCGTTACTGTGTAACTTTTGTATAAATCGGGGACCTCAAAACCAATTTGACATTTGATTAGTTTGGATTTGAATCCTTCGCCGTAACAACAGGAAAAAAAGGGAAAATGGCGTTTTCTCTCTCTTTGCTGTAAATTTAAGGATTTTTATTTTCCTTTTTTGACATTCTAATCTTATTTTAAGTTATTTGCCATTTTCAATTTTCCTCCTCTACTTATTCGCCTTCTTCGTACTTTTACGGCGTACGACAACAGCGAAGACAGACGAATGGGAATCGAGTTTCCTTTCAATGCTCATGAAAAATTACCCCGTCACAAGTAACAGTTAGGAGTTGGTGTTATTTCAAAAACACTAACACTAACATCATACCCATTGACACATTTTTATAACTAAACCATTGGAAAGGTAGACAATCTCTGCTGGTCAATTTGATAAATTCGATTTCAAATTTCTAACACCAAAAAGGAAAGGAAAACGTTTTCCCAGTGAATTAAAAAATTTTCCTTTTCCGCCTTTCCTCTGCACAACCTTGAAATGACTTTTCCTCGTACCTATTAAAATTATTCAAATAATAATAATTAAAAGGGAAAATTTAGTCATCAAGTTCGATCCGGAAAACTTTTTAATTATTTCCCGGAAAACTTTTTATTTTTTTCCAATGTTAATTTATTACATAAAAGGCGAGTAAGAGTTAAGTTTGAGGAGATCAATCTTGTTAAGGAAATAGAAAAGCCGATGATGAAAATTCGTAATTAACCCAAAGAATCGAACATTCAAGGAGGAGGAAGGATGTGGAGGAGAACTTAAAGGAGGAAAAGGAACTTAACGTTTCTCAACCCCCTCCCTCCGTTGAAGACAAAACCGTTGAGAGATCAGATTTAAAATGATGAGGAGGAGGAGAGGAGGAGGTGGTGGTGGAATAGAGAGAAGCACAATGGCATTTGAATCTACTTTAGGTTTTGCCGTCTACTTTAGAATTTCAACAAACCGAGGAGGAAGGGTTCTCAATAGATTGGAAATCAAAATTTTGGAATTGAAGAGAGAGGAGGAGGAGGATGGAAAAAGTCCTAAGAGGTCTTTATTTATATTTTGTCAAATTTTGTGTTAGTCCATTGCTGACTTGAGAGTAGGGGAGTAATACCAAAGAATCAAATATATTTATAGTTATAGTTATAGTTTTAGTCCCGTCTTCACCCTATAGGGTATAACAAGATACGGGAGGAGAATTTGAACTCGCGACTATAAATTCTTAGTCTGGCACTTAACCACTACACCACAAACCTTCCGCCAATGAATCAAATACAGTGGAACCTCTCATAACGAGAAATTCGCATAACGAGCTACATAAATTGCCAAATAACGAGCAATGCTTCGCATAACGACCAATTTTTGGCGGCATTTACATGGGGAATCCCCGACAGCTAGAGAAAAACTCTGAATCGGGGCAGATTCAAAGTTAAATCTTTCTGTATCTGTCTTATTGTCTTCACTACCACCCAAAATTCTTTCATTTTCACATTTTTAAGCTTCTTAGCTACTCCTTTTGCTAAATACTAAAAATAACTTTTCTTAGTCCTTTTTCGACCTGGAACGCATTTTTCTATTTTACATTGTTTTATATGGAAAAAATTGTTTCGCATAACGAGTAAAACTCCGAAACGAATTAAACTTGTTATGAGAGGTTCCACTGTATACGATAGGTTCATATGATTATAGCAATAACAACAACAACAAACATTAATCCACTGGGATATAAATCAAGGTCTTGAACTAAACCACGTTTTCCCGGTTGTCCTATTTGTAGGACAGAGTTTTTGAGACACCACATGTTACTACCAAGGTTGGCAAACGACAGGCAAAATATAATTAACTAAGAGACCTGATGAATAATTACAGAAAAGCTACATCCTGCCGTTAGTGACTATGCTATGGAGTAATATTTAAATTTCAAAAGCTCAGGTTCCGTGACTTTTCCGGGGGAGCAAACTATTTCCTTTTATTTTCGACCGTTTTGCATATAAAAAAATACTTTATTTTATTGCCCTCTTAACATTTTGCCTTTTTTGCTTTTTATTCCGATCGAATTCCCCTTCTTTCCTTTCTCTCTTTCTTTCTTCTTTTATCGCCATCGTTACCGATATCTTTTCAAATTCGATCATCTACTTTCGTCCGATTTCCAACAACTGATTCAAAGGTATATACTGTATAGCTTTGATAAACAACTTTTTATTCATTCAGCTTTCATTCACTCCCAATAATTACGAACTGATATGCTTGAAGGGTTTTAGATCAGAAGTGAAACACATTTTTAGCTTCATGGACCATTGTCAATAAGATGCTGGGATAGGAGGTGAGTGAAAAGCACGTGACTACTTTCCTTTCTAGTCACCATGAGATCTTTCTGTAGGTTTTGTAGTTGGTCCTCCTGTAGGGTCATGAAAACAGTATCCGTTGAACACCGGTGACGTCATGGTGGTGCCATGCAATACTTCACAGACACTATTACCTGAGTGTCGGTGACGTCACATTCGGAAGTTATTGCGGATCTGTCACTGGCGATCTTATACTTATTTACCACTAAAGTTCATATGTTGTGAATTTAAAATATTGGTGTTCAGACAGCATGAGAGTCAGTTCCACCGGCACCGACACGAAAAAATTTACATCAGACCTCCGGACGTCATAGTGTTAACATGGCAACTTATTGCTTGAAGGCCATTTTTCCGTTTTAGAAGATAATTTGGGTCTGCAGCAGAAGCTCTGGTCATATAAGTGTTCAATTAACGAGAGCAGGTGAAAAATGATAAGGAAAGAGGAATGAGTGGTAAAACAATATTGCTCGGGGACCCAGGAGGGATTTTGAAAAAGGAGGCGGCGGGAGATCAGGTCAGATAGGATTTGATGCAACTTTAGAGATCCGTGGGGAGGGGAATAATGGCTTTGGTCTAACTCTCGCTCGTGAATCTTCAAAATTTCCGGGAAAGGCCTCCACAAGTTTAAGTTTTACCTACATTAACTAGTCTTATAAAGCCCGCACTTACCGCTATGCCTCTTCAATCTTTCCTCTTCCTCCTTTGTCACTTTTTAGTCCTTTACCGACCAGTGGTAAATGACTCCGCTCTACGGTTATACTCCTCGAATCCGCCAAACTGGAAATAACAAAATGTGTTTTAGATATTTTAAAGACAAATTTTCCATTTGATAATTCGTTTCCACTCCGCTTCCGCCCTCCCCGCCCCCCCTCTAAAAGTCGATTACATTTTCTAAAGTTCTCTAACTCAATTTTCTAAAATCACAAAGATAACTAAACCAAATCAAAGCATCAAGTTAAACATGTTTAAATGATTTCAGTCTAACTCGAGGACTGCTCCTCCCCCGACATTTGAAATCGATTCTATTCTCGAACAGGAGAACAGAGTTACATTCGAATGTATAAGACAATAAATGATTTTTGAAGCGTAACAGAGAGCCCCCACGCCCCCAAAAATTCCGCCATAGATTCAGATAATAGTTTTCAATTTGTATCGGCCGATCCGCATGCAGATGTTGTTGCTAAGCGCTGTAAATAGACTTAGGAAATCGCTTACATAAATAAATACGGCCCACCGTGCTTTTAGAGTTAAGTTTTCGTTTTATACGCGAGCTTTATTGCCCTCCATTTGTCAAATACTCTAACCCCCGTTATTTTGAAACCCTTTTATGGCGAATCTTCTTTCCTTTTTGTTTTAAACCTAAACCCGATTGGGATCGGACTACCAGATAGTTTCCCAGATAAGTTGATTCAAAAGTTAAATTTTAAAATTAATCCGAGTGTGGGTCACGAGTGACCCCTCGGCTTTCAATATGCTTCCATTAACTATTCATTAACCCTGCAGGTACGTGAGCTTTATTAAAGTTTTATTAAGTTCGTTTATACCCGTTGTATTTAATTACCACCCATTAAACCCACTTTGCACTGGTCTAATAATTCAGCAAACTAGTCCGTGTTATAGTTTTAATGCATCGCACAAAAAAAGTTTTTAGTCCTAATTAAAAGTGGACGAATTTATATTAATATAAAAAGTCATGAATATGAATTAACTAGATTAAATTATTTCGCCACATTTTAAATAATATATACTGTATGAGTGTAAATGAGTGGGTATACTTATTCTCTATTTGCTATGGCCATGAATGCATTTTGGTGTATTGTGCATTATTTATGAAACAACCGGGAGATAATAATGATTTAATTATTGGTGAGAAATTTCCCAGACAGTCAGACAGAAACAACGTGTCTAGTCTAATGTCCTCAAACTATTAGTTTCTTTCTAGTTCCAGGTTCCAGGTGAGAATTGTGCGAGCTTTTGTCATCTTTCTTGTCATTTCTCGTTTCCTGCACTCTTTCATTTTATCTCCTCTCTCCTGGTTTCTTTACCTCCTGATGGATTTTGGTAGCTTTTAAACTATAAAAGGTTGAAGAAGATTGTTTGCACCAATTTCCGGTGCCGGAAGGAAGTGGAGTCGAGAAAATACGGTAAAACGTGAGAGCTGTGTGCTTGCAGGTTCGATATAGTCTCTCGTCGTCTTTCGGAGTCTCTCCACGTGAACGCCTCTGTGGTAGCACGTGGGCGACTTTTTTCCACAAAAACTCGTACCTGTCGAATTACCTGTCATCATAGAGGTCATCTCAACTGATCATAAGGGTAAGCTACTTAGAGGAACCTTTCTCAACCTATCCTTTCCCTTTCAATTGCCAAGCAGGTATAAGGGACGAGCTCATGTATGCCAACTTTTTCATTATTCTCGGTCATTATTCTTGCTGCTGGGATCGAGAACCAGCACGTGCAAGTTGCACCCTGTCGCAACAAAGATAAACAAAAATTACAGGTCTTCTCACAGCAAGTTTTCACATCCAAACCCTTTCAAACTTCAAATTAAACCTAAAAGCTCAGCTCGACACCCAAAAATCAGGCACATTGTTGTGACAGTTGATAAACAAAACAACCTCCCAATCATCAAATTCAATTTTATAATTACAACAGCAGAAAAACATTCAACTGAGGAAAACAAAAGACACGAGAAAAGGGGGAGAAAGGATACAGAAGAAGATTTTCCGGGAAACAAAAACAAAAAAAAAGGGAAGAAGAAGGGAAAGCTCACAGTGTCAAAATGACGAATGACCCATAATCGATCTCAAGCTATCACGTGACTCTTAACACGCACCTGAAACAATTTCAATGAATATTTCTCTTTCTGCTGATTTTCCAACCCATTCAATAAGTGTTACTGAACCACCGAAAACTTTAATAAATAAATAAATACATAAATGCTCCCTGCAAATACAAACAAGAATTTAGCAATTAATGAGAATCAAAAGTTTTATATAAATTACTTATTTCATAAATATTGCACACTTCTATGAAGACTCTGCTATATTATTCATCTCATAAATAATGCACAATTTCAAGAAATTTTTATCTTTTACTGAGTTAACACTTCATTACGCACTTAATACACATTTTCATGACCTTATTTCATAAATAATGCACACTTATGTATATATATTGTGTGGGCCGAAAAGTAATAAGCTACGGTAAAAAATGATAAATGGGGCAATATATATACAAATTTATATAATTCGATTACTCAATCACAAACAAACCTCCATAAATGTGACGAATTATTGAGTATTTATCACATTCGCCGGCTAGTTTATAAAATACCCAAGTCGTAATGGAGAATTTTATTAAAGTTTCAACACATCACCAGTTGGATATTTTATAAACTAGCCGGTTAATATGACAAATAAATAATATAAAATGTTATTCTCCTATTTATACTAAAATCTCTGCCTCCTTCTCTTCAGCAGCAGCTCAGGAGCAGACAGCAGTCTATTGTCCAGAAACAACTGGTCGTATACTTGACCCATTTTTACACTAACTATAATCACGATTTATTACTTTTACCGTAACATTTATTTATTACCTTTATTATACTATACGGACTAGTTTATATAATATCCAACTCGTGAACTTATCAGACTTTTATCAATCTTAGTTGGTGATTATGAATAATCGCCGGGATTTATAGGCCCTATATATTCGCCCAATTTATCACTTTTACCGTAACATATAAATTACTTGTAACACACAGAACCGACATTATTTCCCGGTCCAGCTGACGTAACAGTTGTAAATAATGAACTGCTTGATGAAAAGGATTTATTTCATAAATATTGCACACTTCCACATTTGTCTTTCATTATGTTTAAAATATTTTTCAAAAATACAGCACACTTTCATCCAAATTTATATAGTTAAAGCACTGTTAACTCTGTAGTTAGTGGCGGGAGGAGTAGTGTAGTGGTTAAAGCTCCTGACCTGGACGTTATGGTCGTGAGTTCGAATCCTCCTCCCGCATCCTGTTATACCCAAAAAAGTGGTGAAAAACGGGATTAAAACCACCACCACTCTGTAGTTAGTGGACATTTTACTTTCAAAAGTCATGCACAGTTCTATTTCCGACAGAAAAGAAAGAAATTTGAACTAAAAAAATTTTAAATCAGTAGTGGTCATCGTAACGCCAACACGAGGTCTTATGAGTCGGGTAACAAATCCATCAGAATTTATATCAACCAAGTAAATTAATCAATAGTTTATAGTTTATACTCTATAGTTATATATATATATTTGAATTTCTCCTTTTCTTTTTCTTCATGCGTGTAAGCCTAATCTTCAATAAAGTTTTCGGATTATCATCGTAATCTTTGTAATTAATTGACGTTATTTTATAGAAGGATTACTCTAATATGACCTTTTTATATGAAGGCTAAGCTTTAAGCTCTAAGCTTTTTGGTTTAAGCATTCGTTATTATTTTCTCATTAGCGAAATTTCGATTTAAGTTAATACGAGCTTTTGAACAGAAAAAAAAATTCTCGAAAAGGTAAAGTAATAAAAATTTTTCCCCAATGAGATTTTGAGGTCGATTGAGTAGAATCGATGCTCACTCAAAGTGTAAAAAAAAAATTATATGTTGGTATAGTATTAGTACGAATGTTATAAATTCAATATACTGATTCTAACTTTGAGATGATAATGTGAGTTTCTGTTTTTGTATTATACTGGTTGGGCTGTTGTCAGCTGTATGTTAGTAAGACAAAACATATAGTTTTGTGGGTTTAGCTTTAAAGGGTGGTGTATAGCAGGGGTCGGTAATTTGGGCCCTTTGTAACGTTTTGCGCACTAATATAATAATATTTATATTAACACTATGACGCCCGGAGGTCTGGAACTGACTCTCATACTGCCTGAACCCCAATATTTTAAATTCACAACATACGAACTTTAATGATAATCGTCCGCATGTGTAAATATAAGTATAAAATCGCCAGCGAATTTCCAAATGTGACGTCATGACACTCAGTCAATAGTTTTTGTGAAATAGTTCATGGCACTACCGTGGGGTCCACTGATACTGTTTTAGTGACCCTATAGTGGGGCCAGCAAATGTTCTAGTGTTAATACATATGTATTTGTTACTGTATTTTCCTTTCTGTCATTTGAAGAACTGTAAAACTAAAATTTTGGATTTTTTTTGGGAAAAATATTTAGTATAACCTGGAAAAAGTTATAATTATATAAATATATATGTCCCACTTAAATGCCCAAAATTAGAGTCAATTTCCGCAATTTTGGAGAAATTTTCCAAAAAATTGAAAAAATGCGGTCACCTCTCCTCCCGAAAAATTAGAGGAGGTCACCTGCTGATGTTATTGTTATTATATTGTCGGAACCAGGTTGTGTCGTTGTAGATGAACGAATGATGGACAACACTAATTCCGAAATGTATATTGATATATAAAATGTTATTATAACTATAATTTAGAATTGAAAAGGAATATGCAAGGATCCTGACGGTGTGGAGCTCCGGAACTGAAATGAATTTTGCTTCGGTTGTCGGCTGCTTCATTTCACTGCACCCATTCCGGAATTAGAAATGTGGAGAACGCCACAATACCATGTTAATAAGAAATAAATTTTTCTATATTTATAATAATATTTATAGTCGTAAATGATGTAAAAGAACTATTTAAGTTACACTTGAATGTGCGACCCGCATAAAAAATTTTATTTTGAAAATGGCCTGCCGTCCAAAAAAGGTTGTCGACCCCGATATATAGGAAATAGAGCGGTGCCTTAGCCCAAGGAATGAAGAATGGAGATGCTGGGAAATCAGTCGGTGGGAGAGAAAACTTTCTGGCATTTTTCTTAACACTCAAAAGACAAAAAGAAAGCGGAAGTTGAGACCTTCATCAGAGTGAAACCCGCTAAGATCACAAGACTAATAAACAGGTTTCATCGCAGAGATAATATCGATAAATCTATCATCTTATTCAAATATTTTTGTTTCCAATATCTCGGTTCGTTTTATTTATATCATCTGTTTCGAAACATCTGTTTCCTTTAACCTAAAAACCCTTTTTGCGCAGCAGAGCGAATCTTAGAAAAGAACCAATTATCATCCAAGTTATTAAGAAAAAAGAGAGAGCGAGAGAGAAGGAGGATGAGGGAGAGAAAGAAAAGCGAGTCGGGGAACAATTGAAAATCTTCCAAGTGCGAATGGAACAAAGGAAACGAAAGGAAAAGAGAACGGAAATAAGAGTCTTAAAGGAAGGCGGTTCGAAGAGAAAAAGCGTAATTTCTTACGTTGGGCACGTCTGGAGAAAACAAATTAAACAATTTCATACCGGGAGCAAATGAAGCGAAAGGAATAAGAGCGGCCTGGTACAAAAAAGAAAAAGAAAAACGACACAGAAACTGAGAGAGAGAAAAAGGGATGGAGGGCAAGACGAAAAGGAAGAAGAGGAAGAGAGGATGAATGGCGTAATTGGCTCAATCGAAGAAAATCACACACTGTTCAAAATCCGTTAATATCACCCTCGGAATAATTTGACATATTTTTCTGACAGACTTTAAAAACCTTTTTAACAACAATGTCCCTCTCTCTGAACCTCCTCCCTCCCTCCCTCTCCATCTCCCAAGAGAAACATACCATTCAAATCATTCTGGACCAGAAATAAAGAGAGAGGCAGAGAGAGGCAATTCAATTCTAACTACTCGACCTTTTTGAAAAATCAATAAATAAATAAATAAACTAACAAAAGCAATCAGTTATTAATTAATAAAGTCAATTAATTTGTTAAGTCCTTAAATAGAAGAAGAAGAAGGAAGAGAGAGCGAGAGAGAAAAATAATTTTCCCAACGAAAGAGATAAAAAAAAATATTTGATAGCAATTATTTATTTATTTTTATTTAATTTTTCATTTATTTATTTGCGTTTCTAATCCGGGAGCTCTCATCATCAAAAAATAATTTATTATCATCATCATCATCATCACGTCTGATAAATAAAAAAAATTTTTTATATTCAAAACAATCAAAAACGAGGGAAGCGAAATAATGATCGTAATTATAATTATATTTTAATAAGTTGAGTTCCGGATTTATTTATTTATTTATGTATCTATGGGCAAAAAACTGTGAGGTTGTTATGATGGTGTCCTTGAAATTTTAACTATATTAGTCAGGAGGAAAGTTAATAGTATCTCCAATAACAAAACAAAAGAAAAATTCATTATGGACGTAAGGAGGATGGAGGTTGAGACCTGATCAGGGGATCTGTAATTCCTCTTCAGGGACGCTTCAGCTAATCTCGTAGAAAGGGGCTTTGTAACGTAAATCTGCTTAAAGGACGAAAGAGGTTCTTCTTTCCTTTAAAAGGTTGGCAAGACCAGGTCACAACCTTATTTTAACAAATTCAAGAGAGAAGATGCAATTTCTACGAAGTATCTCATTCTTCCCTCCGCCAATAATCCCTGACGTCATTTTAATAACATATGAATGAGCTAAGTGTAAAGACTTTCTTAAGTATAACAAATTTTATTTATAAATTAATAAAAGAAGACACTCAGTATAAGTTATAATTTAGAGACGGAAAGGTTTTTTGTTTGGTGGTGAAAGGTTATAATTTTGTTATACAGTGAACAACGAAACAATTAGATACAAAGCCATAACCAGTGGGAAACAAGGGAAAAAGGCATCGTATAAATTTTTTCCCTCAATAACAGACAGCACTTTAACCCAAGTGCTGTCAAATTAGTGCCAGACACATAACCCAAGTGCTGTGGAGTCATGAAAATTCCGCCGAATATTTATAGAAATTTTTTACAACAGAAACTGCTATCTGCAATGACTATAACTTGATAGTAGATGATAATATAGAATAAATTGAACAGCACTGAGAGAAAAATATAATATAAACGAATCTTTTTATAATCAGAAAAATGAAAATTTTTGAATAAAAGGAACAAACTTTAGCTTTGTCTCATCTGCAATGTCTAACAAATTTAATTATTATATCTAATATTATATTTTTATAATCCGTCCATTGACATTTCACAAAACGACCATACAGTTGCTGAGTATTTAAATATTTCAATAATATACAGAATTATTAAGTAAATACAACTTTTAAATTAATTAAGCATAACAAATAAGAATTAAGACGAACTAAAGATGAAACCATACAAGATGCGCACCCATTTGAGTATGTTTGAAGATGGAACTAAAGCTAAATTCGGCTGATTCATTCATTATTCTTAGAAAGATAGGTGATGTGATACATTTTGTGAAATAATTAGCAACTAACAAATACTATCAGGTAACATACATATTAATATCGACTTATAACGCTGTGATAAATTAATTAATGTACTATAAATATTAATTAATAACCAAAAAACTATTTAAGTAACACGTAAATTCCGTGTAACTTTTATCATCACAAATGCCTTTTGAAATCCGAGAGAAATTTTAAAACGAGATAGCAAAGAGGTTACTGACCTCAGCTAGAAAATGGCAGACCGTGACGTCATTTTAATGATCTCCATTCAAAATTATTCTCTTTCCGATAGTTATGTAGATAACTTCCAGTTGGGATTTTTGGAATATTAAAAAGGGAGTTATACGCAAGGAAAAATATATATAACAAAGAGAGAAAATGAAGAGCCGATCGGTCAAGGAGATGTTTAAATCACAATGGAGGGAAAAGTTGAATAATACAAAAAGGTCAGGATTTAAAGAGACGGAAATAACGAGAGCAGCTGACATGATTTTGACAAATCACTTCAAAGCCATTTGCACAAAAAGTCGGCCATGTTTTCTTTTTTTTCTCCATTGTCAAAAGTTTTCTTTCCCACGCACGAAAATACCGTAGTTTAAAAAGTCCTGAAAACCGTTCTTTTTCAAAAACCGGAAATAGATCTTTTATTCTAATGACTGCAATTTTTGCTTAGTCTGAGCCCCCAAACCCACCTCTCTCTCGATTTCTCTCTCGCAAATCCTTTCTCTCCATTCTCTTAATGTCAGAAAATATTAAAGTTTTCCTTTGTTTCATCTCCTCATTTTACCTTGATTACGACCTGTTCGTTCGAAATAAAAAGAAGCCCACCTGTTCTACCCCCCCTCTCTCCTCCTCCTCCACCTCCCGTCTCTTTCCCTGCCTCTCCCAAATTAAATCGAAGAAAGGAAAATTTAGCTGACGACGACGAAAAGCTAAAAATTTCTTTTGACTTTATTTAGTTTATCAGTGGCGGCTCGAGAAAGGTGATTGCGAGGAGAATTTCAACTTTTCCTTATGACGGCAGCCGTGCTTTCCTCGACATTTTGACGGGAGTTGACAAAATGAGTCGCTCAGTTCTGCGATGTTGGCTTCTTGACTAAACTCAAAGAACCTGAGATGACAAGTGAGTCGGTATCTATGTCCATCTTTACCCCCCAATTCTTTTGAAGACCTATAAAAGTACAGTTATGGGTTGTAGTCAACAAATTTTACCCAGAATGCTTGGTCAGAGACAAATTTAGGGGATGCAAATCTCACATAACTGCTATACAAACCCTTGGGCTATGTATAAACCATTTCCTCTTCTAAATTAACACTATGATGTCCGCTGGCCCTACAATGGGGTCATGAAAACAGCATCCGTTGACCACCGGTGACCTCATGAAATATTTTGCAAACGATATTGGCTGAGTGCCTGTGACGTCACACTCTGAAACTATTGCGCATGCGTCCCTGGCAATCTTATGTGGATTTACACATGCGGACGGTTACTACTAAAGTTCATGTGTCGTGAATTTAATATATTGGTGTTCAGGCAGCACGAGAGTCAGATCCACCGGCACCGAGACGAAAAAATTTACACGAGACTTGAGAACTGCATAGTGTTAGTATAAAAATTTGAGTTGGACTATAAACTATATACTATAGTCTTGATACACTCAATGTGTGCGCGTGGCGAGTTAAAAACCGTTAAACTAAAGTTTAAAAAATTGGTTTGGTCACAAAAACTATATAAATATATACCAAAATATAGTGTTTGGAACTTGTAATTAATTTATGACTGAATCATATCACATAATCAACATCTCTCAATCTAAAATAAGAACTTTTGGGAAAGGCTTATACTTTAAACATCCTTCGGGACCTCAAAAGTCTGATAAAAATATATTTAAGACAGAATTACCAGAAGTAAAGCTTTAACTTTAAAACAGGAAGATTTACGTCATACAAAAACCAAGAGATTATGAGGATGTTATAATAATGGTCCACGGAAGGGAAATTCTCGCTCATCAAATCCGGTTTTGCATTCAGTTAAAAGCAGCATCGACTGCCCCCTTATTCGAACAACCTCCTCCAGCCTCCTCCACGCTTTCCTTCTCCAGCCTCCCTCGCAGCCTCCTTCTTTTGATAAATTTTCTCATGGCTTAATAATTTCTTTGAGAAACGTACCATGAAAAATCAAATTTCTTTTTTTTGACGAGTAAAAAATTTCCTGGTTCCCTTGTTAAGGTTCCATTTAGGACAGAAAACTCTAAATCAATATAGAAGCCACTTGAAGGGGTCAAGAAACCGGACCAGAATTTTGATTTTACTCGACCGATTATATCAAACACTCCAACTCACTTTTTCCCCGAGTGCTTTTTCATTTAGTTTGCTTTTTCTTCTTCTTCCTCCAGCCCCCAGCCACCCGCCTCCTCTCTTCCTCACTTTTTTCAAAGCTGCCTTTTCATTTTTGACTTTTAAAGGCAAGGTATCCTCTCTCTTCGTGCCTTTTCCTTCCCTTTCATCCCATCATGACTTTAATTTTAATGAGGATTTGCACGTGAACGGACTCCCAAGTCAGCTGATCTGTGTCTAAACTTTTGGCTTCTCTTTTTCCCTTCTCTCTCATGAAGTGGCAGATGATTTCGTTGTCATTATGATAATTAGATTCTATCACTTTTGGACTTACAAAACACCGGAAACCAGCAACCAGTCCGTGGCGGTTTTCAAATTGTTTTGTGAGCTGAAAGACGATTTTGAAAAAAGAGTTTGGGGATTCACATTCCCCGGGAATGGTTTCATTAAAACAAAAACGTGGTTAGGTTACTGTATGAAAACACTGTACACCCACCTCTACCCGAGTGAATTATTTCAGTCATTCGGATGTTTCTGAAAACCCTTGTTGCATCATTTACATGAATGGGAAAAGTTGAAAGTACCGCACAAGCTGTGACTCCAACTCAAATAATTTTTCCCCGGCTGTAAAGAAGTAACTTTGAAGCCATTTTGTTGTGTTCTGCCCCGCCGTGTAATCAAATAAAATTGCTAACCAAGATGGAGGATGGTGCAAGGACAAGTTCGTTCTACTTTCTTTTTTCTAACTTTCCATCCGAAAAAGGATGGTGGGAACACCCGAAGAATAACAAACACACACTCTCCAGGTATTAATTATCCTCTCGAGATCTTCCTTCTTCTAATTATAATACTCCTAATCAGTCCAACTATTCGTGACACGTCCTCTCCGTGTGACTCTCTCACTAATCTACAATCTACAGCACGTTTCCAGCTCCTGGCTATCGTTTCATTTGAGTACCCAGCTTCTCGTTAAATAAAACAAAAAACAGGATGAACAAATTTGTGTGCAATATTTATGAAATAAATCTTTCACAGAGGTGTGCATTACTTATGAAATAAGAATTTAAAATTCAAATTTGAGCATCTTAACGGCTGTAAATTTAACAAAATCAGTTCAAAACTGATCTCGAATATCGAATTAATATTCTAAATCGCTTCGGCGAACCGGAAGTCACAACTCTTTCCAAATAATTAAGTCGAACAGTCTTAAAGTTAGTCGAAATGGGATTTTAAAATCATCAACTTTACCTCAGCCGACAGTAAAGGGACGAAAATGAAACCTATAAAGGGAGATAAAAACTTTGCTGTAGTCAAACTTCAACTTCTAAAAATTACAACCGCGGCTTGTCATGCGCGAAGTTATAGCTATTTTCATTGTAGTTGTTCTGACAGAGAGATCATTTTCAGGTCATTCCACTACAATCATGAAGACAGATGGTTTGTAAGTTACGCTATTCGTACCTTAACAACTACTTTTATGGAGGTGTCTAATTTAACAGCCCACTTTTTGGCTATAGCCAATCCAAGAAATGTATAATTAAAGCCCGGAGTAGTATTTATTAACTAAATACTATCTGTATATAAGTATGATACTAAGTTATATTTAATGTAGTGATAGTTAAACTGAGCGAACTTGTAATCTATCTCGTTATAAATATTTCTAACTACGCAAAGTTTTAAAAATGGCTCCTAAATAAGTTATGAAGGTATATATAAGTATATAAACAGCTCTTTGAATGAATTTTTTATGGCTTATATTTGGTTGTTTTGGATGAAGAGTCTGCCGATTACCGATTTAATAAAATTTTTATACATTCTACTACAACTCAAACACCCTGGTAAATTTAAATTCAAACCCATACTAAGATTAAATATAAATTTATATAAACCTTTTTAATGCGGTTTCAAGCTTATTTACATTTAGTGTCTTCAAAGTTATGAGATTTTAGTAACTTTCCGAAAAATATTTTCATCACTTCAATAAGTGCTAGGGCTCTTTTAACTTGAATATAATAATAATATATTTTCTTCTATTTCGCCCGAGGGCATTAGAGTTACAGTAAGCATTTCAACAGTCTGATACAATTTAACAAAAGGTTAAAAATAATATAAAGGCAGTTGACTTTGCATCCACATGTGTTATCATCAGAACATCACTTTCAATCGACATTTTATACGTACAAGAGAGGAGTCACCATTTATACAATAATATATAGAGTATAACATAAGAAGCCAACTAGCCTACCCATTACTAATTTATGTTTAACACACAAATCGTAGAAATATTAAACAAATGGTACACAAGATTAAAACAAATAAATAAATGTATAAATAATAATACCTTATACTAATATTTTAACGCGAATAGATTATGATTAATAAGAATTTGTCATGGATCTAGCTATCGCACAAAACAAGACCAACGTTTCATTTAGTGATTATAATATATAATAAGAGATCGAGATGAGAGTCACGAAAAATAAAAGAGTTCTTAGTGAGAAAGGTTAAAAACAAAAAACGAAAATTTCAAAATTAGTAAGTGTTAGGAAAGAGTTTTCCACAGCCACCCCATCCAGAAAATACCCGCTAATTACAGGCAATCTTCCCGGAAATGAATTCCCAGTGTGAAAATTCCCGGGAAAACCTGAATTATTTTATAGGGCATTATAAATCAATAACAAGTTGCGGATACGACCGCAAACACGCTTGAAACAAGTCCAAAGTAGCGAAATTCCTTAACTTTTGGTAACATAATGAAAGATACAGGGTGTGGCAACAAAAAAGAGGAAAACTATGTTATTTATTAAAGCGCTTGAAAATATTTAAGCTTTGGGGTTTTTCTCCTAAAATTTCCTACCACCCCCCACCCGGGTTCCTCCTGCCCCCTTTTTTTCCACGGAGAGATTTCCCTCAAACGTGGCTCGTGCTCCTGTCGTCTTTTCCGTTCCTTTCGCATAGTCCTTTTTACAAAATTTTCCAAAACTATCGTCGAAAACCTTTAGAAAGTTTCTCTTTAATACAACTTTCAAAGGGAACGTTGTCAGTTGATTGAAGGGGGAGATGATTGTTAACCTGTTATTTCTAAAACAGCAAAATAAGAAGTTTTTGAAGGAGGAAGTTATTTAACAGATTAGAAGGAGGAAGAGGCGGGAGGCATTAAGCTCGTGAAAACAACCTTCCGAGAGAGAGTGAGGGTGAGCTTTAAGGGAGGAAATGTAGTCAAAGCTTATGAGAAACGGAAAATGATTTTTTTCCCTTTCAGTCATCTCTCTCCCTAGAGTCGGGTGAGTGGCTAAAATAAAAAGGAAATGAAAATGATGTTGACTTAAGAGGACTTTCTCGGCCCTCCGGACCAGAAACTCATTCAAAGTAACCGATTTTGCAAATTGTGGAAAGATGAGTTTGTTTACCGGACTCTTGTCGTCGAGGAGTTCGGACAAAATAAAGAAAAAAAAGGTTACTCGAGAACGAAACAGCCTGAAGGGAAAGAAATTTTGTTATTCTTAAGATAAAGACATCTTCACGTCTTCCTTCGCCACTGACTCAGACTTTTTCAATTTTATCGGTGAAGTAGAAGTGTTCCTCCCACATCTTTCCAGGTAGAAAATGAAAACTATACCCGTCTCATGCGCTACCCAATTCCTTGGGTTGATACACTGGTCTGTCCCCTAAAACTAAAGCTAAAGCCCCTTTCAAGTCAGACCAACTACTTAATGCCTTACCCATGTGGTAGTTAGCACAGGTGGAAAGATACCACAGCTGCTGTTAGGATTAGAATAATAGCCTGCCGATTCGTTAATTTTAAAGTTCTTGACTTATACATTAAATTTATTCATAATATAATATATTAGATATAAATTACAGTATAGAATGTATAACTACATTCATTTCTTATTCAAAATATTCACTAAAATTAGATGACTAAAAATATTCTCAAACTTTACTTCTACTTCTTTCGTAAATAATGCACTCCAAAATGCAGAACTCATTTCATAAATAATGCACACATCGTCAAAACTTTTAGAAAAACCAACATCACAACTCATTTAACAAAGAGGAAAAAGGGGCAAAAGAGCCGAATGATAAATCGAAAATTTAAATTTCATTTCTAAAACGAGAAAAATTTAGGAGGATGGCAATATTTGTGAGAAAAGTTCGCCTACCAGATTTGAAACTCGATAACAGTCGACGACTTATTAGACTTGAGGCTTATAAATTCAGACAAGGCTCAAAACTCCAGATTAAGGCTTAATGTTCTCTAAATCGAGAAGTTTTCCAGAGAATTTCCTCCGCTCCTCTACTCCTCTCCCCTCTCCCTCTTCCTCCGTCTTGTATTTCTCGATATTCTCAGTCATTGTACATAATTATACTTTTGCCCTCCTTTTCCCTTCTCATCTCTCTCCCCGCCTCCCTTTCTCTCTGTGTCTCTTTCTCTTTCTCCAAATCCAAATTGTATTTTGCTTTATGTAATTTTATATCTTTATGCATAAAGTCAGAGAAAAATTAAATTATTTCGAAGGAAATTTTGCAAATAAAAATTCTCTTTGACTTTCTAGAATATTTAATTGGCTAAACATTAAAATTCAACTTGTGGGGTTCGGGGGTTATGCCATTTTGGAGACTTTGGCGGGGCAGGGGGATGAAGGGTTTTCGAAAGGGCGGAAGGCGGAGGAGTGAGAAGGTCTCTGCAATCAACATTAAACCAATTTTCGTAGTTGTAATTTTCAAATGCGTTACTTGGATTATTCGTTCAGGATTATCTCTTTCGCTCTCTCTCTCTCTCTCTCTCTGACTCTCCCTCTTTCTATCTATTTACGTACTCTAAACGAAGTTAGCAAGAAGTTATACCGAAGAGAAACCTTTTTGTTTTTAATTTGATTTTTATATAATCAAAAAGAATACTTTAATATATATACTTCAATTAACGAACTCACGATCATAACTTTTCTAATCTTTGACCACAATACCCAGTGTTGCCACCTCTTGAACATTTTCACCAGAAATAGCAAAAAATTTTAGCCACTTTTTCTAGAAACTTTATGTTTCATTTCAAATTGTATATTTTGTTGAGAATTTGATAAGATAAATGAGACAAAAGTCTAAAAATAGAGCTACCTCTAAACAGAGCTAAGGATATAAATAAAATGACTCAGCTCACACTAAATTCGATACTGAAATGGGTTATCATATAAAGACATTAACGAAACATATCCCTTCCACAAAATATTCTGCAGAAAACAGGGGAAATGAGGACGGGAAAGAGGAAACAGGAACACAGTAAAAGAATGAAGACATCTTGGGAAAAGAGAAGACAAAAAGTGTTAATCATAAGACATTCAAGTTAGACACTGTCCTAATGGCCTAAAATGTATAATAACATTAATACAATGAATATAGTTATAGTTATAGTTGAGTTTTATAACATGGCATAACAGGATACGGGAGGAGGATTTGAATTCGGCATTGTAACTTCTCAGTCTGGTACTTAAACACTATAAGTATATACAGGATCATCGACAGGACTTACAGGTAGGTCACCCGCAAAATTAGTATTGTTTAGTCGTGGGAGGAGTAGTGGAGTAGTGTAGTCGTATTGCATGTTTGAACAAGTCGCCGACAAGTGAGTAACTCGTCACAAAAAATGGTTTTGGTTTAGTATATACTACAATTTTATTATAATTGAATAGTATAACAATATATTGGTGCGAGAAAGAGGATAAAATAAATTGAAATTTGAAAATGCTTGGCAGGTCGCATAAACATATTTAACGGGCCGCGTGTTGGTCATCCCTGTTCTAGAGACAAGTCCTTAGTACAACTTTTTTTGGGCTGTAGGAAGAGAGGTTTATGGTGTACACTGGGCACCGGTTGACAGAGAAAATAAATTTTTAGGGAAACTGTTGTGAAAGGAGTAGTGTAGTGGTTAAGTCCCTGACTTGGACGCGAATGGTCGTGAGTTCGAATCCTCCTCCCGCATCCTGTTATACCCAAAAAGTGAAAAGACGGGATTAAAACCACGACTATTTTGTTTAGTCATTTTTAGCCAATTCAGAGGGTACGAAATTTGACAAACCCAGCTCTTTTTGGATATGACTTAACCACTAACCCAGTGGCAACACTGCCAATACCATACCTCTCACCGACAATCACAATCTTCACTTATTCACAAAAATTAAACAAAAACCCCCAAATACAGCACTACAGCAGACAAATCCATAAAAAGAGATAATTATAGCTATAATATACGTACAATCGATCCATGACAATATCCAGAAAAAAAGAGAGAGAAGAGATAGGAGGAGAGAAGAGGGCGCGGGGAGGGGAAACGGCCCAAGCTATCCTTTTAAAACATGCCAGTATCTACCCCATGCCATGGGAATCGTTCATATGACTCTAATGGCTGTAAAAAATAAAACATCTAATTACAATTTCATGCAATGTTTAGGTCTTTTAAAGGTTTTTTTTCTCGTATTTTGGTTTTTTATATACGAACCAATTTAAGCCGGTTATTTGTCCCTGGGCATCGTGGACCATAAATCTCGATAAACGACGAAGTGTGCCATTGTTTTTGCTTTTTTTTCTTCCCAAACTACCGGAAAACGTTTTTTTACCCGATTCCATTCCAGTGAAATCGATGGAATTACTTTTGTTTTAATCCCTATTGAATTCGGACACCAACTTGAACATTCCTTTACGAACTGATATTTTTTTAAAAATATCAGTATAAAGTTTTTATCTGAGTATAATATTGAATTTGAAACTGTGAGAGAACTTGAATTTGAACTGTTGCCCAAAAACGACTGATTTGTGTTTTGAAATTTTTCTTTTAAGTCTGATTAATAAAATCAGGTCTCGTTTTATGCGGCTAATGAATCACCAAGAATTTATTGTGGTGACCCGCCATATTCTCACTTGAAACGTCCTAATTCAAAAGGAGAATCAGAACAAAAGTCATAACTCAGCCGTGGAGTTCAAGTATACAAAATCTATTTGATAACATTATAGTTTATACTGATCTTTAGTATTTATAATATATACACTTTTTGGTATATTGATGTAACACTTCTTTATCAATTATTTTATCAAATGGGGCTCTTAATTTCTCAAATTACTAATGTAACTTCCAGCTCTTTAATTTTGCTGGATTTGGGACAAAAAGTGAGAGGAGTAGTGTAGTGGTTAAAGTGTCTGATTTCGACGCAATGGTCGTGAGTTCGAATCCTCCTCTCGCATCCTGTTATACCAAAAAAAGGGTAAAAACAGGGATTAAAACCACCACCACATTTTTGGAACAAAAGGGGTAGTTCCGGCTGAAAGCGACCTAGTTCTTACAAGTTTTTCCCTTGTTTTGAAGAAAAAGGTATATAAACTGCCTCCATTTTGCAATTTTTCACATTTTAAACTACAATTAATTATTAATGATAAATTATTTCATGAAAAGCGTTATTTCTACCTTTTTTATCTTTGAAAGAAAAGTAGCAAATCTGACTCAAAAACGACCCTTTTGGTAGATTCCTCATTGGTTGGAGAAAAGGCAGTAATACAAGCTAAAACACTCTCTTCTATTTGAACCATTTGTACTTTTTGAAACCCTCTGTCAAAACGGTCTTTAAAAATTATCTTTATACCATATTTCTCCTCATTGACATGAAAAAGTGAGACAATCTGATTCTAAACCCGGTATTACTGGTTTGAATATTTTCTGAAAAAACTGACAGAAAACCACCCTTTTATCCGTTTTCACCACTTTTTGGTTAAAAATGGCGGAAGTAACAAAAACAAGTTAAAAACCTAAGTTTTCTGCTACACAAATTAACAGCACTAATCAGTACATAACAGTACATAAACCAGTGATTCCCAAAGTGGTCTATATCGACCGTCAGCGGAAATAAAATTTAGGAATCCATGAAACAAAATGGCGGTCCACGATAGTGTATCTCAACATACACTGATAGTACCTATTTACTTATAATAATAAAATATTATACTATAATTCTCGCCTTTCGGCATTTGAAATAATACATACAATATTTACAAATTAATATTTCCTCGTTGGCATCGTATTCTTGCAATTCTCTTGATCTTCTTCCCTGAATTCCTCAGATAGTAGGGTAAGGAGGGCAGAATATGTTTCCTGTATTCTGGGTTGTAGGGGATATTCACTTATATTATACTATTTTATAATATAAAGACATATATATTTTTATAAATGTACCTATGAAGTAAAAATTTACTTGACTACAGTGAGTAATTTACAAAAATCAGGTAAGTAGGGGGTCTACCCAGCACATGGTAAGGGGTCTACAGCACAAAAAAGTTTGGGAACCTCAGACATAAACAGTAGTTAAAGGAATCAAACCAAACACACAAAAAAAATGAAAACCAAGCAGTAAAAGGATAAACAGCAATTGGCTTCACTCTAATAATAAAATCAGAGAAAGATAAACATCGAAGAACATTAATTTGAGCAAACAAAACATTAAACTTATAAAGATGAACCGTAGCAATGAAGACTCCGAAACGGGAAACTCACCAAAAGTTAACGGGGAAGGAAATTAAAAGGAAAAGTAAAATTTTCCATGTAACTCTTCAACGAACAGAAGAAAAATGATTTTATTCGCTCAATTAGCCAATTAAAGGTTTCCATTCTTATAAAGCTTGATTTATCTATAGATAATTTTCTTTCTCCCAGGAGCATTGCCAATATCAGTTCTAGAGAAGCAAAAAAACTTGGGAGATTTCTCTCTCCCTGCCCCCGCCCCCGTGGAAGGAGGAAAATTTTTGCTCTGTCAGGATTATTATTTTAAAAATTAATTGCCGGATTAGAAAATTAATAAAAAAATGGCGTCTGAGTCTTTAATGGTAAAATTTATTTTTCATTATTTTTAATTTTAACAACAGCGCCCTGTTTTTAAGAATCTAATTATGGAACATGTTATGTTCATTATTTATGGTCTATTACTAACTATTTTGATAAATCCTGTCTCCCACTCTCTCTCTCTCTCTCTCTCGTTCTCTCATTTCGTACGCATATCTGGAAGGCTTTTGTCTAGAATGGCTTCCTTTGAGAATAGCGGAAGGCGTGGGTGAGGATTTCTCCGTTTTTAGGTTCGCAACTAAACTATTAAACCATTTCCCTCGTGGCTCCTTTTACTCAAGTTTACTTCTCAAACCTTATTAGTGTCTTAACTGAAAATGCACCTCCGCATTCGCTCTCATCCCTCGTCGAAGACTATAATGGCGTCTTTTGAGTATCATACGAAATCCCTCAGATTCCTGTGTCTGTTATTTATTTTTCAATCATTCATTCACTCTCAGATTTTGGAACAACACCTTTTCCAGAGGTTCGTATTTATTTTTGTGCGACTTTAAACATTACTGTTTTGAAAATTAGAAAGCATTTCATTTCTCGCACACAGTATTGGAGTATAATTCACTTCACCTATCCTCACAATCTAATAAATAATTCTTGATCACCAAAATCCATTTCAAAAATTATGCACACTATCAAAAGTATTGACTACATATATATACACTACTCTAATCACAAATTCATTTCATAAATAGTGCACAATTGTAGATATAATTTATATATCTACTAGAGTTATAATCCCGTTTGTTACCCTTGGGTATGCAGGGAGAGGATTCGAACTCACGACCATAACTCCTATAGTCGAGCACTAACCACTACACCAAAAGCCTCCTAATAGTATAAGTAGCCTATTTCATAAATAATGCACACTTTAGGCATATTTAAATATATAAATACGGCAGTTTTACTGGCATTAGTGGGTTGAATTATTCATTCATCATCTTCCGCTTGGTTAAAACATTTCCTCCCTTGAGATCTCTGGAACTAACTTTTTTAGTAGGCCTTTGAGATTTTGGACCCTGATTTATGGACATGTTATTGTGGTTATGTTTCTTTCTTACTAAACAGAGTGCATGTAAAAATAATGTCTTTCGTTGTGTTTTTAATAAAAAATTTTCATGGAAACTAATTTTCAACAGCTGTATCTAAAATATAACAATATATACTCGATAATATTTTATATCTTTTAATTACTTTAAGACCCTGGTACTCAAACTAAGCTCTACTGAGTGGCCCAGTGGAAACCGAGTCAAAATTTGTGAAAGGTCGATTGCTCATTGTTAAGTCTGAACTGTAGTGCCTGACCAGTACGAAAATGTTCGGGCCTGTACTCAGAAACTTCTAACATTGTTTGCCTCAACATATTTTTATGAAGCAATATAATACAGAAACAGACTGACAGATGTACATACAGATACCCTGAAGGTGGACTGTATGCGTCGAAAGCCGGGCTTGTAAAAATTTTTGGTAAGTCGTGTGGCCCAGTCGCAATGGTCACAATGAAAATTTGGCCCGGGAAGGAAAAAGCTCGACTACCAAAGCTTTAAGTGATATACTTAGATACAAAACTAACAAATAAAAATATCGATCCGCCATGACACACTTGCAGGATTGCTTTCATAATATCTACAATCACACCAACTATTTTCGGAATTCAATAAACCACAATTATCTGGTGAGAGTGAACTTCATTCATTTTACTAAGAAATAGAGTAACATCCATAACTCTAACAGTTAATTTAATCCCGCCTACATGAAATTTCTTATCGACCCAAAGCGAAACTATATTATCGGTTATAGAAAGTTTATTCATTAGACGTTCTAATATATATTCAAAAACAAGACATTCAGGCCAAAAACAAGACTTACAAAACTAGAATAGTTAAAACTTACCTGGTGACGTCATCGTTGGTGTGGAACTAATCAACGGAAGACACTTTCCCAGGTTTTAATCTGAAAATGTACAAGAGAAGTTTATTACTACCAGCGAGGGACTCAAAACCGATAACCACAATGCAGTGTGTATGTACGTATAAGTGCGTTTATTAAAATATCCGATAATTATAGCTTTTGCTCAGGGTCGAGGCTTTTAACCCCCAGGCGACCAAAAAGCTCAAAGGACAAGCAAAAGAACGGGAGGTGGGAGGAAGGGGGACACGAATAATTCTCTAATAAACGACTGTATTATCTGATTGTTATGTCGGTTAACCGCATAATCGGAAACATCATGAGATGAACTTGTTTGTTCCGCCATTTTCGTACATGTTGAAAGTGGGCTCATGAGACAAAGTACATGAATTCGAAACGAAAATAAATTCATGTAGATAAAATCATCTACAAGATTATCTACAAAAATTAGATAGTAGTTCGAGTTACATCGTCGATTTGGGTGTACTGTACTGAATGACTGTTATTATAAACTATAAATAGGCTTCGAAGCTTTTGAGAAACTTCGAAAGCTTTGTGATGGAAGAGATGATTTGATTCAAATTGTACTGTGGTGACGTAGACATGTCACAGAACATGCAGAGATCTGTAGGAAGGAGTCTATACGAAACAGATAAATAGACCAGAATCACGACCAGTCTTTCACGATAGATAGTATAGAGCTTCATGAAAGACTATCTACTGTGAGTAAGCTGGTCTATTTATCTGTTTCGTATAGACTCCTTCCTACAGGTCTCTGCATGTTCTGTGACCTGTCTAAGCGTGTTGCCCAGCTCTCAAAAGCTTCGGAGCCTATTTATAGTTTATACCAAACATTCAACCCCCAAAACCTCCATCCAATTTATTCGCCGTGTACATCGGAACCGGAAATCCGCCAACGGGGAATGACGTCTAACCGGTAAACCGTTACAAACAACGCCATTTTTTCTGCCGCTCCTCCTCCGAACTTAAATTTCGATAAATTTAAAATCCTAACAGATTTAAACGCGCCATTAATTTCTTTGAAAGCGGTCAAAACGGTTTTGATAAATGCGAAACCAGGCCTAAGGGTAATTGTCTTAGATAAAAAGGCGAAATTGCGGAATGACAAATTTTCGGCGCAATCTAAAACTTTTCGAGAAAACTGGAGAGAAGAGGAGACAGGGATGGGGGGGAGAGAGAGAGAGAGAGAGAACGGGGATAGGGTGTGGCCTTCGGAATGACAAATCAAATCCGGAACAACGCTTTTATGAGAATTTAAAATTAACCGTAACCGCTGTACCCCTCGAATTTTACAGAAATTTTCCCATGGACCCTCCTCTCTCTCTCAATCGAAAACCGCTTTCCGATTTTTTAAAAATCTCACCCCGGATGAGCTTAACAAGCATCATGAATGCTGATTTTGCTTTCAAAAAAAACGGTAACTGTATAGTAAACAAAAGAAACATAAAATAGATGAGAGATCTCCTCAGCAAGGGGTTAAAGGTCATGCACCTCTCACTGACTCTCAGAACAATTTGGAATCATATACCACACAAATGAATAAAATTTGAGAGTTTGTCTAAGAGATGAAGGAGGCTGATAAAAACGAGATGCAGATAAACACAATACAGTTTCAAATTTCAACCGCAAAAATAAATAAATAAATAAGAATCAAATGAACCGGAAGTAGTTACGAAAATAAAAAGAAACATTTCAAAGGAGAAAAAAATAAAATAAAAATACAAAAACGAAAGAAAAGAAAAGAAAGAAAATGAAATAAACCGGAAACAGTAATAAAAAAAAGGGAAAAAAAGGTAGAAAAGAAAGAAAAAAAAAGCAAACGAGAGAAAATCCGGAAGTAGTTTCTTCAGACCCGAGGCACAGGTCTGAATTTTCTGTTCTCATGGGGATGAACAGGTAACCCCCAACCAACCCTCCTCCCTCGTTTCCTTTCTTTCTCTTCGGATTCCATTTTATAGACTAAAATAAAGCGCATGTGTGAAGACTTGAATCACAAAGAAGCTGTAGTCATCTCGTTTGAAATTTTTCTTTTTTTTTCTTTTTACTTCTTCGCCATTTCCGCTTTCATCTCTTTTCATTTCTCCCTCGTCATGGTATTCCGTCTCAAGACAGGTTTCATTTTTAACTTCAACCCCCTTCCTCCACCCCTAAGTTACTCTCTCTTCCGGATTTTTGTACCAAAAACTTGGTGTCTTCTCTCTTCTTCTTCTGTTTCCGCCCTGATCTACTTCCGGTTTGAAATGCTTTTAATTATAAATAAATAACTGAGAATGTCAGTAAGTTATTATAAATAACAACACGAGGTTGAAATGTAAAGAACTACGAGAAAATCCTGGTTGGTTTGCCCTCGTATAACACTATAAACAAAGTCTTCAAATAACACGGAAATCAATTTTTATATTTTTATATAAACTTTGTTACTTACAAAAAAATGTTTATATCTCATTATTTACATCTCTACGTACAGTTTAGAGACATGTTTCAAATAGTACTAACCAGTTCAGTGATTCACGACTCACATAACATGATTTCCCAAATTTCTCAAAGCCCCAAAATTCAAATCAAAAAAATACTTTTCAAAATCGTTCAACATACACAATAAACCCTCACACACCACTATGAACACCCTCACATAATGCGGAAAATAAATTTATTTTATATCAATAGGCTTCGACTTTTTTTTAAAAATTTTCATTTGTCTTTTGTTTAGATGTTGAAGAGAGGAGTTAACATCTTCTAGAGATGCGATTACATTCACAAAAACTTGTTTCATACTTTATGTTTCATTTAACACGATTTCCTGGATTTGAAAACATCTATGAAAAAAATCAGGTTACAAAAAAGAGGAAATTGAAAATCTTTCTACCTCTGCGCCTGACACTCCCATTTTGAAAGAAAGTTTTTGAAAAAGTTGTTGACCTCTTTCATTTCTATATTACAGTTCAGTTGACTCATGTAAGGCAGTCCATTTAAAGCGGATACCACTTAGAAGAAATCTCGTTTAAGCTGAAACAGGGCTGTCCAAATGGTGGTCCGCCCGTTATATACATTTTATATTGACATGCCTCCTCCGGCTAATCAAAAATAACATTCTCGATTCTATATAGCTAATACAAATACTAATACTATCACTAAACCTAAGCTACTACTAACACACAACACTAACATCTTCCTACCTAAACTATCCTTCACTATACTAACAAAACTTGTACTAGGTAATATATTATACTGTATATTCTAAACATTCTAGTTTTTTTCTTTTAGGAAACGTGCCATTTTAACCAGTTCCTCCTGGGTTCTATAGTATAAGTGGTGTCAGTTGGGCTCTTTCATTTATAAATAATTTGTATTACTAAATTATTATTATTTAATATTAACACTATGACGTCCGGTGACCTCACAATGGTGCCATGCAATATTTCACAAATACTATTGGAGAGTGCACATTCGGAAATTATTGCGCATGCGTTGCAGGCGATCTTATACTTATTTATATAAATAGACGATTATCACTATAGTTCATATGTTGTGAATTTAAAATATTGGTGCACAGGCAGGCTAACAAGACTGTTGAAGGTCATGCTAAAATCAGTTTATCGGTTACTGTTATTATTTATCCATTCGCGTTATCTATACTAACTAGGCACTAATATATTTTATTGTTTAGTTATAGATATAGTTATAGTTTAGTTTTAATCCCGTTTTTCACTTTGGGGGTATAACAAGATACTGGAGGAGGTTTTGAACTCACGACTATAACTTCTTAGTATGGCACTTAAACCATTGCCTCCTGCTTAATTTCATAAATATTGCACACTTAAGTGGAGAATTTAGTTTATGAGTAATGCAAATTTTATCAATTTAACCACCTAACCCATTTCCAGGTGAAGATAGGCTTTAGTTACACCAGGAAGGTTTAGGTCTTGTTCACATCACAGACCTCCCATTTGTAATTAATACTATGACGTCCGCTGGCCTCCCTGTGGGATAATGAAAACAGTATCCGTTGACCGCCTGAGCACTCGCTAGCGATCTTATACTTATTTACATACGTGGACGATTACCACTACAGTCCATATGTTGTGAATTCAAAATATTGGTGCTTAGGCAGTATGAGAGTCAGTTCCATCGGCACGACACGAAAAAATTTACATTAGACCTCCTGACATCATAGTGTTAAGAATATTTTACAACTACAGCCACAATATTTAAAGCTTTTTTTAGTATAAATAAAATATTTTTATAATTAGCATAAACTGACTTTTGCTTATCAACCTTCACGGCCCCCGAAATGTTTGGTGACGAAAATATAGCAGGCCGCAGGCTGTGATAAGTTGATTTGAAGACACCGGGGAAAAAGCTCTTCGTCACGAATTTTGAAAAATAAAGAGAGAGAGAGAAGACCGACTCGAAAACAAAAATTATTTTCGCCTTGATAAATTCTTTCCGATGTCTTTATTAACATAACTTTCCGGGGGAAATTTTAATTAAAGAAAATAAATAATCCCATTGTTAATAAATTCTTGATCGGATTTCGATTATTGTTTTTATTAAAAACTTCATTTTAGGAAAGTTGATATTAGAAAAACTTCCGTTAGGTTTCCCCCCTGAAAACCCTCCTCCACCGGTTTGTCAGATCATTTGTGGAACCCCCAAAACCCCGCTGACAACTCCTAATACCTTAGAGAACAAAACGAGGAAGGAAGCTTTCTGTAGACATTCGAAGTCTGATCATTTCCTCCGACGAAACTTCCGTTTATGTCATTAGAACAGCCAAACGTCTTCGTGTATAAACAAAAACGGAAACAGCCCCCCGACCCACCCCCAAACTCATCCTCCGGACAAATCCCAGGTTAATACTCCAAGACAGCTAATAGACACAGGGGCCGGGGGTTCAAAATATGAGTGCCGAAACGGAAATGGAAAAAGGAAAATTTACGGAGAAAGTTTATCCGAGATTCTGACTGAGTTTCCGTTCGGTACGCCGAAACCGAGTTTTCCAGTTTTCGAGGATGGGAAGAGAGAGAGGGAGTCAGCGATGTAAATTAACGAAACACGAATGAGTTTCAAAAGAAAATTGAGAAAAATTTTTGCGTTTGTTAAAGCTACGACAGAGAAAAAAAAATTGAAAGGAAGAGAAGAAACGGGTTTCGCCGCTGATCATGTGACCAAAGGGTAAACGACCTTCCTCTTCCGAGATCAACTCCTGTTACAGTCTCACAGTATTTACTCTAGAATTTTTATTAAATATCAAGTTTATTTATTATATTTATTTATTTTTTATCACATTTAGGTTTTTTTATCTTAGACTTTTGAAAGAATCAGACAGTTTCCTCTCTCCTAGACTTCTAAATTCTAAAAGGATCTGGAAAGGTTAGCATAAGACACAAACCAAAAATTGCGACTACAGAATTCATATTACAGCTTAAGACCAATATGAATTTAGACCTATCTCTTGGTTTGTGCTACTTTTTGAAAGGCAGTTTTTACTTCGAGTGTGCATTACTTATGAAATGACTTTTTGAATAACAGTAACGCAAAATTGAGTAACAGAATAACACAAAATTTATAAAACGAATCCTAACAAGAATTTGTATCAATAATGAAGCTACTACAACATTTTATTTATAAAATATATACCTCAAGTGTGCATTACTTATGAAATACACTTTTATAACTAGCGTGCATAGAAATTTATGAAATAACTCCCTGCAATATGAAATGGATTAATAAATGAAATTACTTCCTAGAGTGTGCATTATTTTTGAAATGGATTTCTAATTCTAGTGTGCATTATTTATGAAATATAAGTAAGGTTAGGAAACATTAGAGTCTTAAAATCGGTCTTGTAGGTGTGTGAAATGAGTTTGTCGCTCAATTGTGCATTATTTATGAAATAAATTTTTAAATAGTGTGCAGAATTTATGAAACGAATCATCCATTAAATAAACGCACTGCTAATGAAATTACCCTGTTTAGTTGTGCAATATTTATGAAATGAATTTGTCGCTCAAATGTACGAAATTAACACTTCCTCCGAGTGTGCATTACTTTTGAAATGGATTCTTAATTCTAGTGTGCATTATTTATGAAATATACGAAAGGTTTGGATACATCAAAGCCTTAAAATCTCTCATATGAGTATGTGAAACGTGTTTGTCACTCAAGTGTGCATTATTTATGAAACGAATCATCCATAGAAATACACATTGGCTATGAAATTACACCCATCATTCATTTGTGCAATATTTATGAAATAAAAACCTTTAAAAGTGTGCATTATTTATGAAAAACACAGAAGGTACACATTAAAGCTGTAATTAAAGTAGCCGAGTCAATTTGACTCAGATATGATTTATTTATGTTTTAACATCCATTTTGTCAAAGGCAGGCTCTCTAAATTTATTATTATTATAATATATATATTGTTTTACAATATACTAAGTAAACTTATACATCGTATGAGTCAAATCGACTCTTTTAATTAAAAACAATTAACCACCAAACTTTTGGTAAATTTGGTGTTGTGTTATAGATGTCCTTTGATTATCGAAAAGAAATTAAAGGAACACAGAGGTCATTTCAAAAATATTGCACACAAATAAGACAAGTGGTTGAGTGATCAAACCACCTAACTACCAAAGGTCGTGAGTTTTAACCTCGAACCCAATGAAGAGAATTTGTGGGAATGAGGGATGTCAGAGAGAGAGTTAGAAAAGTAAAAAAGAAAAAATTTTGGAAAAAAGTTGATTACCAGCAAATTTCCAGGACATATTTTTTAATTGAGTGTTCTGGACAAGAACAAACATTTGAGGGAAGAAATTTTCTTTTTCTTCTTTTTTTTAGGTGGTGAAATAATTTCGTGAAAGGAATTCTTTTTGAGATTTTTCATTTACCGAATTTTTGAAAACATTCTCGGAATTAACTTTATTAGTTTGATCGTCGTTTCAGCAAAGTTTCGCCGGATTTTTCTAATTGTTTCTTTTCAAAGTTTTCTTTCTTTCTTTTTTTCTCTCCAGCTTTTCAGCTTCCTTTTAATTGTGTTTCGATTTCTTTTTCCATCCCCCTTCCCTCCCTCTCCTCCTTTCAACTTCTTTCTTTTTCTTTCTCCTTTCCTTCTTTTTTTCTTTCATTTTCCACAGTTCCTATTTTCTAATTTAGGGTAATTACTTTCGTGACATTACTGAAGCGAAATGCGGCTGGAATCCGGACTGGAAAATTAGTTGTATTTTTTAAGAAATAGAAAAATCTAACTTTTCCCCTTTTCCTCCGTCCATTTTATACTCTCATTGGATTCTCGTGTTCGGTTTATACTCTCCTCTCCTCCCACTACCCCAAATCCCTTTTGTACAATCTTATTCCATATAAATTCAGTTGGTTCCGTAACTCTGAAATGGAGGAACTCTACAGTACATTTGTGGCGTAGTAAATCTGCCTAATCACGAATATACTGTTATGAAGTGAAAAGGAAGACATGAAAAGTGGTTCAATTCACTCGCGCCTAAAATCGCGATCATGCCAATGGCAGAATCAAAACTGAGTACAGGGTAATTCCACCTGTATTTAGCATTTGGTTTGTGCAATTTTAAGGGATTTCGGTTGGTCTTCCTTCCGTTCAATTGTAGTCACATGGTTTAGTTCGTCAGATGTTTTTGCAGTTTATTAAATTAGTAGCCGCTATAATTTATTTTTGGACTGGAATTCATTGGTTTTGGGGTCATCTCTGTAACAGTATATAAACACTCAAATACGGTATATACTGCCATACAACTCTAACCTTACAAATAATATACGCCGCGACACATATTTAACAATAATATATCGGTGGTCAACTTGACACTAAAATACTGCAGACTATGAAATATATACTGTGAACCGGAATGAAATGTCATATATACAATACGGTATGAGTGATAAATTGTGATTATATTATAGTCAGTGTAGAAATGGGTCAAGTATACAAGTTGTGTCTGGACAATAGGCTAATGTTTGAGTTTCAGGAGAACAAGACAAATTTTTTAGTATACATAAGTAGATAAATTAATGTAAATAAAAAAGCAGGCTGGATTATTAATTATACAGGTTCTTTGTGGTAGTGTGCATTAATTTTGAAATAAATAGGAGAATAAGGCCAAATATTATGTAGACTGGAAGGTAATGTCGTTGTCAAGCACTTTCCAAAGAAAAATTTGAAGATACTAGAAAAAGGCAGTTCATGACAAGGGCTAAATTTATTTTAAAACTTACGAAAGTCCATGTCCACAGCGAAATAAGTCGCCAGCAATAAATCTTAAATTCACAACGTTTAATTCGCAAAAGGTTTATTCACAAAGCTTACGCACAATAACCATAACTCTACAATAATTAAACAGCACTCGCCAAAGACTGACTTGAAACTCTCTCTGCAGGCACCGGAATAACTTTCTCATAAGCTAAGAATGTGCTAGAATTTTCTAGATACGCATTCGCGAATTTACTAGTAATTTTCTTAAGCTGCAAGGTAAGTATGGTTCGAAGTTTCTCCAGGTTTCTAGATGGTAGTGCCGGCCGAGAGATTTCATTGACTGTTGTGCTGTCGGTTTCTCAGTCCTGAACAGTATATGTTATGGTAAAAGTGATAAATCGGGCGATTATATATATAATTTCCGGCGATTACTCATAACCACCTATTAGGCTTGGTAAATGTGACTAATTACTAAATATTTATCACATTTACCGGTTAGTTTATCAAATTTTTAACTCGCAATGAGTTTGTTCAAATGCTTGGCTCCTGTGTTCGCTGGAAACAGTGAACGAACCTCCCAATGACAAGTCGGAGCGTGTTCCATCATGCTAGTTTCTGTATATCTTTGTGACTAGTTTGACACAATTCTAAACGTGTCTGAGGTCACCACAACCAGAACAGGTGAGAAATCAAGTTTTAATGCAAGGTTGAACAAAATTAATAATCGGAAGGCAAAGTTTATTTTTTAAAAGGCTTGTTGATAAACAGAAAACAAAAAGGAGGAAGATGAGAGAAAATGGAAATATATGAAGGAAGACAAAGTCAAACAAAAGAGAGAAGAATCAAGTTTCGGAGGGAAATAACGGAGTGAAGAGATCTTAAGGACTCTTTGCAGGACGCTTATAAAAGTCATTAAAATAACAAAACGTGCTAAATGCCAATAAAACTTGAGCACCACCGCAGTCAAATCTTTTTTTTATGCTAAATTAATACTTTTTATGTCTTAATTTCCTTTCTCTTTATTGGATTTTAATTTTCTTCAATCTTTTCCTTTTTGTTTTTATAACTTTTTATGTTAATTTTAAATATGTCTCCTCCCACCAATTCCTCTCTTTCTTCGTCTCCTCAATAATTAGACCTTTGTTGTCCTCGATTCAGAACAATAGGAATATAAATGAAATTGTTTAGGTCTAATTTGAAATAAGTATAACTCTACTGGCTGTTTAACATTTTGTTAGAAATAGAACTGTGCATTATTTTGGAAAGTAACTGTTTATAAATGTTCATCAAATCATAGTAAAAGTGATAAGAAATTTTCACAAGTCTTGACTAACGTTAAGAGGTACAAAACCAACTTGTAATGACCCGGGCTGTCAGTTCAAAGAGTCACTCATATCTAGAGACACTCATAGGGGTTTCAAGTTAGTCACGAAATAAGGGATGCTTGTAGCAAGGGTAGTTTGACCCGAGATCTATGATGACCTGGTTTCTTCACCCCTTAGTGACAATACCTATTGTATCCTTTATTCTTAAGACACTCAAAAATCGAATCAAATCATATCTCGAGTCAAACTACCCTTGAAACGCCTAAACTTTGAAGCGATGAGTGTCCCTGGATTTGGGTGACTCTTTGAAACCTCAGACACTGGTCACTACAAACTAAAGTAAATCACAACAGAAGTCACGATGGAAGAACCAGGGTCTATGGCCAACTCTCAAGCAGAGCCCTGAGGAGGAGAAACTAGGCACGGTCAAATTTTTGGAAGAAAGAGGTCTCTATCACTACTCAAAATTAAACTTCTACGTACGGTTGTAGGTCAGTGATGGGCAAATGTACGGCCCGGGAAAGTATTTAATCCAACCTGCCGACGGTTTATCGACGTGGATATTAATAGATGGTTCGCTACAATTACGTTTTGACGGTCGAGAAGTTTTGTGGATTTTACTTAGTAGACTAATAGATTCGTAGTCTACAGAAGAAGCTAAACTAGCCGCGTAGTTCATGTGTTGCAAATTTGTGCAGCCCGCCAAACAATTTTTAAATTTAAACTAGCCCCTTGATTAAATAGATTACCCAACCCTGTTCTAGCTAGAAAAGAAGTCAAAACGCTGAACGTGATGAGCGAAAATTCCAAAACCTTCAGCGTAACTAACACAAACCCTCTGTGGCGACCAATGTAACACTTTCAGACACAATCAGACAGTAACAAACAAGTCACAACGAAAGGCAGACCACACTCCAAGTATATCGTGTATCCAATATATAAACCAGCGTGTCTGATTTATACAAATTTTTAAAACCAAATCTACATCCATATGTGCAGTACTTATGAAATAGAACCAACCTAGTAGTGTGTTTACTAGCAGCACCGACAGTTATTCAAGTCACAACCGACTAATAATTTCTTTTTGACAACAAAAACAGAAAAATTTTAAAATAACGAAATTAAAAGAAATGAACGAGAGTGTGAGGGCCCCGTTGCTTTTTGTTTAAAACACGACCGACCATTTTTATTTAATAGACTTTCAAAGTAAACGTTATTAGCACTCTTAATTATATCAATAAATAATTATTGAACCGGCAATAAATTTCCTCTCCAAGTTTTTAATCTCCATCCGCAACCCTCTTAATACTGATAAGTAATGTAAGCAACTCGAACTGAATTTATAAAAATATTTTGAAAAATTGAAATTTTTTCTTTTTCTCTTTTTACAGCATTAACAGCCCAGAGATTTGAACGAAAAATAAAATAAAATAAATAATATAAAATTGTAATTCAGTTCAGGGTCTGTTGCAATCAAAGACAAAGTTTAACTATAGGGATCGTGCATTGATTTCATAACTTCATTTTAATGTTTCTCTCTCTCTCTCTCTCTCTTCTTCTCTCTCTCTCTCTCTCTTTCACATTTTTCACATCCAATTTTCTTTTTCCTTTAAAGGATTCCTTTTGAAAAGGGAGGATTCGGGAGGGTGGAAATCCGTTAATATAAGTCTGAAATGTGCCGATAATTTGCCTGCTCCTCATCACCATTTATACAGAGTGGGACTAGAACATGGACTACTGAGCCTCTCCAGTCGGGCTAATTATTTATATTATTATTATTATTATTATATTTATATGGATACTTGTTTTGCATTCTTATAAACGTACTGATTGGTCTAAACCAGGGCTATCCAACTCTTCATCTCCTCTGATTGCCAACTGTAAATCTCTTGGGGTGATACGCTTTACTTTTAAGTAAGCCTTCCAACTCGAGAACCTCAGCAATTAACTACTCCAAAAAGACAGCTGCTGCTGCATATTACTTGTGCTAATTTTTAAATGTCTGTGTATCCTACCCACAGGAAACTGAAGTCCTGCCCTGGCAGATCTAGAAACTGCTTTGGCTTTTGCCTTTCCTGAATCTTTACCAGTATTACCACCAGCCATAGCTCTAGTCGATTGTAGATTGAGAAGATGTAGATGACGTCCTAACCCTCAGTTTTCGAAAAGTTAGTTTATGTTAATTATAAAAATATCCCAAAATATTCGATATATATTATTGACAACATTATGACCGTAATTGTAAAATAAAAATAATTTGTAATATAAATTCATTCATAGTAAAATGTACTAGCCGGGCGTAAAAATAATTTGGTGGCCACCAGTTGGACAACCCTGGTCTAAATTTTTATTTATTTATTTTGTTCATTATTATGTCTCTGTTATTCATATATAATTTATTTTTGGTGATTTATCTACTTCTACAGTCATTCATTTATAGGTGAATTTGTGGTTTATCTTTTATTTACTTAAATAGTATAAATTCATTTTTGTTATTTGTCATTTTCATTAATTATTTATTTATATACTGAACTGTTTATAAATTTAATTAATTTATTCATTTACTTATTATGTTACATAGGTGGCGGTGTATATTTTATTTATTCATATGCGTTGATGTGATGTTGTTTGTATTGTCTACCTACTGGTGTGTATTTGTTGAGGCGGCAGATGACGAGTTATATGTTACATACTTAGTTACAGTATAATAGCCTATCACAGAGAAGAATATATTTATAATAGAGGATCACCGGCATTTTATGAGGTTTAATAAAATATTTTTCTTATAATGAGTGTAAGGAGTAGTGTAGTGGTTAAAGCTCCTGACTTGGACGCAAATGGTCGCGAGTTCGAATCCTCCTCCCGCATCCTGTTATACCCCAAAAAGGTGAAAATCGGGATTCAAACCACTACTAAAACAAAATATACAGTATATTTTTCTTATAATGAGATTGATCGTGTTGTGAACAGGGGTAAGTTCGACTACTTCTTCCAAAATTAAAAAAAAAATTTTCCAAAACTAAAATGTGTCAGGAGCAGGAGTTTAAAGACTTTCCAATTTCTTTTATTTTTTCTTAACCTGTTTCCTTCTCCCACCAAACGCTTTCAAAAGATTAGAGAAAGGATACGAAAAGAAGAAGATAGAAGGAAGAGGGAGGTAAGAGAGGAAGCGATAGGCCAACTCAAGAAGTGAGAAAAAGATGGATTTTTGAAACCTTTTTTTTTAAAATTGACCTCAGCCATCTCTATAGATAATGACAGAAAGATTTCCCTGAATTGATGGCATGATAGATATTTCCCTCAAAAGGGATTTCATCGGTCCATTTAATTTCTGGTTTTGGCCTGTCTCAAGCCTCTCCCTCGCCACCCGCCACACCCTAAACCCCACTTCTCTCCTTCCTCCTGGTGTAAACATTATTCTGAATGCATCATTTGACCTCTTTCAAAGTTCAGATTGAGGTAAGGGCTTGTGGTGAGCTTTGGGTTTTCCGACTCAGTTGAAGCGGAGAAAAACCTTTTCGGAAAAGTAAATTTTTTTCCCTTCTCCCTCTCTCCTCTCTCTCTCTCTCTCTCTCTTTCTCCTTCTTGTTATTTTCTTTTGGGTTGCGGCGCAGAATGCGAGGATCGTGATTGAAAATCTTGAAGAGAAGAATTTATTTCGTGAAAAGAAAACTGTTTTCTTTTTTTCGAATAATAAAATTTGTGTGAAGGTTGTGAGGAATTTCTTTCTCGGTTTCCCCTTACAAAATAAAAAACGAAAAGAAACAAAAATAAAAAAAAAAGAAAGAAAGGGAGAAAGAATAAAAAGAAAATCTCTGTCGTAATTGTTTCTTTAAAAATTTTAACAATCCCCACAACCCATTTCCCAATTTTTTCGACTAGCTAGGCCTAACCCAAAAATTTGATCTGAAGGACTTAGTGAAAATGATTCTGTGTCTGTGCTGTGCTTCTACCCTCCACATCCCCCCCTCCCAAGAGAGAAGACTTCAATTATCATTAGGCTTCATTTAGTTCAGTCAGACATAGAGGAAAATCCAAAGTCCGAAAAACAACAGCAACAGCATAAAACATGAAAACTTATTTAAAATTCTGGGGTTCCCCCCCACCTTCCTGCTCCCATTTTTAAACATCAAAATGCCTCATTTCCACATAACTAAAATGATTCATTTGAATTCGTTGTGTCGGCGAGGGTCGACCGCTTCTGAGGTATTTTGAATAGAAGAAAACCACAGACTAAAGGTCTAATTAAAGAAATGATTGCTCTGACTTGAGAGCTCTCCTCTTCCTCCAGAAGAAGGTTTCGAAGGAGGAAGAAGAGCGGGGATCCTTCTCCCGCGTTTCCTGCGCATTGTCAGCCACTTTCAACCATTTGAATGACTTCAATTCCGTGAAACGAAACACAAAAGTTAAAGCCCTCTCCAAACTGATTTGATTTAGAATAATTTCTCCGGGGAATCGAAACGTTCCAGGCGGCGTTTATTTCATCCAGGATTCTATATTGGTCCTAACTTCAAGGCTTTGTTCGTTGAGAATAACAACAACAACAACAGCAGCAACACCAACTCCGAGAACAAAGTTACTGCCTTTCATCACGCTTCTTTCATAAACACCATTTTATCTTCCCTATCAACCTTCTTTTTCATCATCTTCTCCATCTTCAGCTTCGTCTATTTTATCTGCCTCTCCTTTCTCTTCTGAAACCTTTTCCTCCGAATCGATCCCCATCGGTTAAAGAACACGTCCACGCTCAAGATTATGTTCGTTAGCAGTTCGAGAACAGGTCAGTTTCTCGAAGTTTACTCTGAGAATATCACCAAAATCAAAAGTAAATTAACTCATCACTACATCTTATCCATTTCAAAAGTAATGCACAGTTTGTAAAAGGCTTCATTTCATAAATACTACACCACATTCAAAAGCGATTAATAGCAAAGTCGATCTACAAGGTAATTGACCTAAAGTTGATTCGGTTGTCGTTCTGCGACTGTGGTGTAGTGGATCCGCCACTGATCCTGGCCGGGTCGCCATGTAATGGATAAAATATGTTGTTGGTTGAAAAGACTTGAGCTGACGTGGTTTTACTGTGTCGTATATTTATTATTGATTGTACATGTTGTCTCTACAAGAGCTTGAGACAAACTCCTCGATGGCCTTTTGGGCCATCAGCCATTTGCCTACCCATTGCCATTTAGTAGGTCTGTGCTGACCGCACGGCTGGGTCAGCACCTTCATAAGCTACACGAGCCTGTTTGATCAGTGGCGGATCTAAGCCACTACAGTCGTTTTGACATTTTCACGTTGCTATTATTGAACAACTGAGTCAATTTGACTCATATGATACTTTACTGCTGTATATAAGAAATTTAAGTGTCATTTATTATCTTCAAATATGGTGCTAGCAGACGATATCGGAATCGTTTTCATCTTTTAGAAAAAGCGTCTCGTCTAATTTATTTTGTTTTCACTAAACTACAATTCTACAAATCTGCTGAAATAGTAAACTTCACGTCCTGACTTTAGGTCTGTATCCTAGTCCAAACTATTCTCTAACCCATCTATATTCAATTGAAAATTTTTAAAAAGCGTCAGCAAACCTAATTAAAAAATGTTTTATTCGAGCAGGACCCACAAAGATCAGATAGCCACAGAACACGAACAAAAACGCCGGAACCTGCTTACAAAGTCAGGTAGTAAAAGCCCGTGGAAAGGGACAAAGCTGTAAGCACAATAAAACGTGAAGACAAAAGTTATGACTCAAAGAAAGTTACAAAATACTGATTCCGGATGTGTGAAGAGCCCAAATTTCACTGAAACTTGAAAATTCTCTTTCAACTTGTAAAACTCGACTGAAAAGGCTTTGCTTCCATACTTCCGGTTTCTCCTTCCCGTCCTCCGGCTTTTCCCTTTAAACGCTGACAGGACCCCGGATCCGAATGAATATTCCGGCACAACCTTAACAAGTTATCTATTCAGTTTTAGACAAATGGATTGTGGGGATTCAAAGTGGAACCGCAGTCATCTAGATTAAATTGCTACGAGAGAATTTGAAAGTCACGTGACGTTTGTGAGGGAGAAAAATTTTGGATCGTCTTTCAAGAGGAGGAGGAAGAAGAAAAACGGGAACAAAGGAAAGGAGTTGACCAATTGAAATCCCGACTGGGATTTCCAGGGAAACGTCTTCGAGAAGAGTGGAAGAGAGCAAGTCGGTTAGAAGTTTTGACGTTTCCTAGACATCTTTAATTTAAACACTGCCAACAAATTTGAATTTCCCCAGTGGAAAGAAAGAAAGGAATAACAACAGCACAGACGTTTGAGTGTCTTCTCAAATAAAACCTTTCACCGAAAACGATATCTGGACGATTTGACACGAGAGAAGGAGGAGGAGGAGGTTAAACAAGGCAAAAGACCTCAAGAGAGGAAGAGACAGAGCGACACGCGTTCTACTTTTTTTTTGTTCGCGCGTTCGAACGTTTCTAACGGAACAAAAGAAAAACCGAATTTTGCTCCCCAATGCTAGAAAATAATGGGCTTCCATTAAAGAGAAGCAAGAGGACGGAAGTTTAAGCTGATTATGCAGATGATGCGGCACAAAATACATCACTCAAGTGTAACGGACCAGACCCGAACGGCTTATCATATGTGGTTAGTCTATCGATCTTCGGGGAGATCTCGAAATGCGTTACATTTTAAATTGACGAATCTTTTTACCTCTCCTCTCATCTTTTCTCCTCCACGGCGGTTTATCTATTCGATTATTTATCTTTTAATACTCAGTCGTGAGAACTTACCATATTGCCGCCATGTTTGAAAACTTAGAGCAAATAGAGAAGAACAACGATGTTAAACTTTGACCGAAGCAAGATCTCTGTCACAAACTTTTTGATTTACATTTAAAACTCCATTCGCACAGTTGCTAGAAAGCTTTATTTCATAAATACTGCACAGTTTTACCACGAATTTGGAATCAATTCTATAATCCGACGTTTTTGTTTCTCGACTTTAGACTGTTCTGTCTAGGCTTTATCAACTTTTAACGTTTAGTATAGAGATGAGGTGTGTTGGTCTTGCGTATATATTAAAGAATAATCTTCGAACTACAAGTTACTTTTAACTGAATTTCACATTTATACTAAATGCAATATAACGTGAACCGGATTATAGTAAGGATGTGTGTGCTATACCCTAACTTATATGTTACAGCAAACATGATAAATCTGAGGAATATACAGTATACATAATCAACAACTAAGTGACAAATTACGGATTATTTATCAGTCTATCGACCCATGACATAATTATTTATCACATTTACCGGTTAGTTTATAAAATGTGCAACTAGTATCTTAGAAAACTTTTATTAAAGTCTCCATTATGGTTTGGAGATTTTATAAAGTAGCCAGTAAATGTGATTATGAATAATCGCCGGGAATTATATATACATTTGTTGGATTTATCACTTTTACCGGAACACATATACGATATTACTTTCTTGTTTGTATATTAGATTAATAAAATTTGCCTTAAAAATTCTGGAGACGATTTTTAATTTATGTGGAAATCTTTAAATCAAAAATGTTAGGTTCGTTCTATGAGTCAATTTAGCTCACCTCAGTTAAAATAATTACATAACCAACACCCTCAAAACTAGTTCTTAAAGTTGTGCGAGAGATATTTATAGCTCCCCACGTACTGTTGCTTTTAATTTTCAAACCACCAACAAACCTACAAACGGAGAAATGCTTGCGGCTTGAATAGGAAGTAAAGAAGATGAGAAAATTCAGCAAAAACTGACTACATAAAAAAGGAAATACCTGACGGTGGGAAAACCATTTTCCTTTTTTCTGGGGGGGGGAGGGATTGAACAGAATCCGTTCTATCTCCTCACTTTTCTATTTCGCTTTTGTAAATATTTGTCAAGAGTGAAAAGCAAGCAGGCAGGCAGGCAGGCAAACAAAAAGCGAGCGTGGCACACAATTCGAAAGCTGTCTTGTCTTGTCGTTTGCCCCCACCCCCAAAAAAACCGGTCAAAAGATAACAAAACCTCAAAAGGCCTGACGGACTCGGTTTTTTTGAGGAGGAGGTGGAGGTTGGTTTGAAAAAATAAAGACAGGCGAGGAGCCAGGGCCGGCTGGCTAAACAACAATTTCAAAGCCGAGGGGAAAAGAAACTTTTGAAAAGCGTTCGCGACATCAAGCTAAACAATTCCTCATTTAATATTCATTTGAGTTGGTTTAAGTTTAGAGACAGAGAATAAACAATGGTATTGGAAGGGCAGAAACGTATAAAATGCAAATTCGAATCTAGTTATTATGCATAAATATATAACGAGAATGGCAACAAGATAAGTTAGAGACTATTTTCCCGTAAGCTCTAATCACTGGAATTAAAACTTGTGCCGTTCCTCAATTTCCTCTCCGGTTTTCCTCAAACGCATCAACTTGAATTCCTTCCAAAATTTATTTGTACGACCGCCACGATTCCACCCGTTTCGTTCTATCCCGTTATGAACCATCATAACTTTTAAGTTAAGTGTAACTGTAATCACCTTCTTTGCTCTTTCCTAACCCTCCCTAAGCCCTAATTACGATTATTTGCCAAATCGATGCCAGTTCTCTCGCTTTTTGTTCTTTATTAGACCTGCACATCACGTTCTCGCAACAGGAGTGTTCTTGATCCAATGACCTACTACGACGATTCGTGTGGTAAGCACTTCCAAAGAGATCTACCACACCAAATATAAGTGTTCGGACTAGTTTTGTGGGGTTATGTTTGGGGAGTAGATCAGAAACTTAACCCAACTAAGGCTTTAGGAAGAAGTAAAGGAAGACTGGACCTATGTGAGAAGAGGTAGGATAAAGAAAAGGAAAGCAGGAGAGGAGTAAGGAGATTTGACTAACAGAAGCATGTTTGGGAGTCAAGTGGTTTATGTCTTTGGTTAGGGATTAGAACAGTAAAATGAAATTGTGCATTATTTATGAAATGAGATTTTTTATTAAACAGGAGCTGTTAAAGTATATTTCGAAACCAAGATGACACGTCCACTTACTACAGTAACTTGATAAAATATTTTTCCCAAATACCGGAAAAGCCTTCATCTTACACCAACAGCAACGTCAAATTTTTTGAAAATTGGTGGTAGTTTCAATGCCGTTTTTCACTCTTAATTTTTGGGTATAACATGATGCGGGAGGAGGATTCGAACCCACGACCATTTGCGTCCAAGTCAGGAACTTAACCACTACACTACTCCTCCTGCCAAATTTTTAAAAAATTGGTTCAGCGAAACTTAAGAAACATGACACCCTAAAAATTTCTAGAAAGCTCATCCGCAAAATATCATATCTCAAAAACCTTGGTAAAAAAATTTTAAACCAACCAGTATATCAATAAATTAAACTATAATAACTAACCCTTTTACAATTTTAAGGACTTTTTTTATGCGGTTGTATATACGAACTTGATATTTGGGAATTAGCCAAATGCACCCCCCAAATTCTTAATATGTGGTCAAGTCTTTATATACAAAATGGACTCTCCACAATTCGCATAAACCGAGGGAAATTTTTTTGCTGACTAAAGTTTAAGTATTTAGTATTATCTCAACAGATAATTCTAGCTTATAGAGAGAAACACCCGCAAATAATTTAAGTTAGCATGAACAAAAGGAAATCCTCAATGCGTTCTAATCGGCTCCAGTCCCAGAAAAATCTGGCAACAAACCCAACGGGATCAAATTCGGAATAAAAAGTCTAAAACACACAAAAGGTACAGCTGAATCAGTTGAAAACAATGAAGGGAAGGAGATGTAAAACTAAACCTGAGAGGAATCATCCCGTAAAAAGGGTGATTATTAGAAAAAGACACGAGAGAGATATCAAATTATAATTGAATAGAACACGAAACCCAGTTTTAGAAACGGCGAGGGTCCAAAAAAATTTTTTTTTCTGATATTTGAAAGCTCATTCAATTTTTCTGCATTGTCTGATTTTGACAATTTTAGAAATTTATGCTGGAAACCTTCGAATCGCCCCCAAAAATTTTTCTATTCCATTTTTCATCTCAGATTTTTCATTTAGGTGAGAGGTGCGCAAACTAATTTTTATAAACTGCATTACGCCTGCATGCTTTATGTTGTATAAAATTGTATAACTACTGTATAAAAAGTATTATCCTGAAATTATAAATGTGTCAGACTTGATGATGTTTTTATCCGATGAAATGAAAGAAATTCGCGAGCTACACATCGTATTTGTGAACTATGTCTCAAGGGGTTGCCAAAATTTTTCTCTGTTGTTCAGATTTGCGGCCAAGAAATGTAAATTTTGTTTAATTCAATGTAAACTGATTCATTCGGCTTAAGGCCAAGAGGCTCAAAAAGAAAAGGAAGTGTCACAAAAGGCAGCCTGAACGAATCACTTCTTATACCTGTAAATATTCATGAATTATAGAATGACCCATCCGGACAAAGGCTCAGGTATGCTAAGGAAGTGTTTCATGGTATAATGGGCCGCCCGGATGGTCTCGTTATTTAACCTTACCACACTTCAATCATCACAGGGGTGTCCAATACTTCCTCATTTCATCACCGACCGCCACAGGAAGAATCAACTCTGAAACGTCAGGGTTTTCTTCGTTCGAAAGTTCGAACACTGTACTAGTCGCAGTAAGAAAAACTTTACGCACCACTGGTTTAGGCTAAAGTTCACAGCTTTTAGAACCCCAAACTCACAAGTATTAACCTAAACTCGACAAAACAAAAGCGTCTGATTACAGAATCAATTCCCAAAAATCAATTTCCGCTTTCTTCACATTCTTATTTCAATCCCAACTTGTTATTTCCGGCAATATCAACCAGCCACCACCACCACCACCCTTCCACCTAGCTTTCTTCTTTTATCGGGAGAACATTAAAAGACTCGCCGGGGAAAAGAAAAGAAATGAAATTTCGTCAAATTTTTCCCCTCGTCGGGAATATCGGAAATCAATAGATAAAATAACGAATACATTGGAAAATAAAAATTTTCCGACAGGAAAAAAGCTCCGCTCAAGATGTACGACCTGCTTCCTCGTAACACTCAGCTGCCTTTAATCATTCTACCGATAAAAAGGAGTCTGGATATAAATACATCCGAGAGAGATTCTTCTGGGGTAGCCTTCGCAATCCGAACGATTGATGTTAAAGGAGAACAGAAGAGGCAGCGAGAGAGAGAGAGGAGGAGATGGTGGAGGAGACGGAGGGAAGAAACTGAGCTTTCAACCTCAGTATTATTTTTTGGTTCAGTAGTCTCTTTATCAAGGCTGACAGGTTTGATTTTCTGATTTATTAGTAGGTAAAAGTCTAATTTATGATTACCCGCCTTCGAAATATCAATTTTTTTTTTATTTTAACTTGGTCTTTCTTTTTTTTTTCGCTACCCCATCCACCCACCGAAAAATCTTCTGCTTCCACGAAGGTTGTAATAAATTTAAAGGTTCTCCCTTTCTTCTTTGGGTAGGTTCGAGGGAAAAAAGGTTAGATTTAGCGGAATAAACGTAGAAAAATGTTTTAAAATGGCGATTTTCTATTTTTTTTTTAGGTTGTGCATGATTCACGGATCATCGGTGAAATTAACAAAAAAAATTGTCGAAGCTATTCACCGCCATTTTGTATATACACCATTGTTTACCTCAAATATATCAAAGTTGTTTATAAAAGTTTTTTGTTGCGCTTCTGTAATTTTTTTTAGGCAAATAAATATATACTGTATATATGAGATGTACCAAAAATAATGAAAGATTTGTCATTTTTGGGATAATTTGTTGGCAGCACTGACGAGAGAACAAGAGAAGCTGAGAGTTTGGGATTAGTGACGGAGCGTTTTGATTATAAAGTTTGAGGGCCCTAAATTTCGACAAATGAAAAATACAAGCAAAAAGAGAGAATACAAAAAAATTAACGAATCAGTTTTCGGTACTTGAGTCAAATTGACCCACTTTACTGAAATAAATGTGGCCAAAAATGTCAAATTCAAAATTTGAGCTAAAAGCTGGATTTAAATCAAAATAAATTTTACCAAATCGGATATGATTACAATTTAATCTTCAAAAACGGTCATTAACGGTCATTTTCAATCAGCTCCAAATTTCAAGCTTGTCTATAGGATGTTCCAAAATTAACGAGTTTTGATTTTTCTGCAACTTTTGTGCTATTTGGTTGGCAACACTGAAGAAAGAAAGATTTGTCATCTGAGAGTTTTACGGGTGCTCAGCGTGTTTTGATTGTGGAACAATATTTCAAAGTTTGGGGGCTCTAAATTTCGCCAAATGAAAAATACAAAGAAAAAGACACAGAGAGAGAGAGAGAAACAAACAAGAGAGAGAGAGAAACAAACAATAGAAGAGAGAGAGAGAGAGAGAGAACAAACAATAGAGAGAGAGAGACAATAGATGAATACAAAGAATCCGTTTATGTTACCTGAGTCAAACTCACCCACTATTGAAATAATTTTAGCCAAAAATTTTCCCAAATCCAAAATTTCATTTGAGAACTAGACTCAAATCAATATTCATTTTACAAAACCGGAAGTGATCACAAATTAATCTCCAAAAACGATCATTAACGACCATTTTCAAACAGTTCCCAACTCAACAACAATTTAAAGCTAATAACACTCAACTCCCAAAATTTTTACAAAATATTTTCCTCAGTATCAGAATAACAATATGAAAAGTATAACAATAATCAGACCTGGTAAGTATAACTATATTCATAACCTGAACTTGGACAAAATTTAACAGATATTTCTAAATCCAAATTGAACGAAATGAGCATCAGCAAACAGCTCAATAAGAAGCAGCTTCACAATTAGTGACTCACATACATAGAACCTCTGACCTTGAAACCGTACTACAGCGACATCAGTAACCCATGTGACGTTGTAAAAGCACCTTCAAAGGTTACAAAATCTAACCAAATTATATTGAAATCTTACCTTATGACGTAACCAATGCTGCGGGATGGACCATCATAAGATGCTTTTCCAGGTTCCAGTCTGAAAAAGGAGAAGATCATGAATATGTCCTCAAACCATGACGACTTAAACAGACGCAAATTTGGATTTGTTCCAAAATTTAATTGATTATAAGCACTTAACAAACTACAGACAATATGAATTTAAATTTTTGTGTTGAATAATTTCTTGTAATTAGTCAAGAGCAATTATCTATTAATTAAAAAATATAAAAAGATAAATAATTATGCTGTAACTAAATATTACGCTAAATTAAGGGGAAAAATTGTTGTAATTAAACTCAATTTAAATTTTCATTAGACAGTAAGTTTGAAAAGTTTCCTGGTTAATGCTCTGTGGTTTGTGTTCCAGTTCCGCATTATCTCGAGGGATCTGTCGATAACTGTTAACAGTCTCCAAATCCGAGAAGATAAAATGTTAGCCCAGATTATGGGGATTTTTTATCTAGGGAACAGACCAGTGCCTTAAACCCAGGAATTGGATACAACCTCTTGAAACTTGACCTACAATCAACTTGCTGTTGTGGAGAGTTCACTACAACAAAAAGTTTCCCATATAAACTATCTAGAAACAGCAGGCGGTTTTCTAGATAACCTAAAAAAGTTATTTAAATAAAGGAGAAGTTATTTCAAAAATACTGCACGCTTTTATTTATAAATAATGGGCGTTTGTAAGACTATGAACTTATACTTTGTCTATTTCTAAGGCGAGGAAACTGATCTGTTCTCTGGATAAAACCCTCCAAAGTTTTTAGTAGACATTATTTGATATAAATATATATACAGCAGATAATTTAAACTGTTGCATATTCGTATTTTGGAAATTTGTCAGTAAGTAAATGTGTGCATTACTTTTGAAATGAATCCTTCATGAATGTGTGCACTAATCGTGGTAGTTTGAATCCCGTTTTTCATCCTTTCTGGAGGATATAACAGGATGCGGGAGGAGGACTCGAACTCACGAACATAACGTTCAAGTCAGGAACTTCAACCACTACACTAGGCCTCCAGCCTACATACAATATCTATAACAAATATTCATAAAATGAATTTTACAACTTTATATAACTATTATATTTTATACTTAACTTTATTTATAAGTCATGTACAGTCAGAAGAGCTTCAGCTGAGCTTGAGAGTGTTAGTTACGGTCAAAACGTGTTTTGTTTGAGAGTCAGAACCCTCGTTACAAAAGTTGAAAAACCATTCAAGCTATGACCATCCTTCTGGCAAACGTTCAAAAAGGTTCTGTCAACCCATACTAAAATGAAATGCACACTTGGATGAAGAGTTAGTTTCAAAAATAATGCACACATTTATGAAGTATCCATTTCCTAAGTGATGCACAAAATTCATGAAGAATTCATTTCAAAAGTAATGCACACATTCGTGGAGAATTCTTTTCAAAATTAATGCAAATTTGGAGGAAGAGTTCGTTTCAAAAGTAATGCACACTTGGAGGGACAATTCACTTCAAAAGTCATGCACAAAATTCATGAAGAATTCGTTTCAAAAGTAATGCACACATTCGTGGAGAATTCTTTTCAAAATTAATGCAAATTTGGAGGAAGAGTTCGTTTCAAAAGTAATACACTTGGAGGGACAATTCACAAAAGTCATGCAAAATTCATGAAGAATTCGTTCAATCTTCACAAATTTATGGAGGTTCGTTCTTTTAAAAATCAGGAATAATTCATTTCTGTGATGCACAAAATTCATAAAGGATTCTTTTCAAAAGTATTGCACGCATTCGTAGAGGATTCTTTTCAAAATTAATGCACATTTGAAAGAAGAATTCGTTTCAAAAGTAATGCACACTAGGAGGAGGTCCCGCCATATACTCAGACAGAATATGATCTACAACATCTCTACACTTTAGGTTGCAATCAAGACACAAGAAGTTCCCATGCCGAACCCTACAAAGCTGGACCGACCTACTGTTGCTACCTCTTGTTTGGTACCACGTGACTGTTAACTAAGCGGGAAAAAATATTGGTTATTCAAAAACAGGAATAAAATTACCGGAACCGGAAACGGAGGGAAAAGTCGCACGCTTTCAGAGAACAAAACCTTTTTTCTTTTCTTTTAATCGAGCGCTTATGCTTTTTAATAAAACAAAAAAAAATTATTATCAGTTCTTCTTTTTATGTACCTAGATAAAGGGAAAGAGGGAAAAGGGTTTTTGATAAAATCCTCGGAGAAACGAGATGGAATTATAAAACTTGAGAAGAGAAGACAATTTAAATAGTCATAAATCCCAAGTAAATTGAATTGATTGAGTTCCGATGGAATTCCCAGAGAGAATGGACTGAATTATAAATTACTACATCCCAGTGATCTAATGGAACTGGAGTAACAATTCCAAAATGACAATAAAAATGAAATTCAGCTATACAAATAAACCTTTTCCTCATTTTCTCTCCGCTCCCCGTTTTCCCCCCTCCGCCAGCCTCCTGCCTCAATCTCTCTCTCAGCGCGTTTTCTCTCTAAGCCATGACAAAAAAAAATTTAAATTAGAGAATTATATTTTAAACAAAAATGAAATTGAAATGCTTTCCCCGTGTGCTGAAATATTTAAGCAGTGTCTGGACCATTCCTGGCCCATCTCGTGATGGAACACCCTTTTAATAACAGCTCAATCCATAAATGATACACAATTCCATGAAATCATTCAGTTAATCATGAAGTGAGACGTTTCCATCTTATTTTTCAATTAAATTATATATTCCCCAAAAGTGTGCATTACTTTTGAAAGAAAAATTGTTCAGACCCTTGCACATTGTTTATGAGAAGTACTCCTTCAAGTACGCATCGGTTTGGCCAAAGATTTTTCATACCTGCGAACGTTATCTATGAGATGAAATATGTATGAAAATGTGCAGTATTTATGAAATGAACGTTTCTTAAAAGTGTGTAGTATTTATGAAATGAATTTCCCCTAAAATGTGCATTATTAAATAAATCATTCTAGAAACGTATAATATTTAATAAATCGTTTTTTTGGTAAAAGTGTGCATTACTTATGAAACGAATTTCCTTAATTAGTGTGCATTATTATTGAAACGAACGTTTCGGTGAAAGCGTATATTATTTATTATATACAAATGTCCTAAATATTAGCAAATATTAAAGAGATTATTTTGTACTATGAGTGTGCATTATTTATGAAATTAACATATCTTAACTGTGTGAAGCGTTTATGAAAAATATCTCTGTAAAAAAATGTGCAATATTTATGAAATGAAATCTCCGTAGAAGTGTGCAATATTTTGAAATGAAATCTTCGTAGAGGTGTGCAGTATTTATGAAATGAAATCTCCGTCAAGTGTGCAATATTTTTGAAATGAAATCTTCGTAGAGTGTGCAGTATTTTGAAATGAAATCTTCGTAGAAGTGTGCAGTATTTTTGAAATGAAGTCTTTGTGGAGGTGTGCAGTACTTTTGAAATGAAATCTTCGTAGAAGTGTGCAGTATTTTTGAAATGAAATCTTTGTAGAAGTGTGCAATATTTTGAAATGAAATCTCCGTAGAAGTGTGCAATATTTATGAAATGGAATCTTCATAGAATTGTGCAGGAAAGAAGTTTCTTAAATAAGTGTGCATTATTTATGAAATAAGCCTACTTTCAAGCCGCATTACTTTCAAAATGAAAAGTGCAACGTGTCCGCAATGCGAAGAAGCGCACAACAAATCTCTTCACCCATGAAAACATCAATCAGGTTTTATGTGTACCTAGACAGCGAAAAAAAATTTTCCTCCCACTCCTCCTCCTCCTCCTGCTCCTTTTCCTCTTCCCCGCCTCTTTCTTTCTCAAAGCAAAAACTCATAAAAATGTACAAACTCTTCGTAGAATAGTTAAGATCAATTTCCGAGCCTGAAGGCAAAAGAAAAATTTTTCCTTCTTCCCTCAGTCTTAAATAAGGGAAAAAAAGGATAAAAAGGCAAAAAGTTCCTTTGACGAGAGAAGCCCTTAAGCCAGAATAGCGGCATCAGTTTTCCAGTTTTCCAGTTTCCTTTTTTCTGATAAAGATAATAATTTCAGTATTATCAAGGGGGAGGAGGTAGTAAAATGGTTAGATCATCAGAAAATGGCGACCTTAAATTGTTTCACATCCCAAGGGAGAAATATGAGGTTCGACGATCCGATCAGAGTCTTAACCTGCTTCCCGCCCACCCAGCCTCCCTGTTGCCCCCTGCCCCCACCACTACCCCCGTTCTATCTCTCCGCCTTTTCCTTTCAATTACGACTTTCTAATTTTTCCCCTGTCAAAGGAAAAATGATGCTGACCCATGGGAGTCTTCGGAGGAATTCATTCGACCGTTTTTCCAATCCACGATAGTAATTACGGTGATACGTTCGAATCAGGGATGTTTCGGTTGACGAACGAACGAATCGATTTTCATCTTTCTACTGTATTGACTGTCTTAGAACTAAGGCAAGACTGTACATTCGTTCTTTTGGATTGTTCAGTCTTCTCTTTGGGTTTGGTTTTGGTCAGACATCTCTTCTTCACTTAAAAGTGTTCAGAAATCATAGAGTAGCGTTCTCCTAAAATGTTTAATATTTATGATAAGACGTCTTTGTAAGAAATTTCCTGAGTGTGCAATATTTATGAAACGAGTTTTCTTTAAGTGTGCAGTACGTATGAAATTATTAAGAGTTTTTTTTAAAACTATGCAACACTTCTGAAACGAGTTTTCCTAAAGAGTGTGCAATACTTTTGAAATGAGATCTTCGCACAGTGTGCAATACTTTTGAAATGAGATCTTCTAGGTGTGCAATACTTTTGAAATGAGATCTTCGCACAGGTGTGCAATACTTTTGAAACGAGTTTGCCTTAAGTGTAACACTTTTGAAGTGAGATATTTTTAAAAGTGCAATACTTTTGAAATGAGATCTTCACAGGTGTGCAATACTTTTGAAATGAGTTTGGCTTAAGTGTGCCACACTTTTGATGTGAAATATTCCTAAAGTGTGCAATACTTTTGAAATGAGATCTTCGTACAACTGTGCAATACTTTTGAAATGAGTTTTTCTTAAGTGTGCAATACTTATTAGAAAAGTTCTTCAAAAACTTTTGAAATAAAGTCTTAGAAACAGATTATCACTAGTTTGAGAAATAAAATTGTTTTAAAAATACACTTTCATAAAAATTTTTCATAAATAATGCACACTTTTATACAAACCAATGACCCTCCAGTTTTGAGGAGGTGGTTGAAAGTCCAGTTCATCAATCTGCCTGGAGGTGAATGTCTGTGAAACACAATTCCTCCCATTCTTCTTTGTATCGTTCCTTCAATTTAAGTTTTCTTCTGGTCATACTATTATATTATACTGTCTCTGTATTCGTTCTGTATTATTTGCACACATAAAACCAAACTACGTCATAGCAGTAAACATATCCTTAAGGTCTTTATGTGAATCGGTCGTACGAATAAACGTGATGCGAGATATAGTTTCAATTATATTATTATAAACACGAGTTATAAATGCGATTTGAACCTCGTGCGACATTTTGTTTATAAATATTATAATATAATATTAAGACTCGAGTCAAGATTGATGATGAGTTGAATTAAAAAGGAGCCTCGATATTACTTTCCTTTAGGAAAACGAGAGGGCTGGAGAAAAGAAAAATTTTTCTTTTCATTTTCATCCCAGATCTTTCCTATCGCTTCTCTCCCTCTTCCCTCCTTCCTCTCCTCCTCTTATCATCTCCTCTTCCTTTTCATTCCTTTAATTATATTCTCGACTCTGAATTTTTACCAAGTTAAAAGACTTTTTTGTTGTTGTTGTCTCCATCTCGTTTTTCTATCTCTAACATTTCTTCTTCTTTTCTATTTCTCCTTTCCCTCTCCTCTCCCACTCTCTCCTCCTCCTCTCTCCTTTTCCTTTCATGTATATCTCTAAAATTTCTCATCTCTTTTCATTTTCTTTAATTATTCTTTTATTAATGCTCTTCACATTTCCTACATGGTTCATTAACCGTGGCGTATGTTTCCTCGTTTCCGTTTCCTTTCTACTTGTTATACTCTACATAACCTTCATCAAAACATACTTATTCCAAAAAGTGATTCAACTTTCGTGACTTTTTCATGGACATGGTGGTACGACACCACTTCACGTTTACTACAACCACTTAAAGGTTGTTACAATCAACCTGCCTTCTGTACGCTCCAAGTTATCGTTAGGGTTCGCCAACACAACCCGATGGTACAGGCCTTTGGGTGTGTATGACCCTTTTCTCCTGCCCACGCAAAAAAAAAGTTGTCGGAACCAGGTTGTGTCGATGAATGAACGATGGACAACACTAATTCCGAACGTATATTAATATATAAAATATATTATAACTATAATTTAGAATCAAAATGGAGAATGCAAGGATCCTGATGATGCGGAGCTCCGGGACTGAATGAATTTAGCTTCGGTTGTCGGCTGCTTCATTTCACTGTACCCATTCCGGAATTAGGAATGTGGAGAACGCCACAAAGTTATAAGGCTATTTTAGTCATAAGTACTTAGTTACTAGTAGTACGTAGCTATTATTTTAGTCATAAGGCTATTTTATACTATTAAAGATTTTTCTAGAAAATTTGAGAAGAGACCAGGACTATCGAAACGATTCTCAAACCTTTTAGGAATTCTTGACATTCAATCCTCCTTTAGAGATAGTTTTTGAGTTTTTAAAATTTCAAGAATATATTTCATAAGTAATGCACACTTTAAACGGAAATTCACTTCATAAATACTGCACATTATACCTTCATTACAAAAAGATAAACACATTCTAACACAATTTTTCTCTTCTCTCAACTGTCTACCTCTTGTCTCTTACTGTACACTATTTTTCTGTCTCTTGTTCGTCTGCAGGTTTTCCTCTTGTCTTGTAACTCCAGTAAAAGAGGTAGTGGGGGTTAAATGGATTAACAATCCCACACAATCATGGCCATTTTCCCAGATGCCTTTAAAAGGTTCTCCCACTTCCTCTATCAAAAATTATTCCACATATACCGCACAATTTTTTAATTATAGATTAATTATATATACATGACACACCCCTATTTATTTATATTAATATTTATTAACAGATTTATGGTCACTAAAAACCTCTGTCTTAACCAAAAACGTTGCACAACACCAACTCACTGAAAACCGATGGATTCGAGATTAACTAACAAAGTACTGACGAAAAATGTAAACAAGAACCTGTTATAGGTGGCACCACTGAAGTCGTCTGCAGGTATTCGAGGTTATGACGTGGCATAAGTGATTCGTCTTTAAACCGTCGTTGAGGTCGGTCGTGTTTCGCGATTTTGTTTATCGAAATAATTTTTTTAAATTTATTTCAAATTAATTAAATTTTTGGTTAATTAATTAATTTGGTTGATACTAATTATTTTTATTTTGGTTTTAATAACAACACTTTTGATTATGTGGTTCGGGAACCGGAAAAGAACGGGGGTGTCGAAGGTAGTGATAACACATGTCAATACTGACCCATCAACGCCCTGCGTTCTCAGAGGAGGACACTAACTTTAGGATTTTTTTAAAGCTTTTCAGGTTCTTGTTTTGGGGGGATTTTTTTTAAAACATCAGGAGCCATCTTTTCTTTATGAGTAGCTACAATTTTTCCACTTTTTTCGTAATCAGAAGTTGTAGGATAGTTCTTGATAGAGGAGCACGATTTTCACTAAAAAGCATCGGTCCATAAAAAATTATTTTTCTCACATCCTGTTGGAGGTATCGCTGCGGAAAAAAAATCAGCACACTCAAGATGTTGTAGAACAAAGCCATAAAACACTTATTGAAATTTCAACCAAAAGAAAGTGAGCCACAGTTAAATTTTGGTGTCATTAAATCCCAATGTCATTAAATGAGGACAGCAATTTCCCGGAAAACCGTGCAAAAATTTTGAAAAAAATTTACAGACATGTCATTTTTGATTTTTCACCCCAGACTTCAAAGATATTTCAAAAAAATTTCCACGATTTCAATACCTGGGCGTTAATGGGTTAAGCTGTGCAGAATAATTTTGGTGTGTTAGAAATAGTGATTTGGTGCGAGCGCAATGATTTGTATCTCACAGCTTGGTTCTGTTAGCGATTAAAACATAATTCCTGGCCTTGCTACAGGTAGTACTTTAAAATTTTCTCCTCCTGGGGTATGAATAATGTTAGTATATAACTTCTGGCTGTCGCGCCGCGTCAAATTTTGAACACATAAAAGAATCTCTTACCTTCCTCAAACGTTATGCCTTCTTTTACACCTAAAACATTTTCAGTGGCTGAAATATTGACACAAAAACCATAATGCGGCCTAATAGTCAAAGTCATATACTAACATTACAAATAACAGTCGCCAAAATCTCAAGACTCAGCCTTGGGTGTCAGTTTTAGTGGTACGCCCAAAACCAAAATTCAGAAAAATATCAATCAGGTAAGCACACCTCAATCTAATAATATATCTATATATAAAAATTTCTATATATCAAGCTTTCGTTCAACATTTTGATAGTATAAAATATTAATAACAAACCAATAATCTTTATATTATCTTATAAGCTCTCCAGCTTCTCAAAAATAATTTTTTCTTATTTAGACTACCGAGCTGTAGGTTGTGAACCTGATGAAGTTGGAAGAAGATTTCAGGATCAGCTTTTAGGCGGTAGTTTCTACAGTTTATTCCAGGTAAATTGTTTTAAATATTTTACCCAAAATTTAAATTTTAGTTAAAAATTTTTTTTGGGGGGCTCTAGTACAGTCCTAGACTTTTGGGTATAAAGGATGAGGCAGGAAGTTCAAGCCCTGACCACTTTAATAGTTTTAGACACAAAAATTTTTTAACAAGGAACCAGAAAGGAAACCTAAACAGTAAGATGAAGGCAAAGGGAGGTAAAGGAAAGCTCGTTTATTTAAAGTCAAAATATGAGACAGAAAAAATTTTCACAATGCACCACTTGGAGTGAAAATATCTGACAATACTCATATTAAAAAGACGAAGAAGAAGAAGAAGAAGAAGAAATCTGAAAGGAAATAACGCATTCTTCGTTAAATTCTTGGAAAATTTTATGTCTGTAAGAGAGAAAGAGAGTGAAGCATGACATAGGAGGAGAAGGAGAGGACTTGGAATGGGAAGACAAAGAAATAAGTCGAAAATCTTTGAAATAAGAAACACGAAAACTGATTGGAGAAAGTAAACTCCTGTCAACCGGTAAAGAAACTTTTTCCTCTTTCTTTTTGTTTCTATATTTCCTTGGACAGGATTAATTGACTGAATTTCCCGCAGGAACCGAGTTAAAAGCAGTCACATTGTTGTCGTGTGTTCATTTAACTTATGAAATCCTCATTCTTTATATTTCAATTTCAAGTCTTGTGAAATCGGAGAGAAAAAGAAGTTGTCGATTCGAAAACAATGGCCACGTGTAAGGCCGTTCTTATCGATTAGCTGATTGCTTGAATTCTTTTTTTGTTGTCCTCCAAAATTTCTGTAGCCTTGAGTCTGTAGTCTATAGTCCTTGAATTGTTTTTCTTTTGTTTTGTTTCAACCACTCAACCGCGAAAAATTTTATTTCATAAATTATGCACACAATTTACCGTGAGTCTTGTTTTACGCGATTCGAAAATCAGGAAAGTATTACAACGGATTTCTTCTTAATTCATAAATACTGCACAGTTTTAATTATTTCATAAATAATGAACAAATCAGAAGAATTTTTTATTGTATCAACTGTCCCTTGTTAACTACCACCTGTCTCCAAACAGAAGCTACCAAAGAGTTTTTCGGGATGGTCTTAAGAGCATAACAGCGTCTTGGCCTGCATAAAACCTAACGAAGACTGGAGCTAGTAGAAAAAGGATAGGAAAGAGAAAAAGGAAAAACAGGAAAGGAATAAGGAAAATAGGCTAAGACCTTGGTACTCAAACAGCGGTCCATCAAGCTCTACTGAGTGGCCCAGTGGAAACCGATTGAGTCAAAATTTGTGAAAGGTCGATTGCTCACTGTTAAGTCTGAACTATAGTGCCTGACCAGTATGAAAATGTTGGGGCTTATACTCAGAAACTTCTAACATTGTTTGCGTAAACATATCTTTATGAGCTAATATACAGAAAATACATACAGAAACAGACTGACGGATGTATATACAGATGATTCCCTGAGGATGGACTTGTAAAATTTTTTTTCTTGTTAAGTCGTGTGACCCAGTCGCAATGGTCACAATGGAAATTTGGCCTGGGAAGGAGAAACCTTGAGTACCAAGGGGCTAAGAGAAGAAATTTCATTAATAATGCACACTGTTTGGAGTAATCACTTTTAAAAAATTGCTGAAACAATTATTCTACAGATATTTAACCCAATCAAGCGGGATTCAGATCATTAATACTGTACTTTTTCTAAAACCTCTCATTTCGTAAATATTGCACACTTCTATGAGCAATCTCTGTCGTAAGTAATATATACTTCCTGGATAATTTTGCTGTGTCATTTAAAAAAACCAGAGAAGGGTTAGGATATTATATATTATTATTACTTCTCGAACCCTTTGTTGAATAAATACTAACCACTTTCATGAATGATTGATTTCATAAATACTGCACACTTATTAGATCATTTCGGAATCTATAATACGCATTTTACAAAGCTGTTTACGAGTATAAACAGATTTTCTACCTTGTTCATATATTTATTTAAATTTATTTTGCTTCAGATGAAATGAAATCTAAAAAGACCCGTCAGTTCATTGTAATAATTTTAGAAAACACGTCACTTTAAATTAAAAAGAAAAATCGCAGCTATGCAGCTTTTTAGCCGGTTATTTATGACTCCACCTCTGATTTGGGGAAAATTTCAAATGCACGACAGGAAAAAAAAAAGAAAATTGAATAAATCCTCACAGGATTGTTCTCTTTCTCTCTCTCTCTCCTCTGTTGGAAACCGAACGCGAGAGCCTAAAGAAGGAAAAAAAATGATGAAAATCACCCGAGGACACCCTTTCTGGTAATGATTTTAATTAAATTAAAAATCCGGGGGACATGGCCGCCGGCCACACGAGCCCAACCACCGCCTCGGAGCCGCATAATAAATCCGCTCGAATAAAATTTCACCAGAAATATTATTTAAAAATTTATGAGGATGTGACGCTATGGCTTCCATACATCTGGTTTAAAAAAAGATTTCAGTTAAAATTTCACATAAATATTCTCTAGGATAGTAGTCTCTCCAACCCCCACCCACCCCTCTTCCGCCATCTTTCCGATTCAATTAAGATAATGTCGAAAATGTGAGGTCAGAGGAATAACAAAAAAAAAGAAAGACGGTGAATGGAAGAAGAAACGAGAGAGAAGATTTCTCTCGGAGCTTTGTCGATAACGAACCTACAACTTTCGAGAAGTCGAGTTAGTCGAAACGGAAGTAGAAAGTTCTATTTCCGTTTCCTGCGTCATAAGGTGTCTTTTCACTCGACTCCATCCATCCACCCCCCCGCCGCCGCCGCCCACTTTCAATTTTTCCTCCTTTTTAAATCTTTTCTGTTTTCTCAGAGTCTTGGGGATTTTCTTGGGAGAGAAACCTTTTCGAGAATCAACTTCATTAAGGTTAACGAAACTTTTTTTTTTACTTAAGCCTTTCCATCTTCCAGCTTTCTCCTCTCTATTAAAAGCTCATCTGTTTCCATTGTTTTTGTCTTGCCAACTAAAAAGGTTTTTTTTCTGAAGGATTTTGCTGAATCACTGCAAGGATTTGTTTAGTCATGAACACGCTGTGGGATTGAGTTTGATGCTGAGAACGTGAGAGGGAGTCAAACTATCTTCTAGATGCAGTCAGCAATTATCTACCCATTGAATAGTGCTGGAGTTCAACTTATAGTTACGAATTAACGAAAGGTAAGCAGAGTTATAATTCTCAAACATTAGACACGTGCAACCCATTTAAATACTATAACCCAATTCCATTTTAAAGTAGGTTTTAATTTACGCGATTGAAAAATAGAAACGTAATGATAAAGGTTAAAGAAGACTTCATTTCATAAATACTGCACACATTCAAGAGAAATGGGTTTAATTATTAACCCACATTTCTTTCATAAATACAGCAAACTTTAAACAAATCTGTATAACCAATTTTAATACTACAACCCGATGCTATATATTTAGAGTAGGTCTTGATTTACGCGATTAAAAGTTAGGAACATAATACAACAGTTGTAAGAGGGCTTATTTCATAAATACTGCACACTTTCAATAGAAATGGGTTTAATTATTAACACATTCGTCGGAATTTCTTTCATAAATATAGCACACTTTAAACAAGTCTATATAACCAATTTTAATACTACAACCTATTGCTATATATTTAGAGTAAAAGTTAGGAACGTAATACAACAGAGGATTTATACGTAGAAAGAGGACTTACTTCATAAATACTGCACACTTTCAAGAGAAATTGGTTTAAATTATTAACCCACATTCGTCGGAATTTCTTTCATAAATATAGCACACTTTAAACAAATCTGTATAACCAATTTTAATACTACAACCCGATGCTATATATTTAGAGTAGGTCTTGATTTACGCGATTAAAAGTTAGGAACGTAATACAACAGTTATAAGAGAACTTATTTCATAAATACTGCACTTTCAAGAGAAATGGGTTTAACAGAGTATAACTATTAATTACATGGGTTTATTATTAATAATTATATTATTATATTAATTAATGGGTTTAATTATTAATTTCTTTCATAAATATAGAAAACTTTAAACAAACTGTATAACCAATTTTAATACTACAACCCGATGCTATATATTTAGAGTAGGTCTTGATTTACGCGATTTTAGGGTCATAATACAACAATTTTAAGAAGACTTATTTCATAAATACTGCACACTTTCAAGAGAAATTGGTTTAATAATCAACCCACATTTCTAGGAATTTTTTTCATAGATATAACACACTTTAAAGAACTCGTCACACTTCCATACTGAATTCGTTTCAAAATTAATGCACAGTTGTAGGTTAAAAATATTTAGCAGTACTTTCTCATCAGGCGTCAAAATTTTTCAAACCTCCACCTTCTAACTTTGTCTCCTCTTGAACAATTCTTCCCAAACTCCGTTCTTGATATAAACTTATACTGTGGTTTTATTTAAACACAAGATTTCTATCAGGAGGAATGTGTTTGAAAGTGTTTACAAAAATGTGGCTTTCTCAAGACAACAGCAAAATTTACACCAAAAACGAAAAGAAAATGACACAAAGAACAAAATCGATGGGGGGAAGAAAGTAATCGGCCGGAAATAAAAAGGAAACACCAACGAACGAGCTTTTGAATAAAATTTTGAGAGCAATTGGGTAGCTTTAGATTTTATAAAACGAAAGAGAAATGTTTCATTTCGGCCGTTTGAAAACGTATAAACTTCCTTCGTTTTATTGTAGGCTGTAGTCCCTTTTTCACCCTTTCCACAGTCCAAATTTACTAGCCGGCAGCCGTCAAGTCGATGAAAATTTTGAAAATAAATTTTATATTAAAAATCCGAGAGTAAAAGTAAATGAAATTATAGAAGACGGAGGAAAAGTATAAAATTCCACGGTTTGTTTTAATTTCTTTTAATTGAGATATATTGCATTATATTGTAGTTAATTACAGGAGCCGCGAGGTTGGCAACTTTTGGATTTTAATTTCCCTCGTTCAAAAAACCAGACTCGCTCCGGGAAAAGCTACCCCCCCGCCTTGTTCCTCTCATTTTGGAATAATCAATTTTTAGCTCCGCTTTCCATCTTTTGGGAAATGCAAGCACGAAACTTTATTGAATTTGTTATTGTTAAAAGTTGAGAGGGAGGAGGTGGGAAGATTTTTCAAAAACCGTTCGCTTTCAGGCTTATATTGCTTAGTTTCCCGTACCTGAGAGGATAATTTTTCCCTCGTTTAAAGTTTTCCAATCCGGCAGAATTCATAATAAAAACTTTTTTTAAAGTCTTATACCCAAACAAAAAGTTTTGTGTCTAGGAGCTGTATTATCTTGAAGTCGGATTTTTCATAAAAAAATTTTTTTATTCAGTTGATATATTACTTTGAGAAAGGAAGCACTATGAGAGGGTCTCGTTTTGCGCGTCTATTAAAACTTTAGCTGTTTGCTATTTCATAAAATAACTTTTGTTTCATTCATTCATCCAACGAAATTTTTTTCTCCTTAATCTGCTCCTGGAGCTAAGAGTCAGTTTCATAGATACCATCTCTCAAAGCTTATTCCACTAACTACTACCTGTCCAGCCATAGATTATAATTAACGAAAGAATTTCATGCAACAAAAAAATTTTTCGTGAATTGAACATATGAGTGACACATGACGTCACTCTCATAACATTTGTTAAGCTACTCATGAGAGGAATAGTGTAGTGGTTAAGGTTCCTGACTTGGACGCAATGATCGTGAGTTCGAATCCTCCTCCCGCATTCTGCTGTACCCCCAAAAAAAACGTGAAAAACGGGATTAAAACCACCACCACATTTGTACCAGAAATGGTACCATGTAGAACCAGCCACAAGTTACCATAGATCATCAGATCAAAGCTACTAAGAAAATCTATGAAATAAAGTGTAAATCTATCAATTGTATGATCAATTTCAATTAACTAACAAAAAATTATTTTTTAAGCTGTACACAATTATCTTGTCTTTGAAGTTATGCGATTTAAACAAAATTCCCACATTTTACAGGCTTTATTACGTTAGTTACGAAACCCAAAAGAAACCCAAAAAACGTGAGTTAAAAGAAACCCAACTGTGTATAGATCCGGTGGGAAACCTAAAACCTTTTTGATCAAGTTCAACTAAGTTTGTCTTTGGCTTTTATATATAAAACTTTGGTGGATTTTTGGTGTTTTTATACTATTTTTAGTCTTATATACTAAATTCGAACTATACATCTATCTTACTCTTCTACTTCTTCTTTAGTATTTTATCTTCCTCTCCTAACCAACAACATTCTTTATTCAGTTTCTGAGATTAAGACACTAGTCTGTTTCAACATAAAAACCATTGAGCTTGGAGACAGCAGTTAACTAGGGGGTGAAAAAAAAACGTGATGTGCAAATACATCAGAAACCGACAGCCCTTTCCCTGTTTCTCCACCTCACCTCTCATCCCGCCAACCCTTAGCCCTCAAAAAAAGAAGAAATACAAACTCAATTTTCAAAAAATGTATTATTCAATCATATGTGGACACGAAATGGAAAGCAACTGCAAACTCCTCATCCTCTGGTGACTTTTTCATTAAAAATTATTCAACCGTGTAATTCGCCTGGCAGGCCATCTCATCCTCTTCCTCCTTCTTCCACTTCCCGGCTTTTACAAAATAAGGCCAGTCAGTCATTTTTAAAGTCTGTACCATACATCACCACCACTCCGGCCCCCTTGCTCTCGCCGCTGCTGCTGTAGAGAGAAAATTTTTTTAATCTCATTTCCCATTTACTTCTCAAGTTGAGGACTTTTCCTTTGGGGAGCCGGAGGGCAATTTTTTTTATTTCTTATTTGCAGCTTTCTCTGCAACTTCTACTAATTTCCCCCCTGCCCACCTTATTCCTCATCCTCTTTGCCTCCAATTATACGTGAGTTTCAAAACGAAATTGATAAGCAAGTCAAATTATGAAGGAAAAAGGAGGAAAACAAAAAAAAAAGAATTTCGATTTGGAGAAACCGCGTTTTAAATTTTTCAAACGCAGACTCTTAACCTGAATAATTCAAAAAACCGTCAGCAATTTGAAAGAGTGCGTAAGAAATATCACTTGTCAGATTAAAAAACAAGAGATAAAAATAAAATGAAAAAATTTCGGGGATCTGGCATTTTCAAAAAGCGGTTTTTCGAAAAACCCCTCAAAAAATTGTGAAAATAAGACTGGAGAATGTGTTTACTCAAAAAAAAGAACTTTTTGCCGTGAGCTTTAATTAGAATTGCAAATATTTGTTTTATTAATTAATAAAAAGAATTTTTATTACGATTTATTTGAAAACGAAAAACCTCCACCTTTGGGGGTATGTGAACGGCAGGGCTTGAGGGGATTTATGTTACTCTTAATAATATTAGTAATTGCGTTGATGTGTAGTATACTCAGTTGAAAATATGGTTTGTACAAGAGGTGAACAACCTTTTTAATCAACGAGCCAATTTTAGTTTTATAATTTTTTGCTGGGCAGCACAAATTTGTAGGAAAACTCTGATAAAACCTTTTGACAATAATATAGCACTCACGCCTTTCAAGAAACAAAAGAATTGCTGAAATTGGTAGTTGATAGCTTACCAGTCTGACTGATTGTGTGACAGAAGCAAACAGAAAAGCACAGCCGCGGCGAGTTGTTATTGCATGTTTGAACAAGTCGCCGACAAGTAACTCGTCACAAAAAATGGTTTCGGTTTAGTATATACTACCATTTTAGTATAATTAATTATATAACAATATATTGATGGAGAAAGTGGGTAAAAGAGATTGAATTTTAGACGCGCTTGGCGGCCCGCATAAACATGTTTAACGGGACGCGTGTTGTTTTTAGTGATGACGACCGAAAATCGGATTTTCAATTTTCCACACCTAAAAAGGATCTTAAAGAACCCAATTTAGACCCCCACTTACCCGATATTGATTTTTGTAAATTTATGTTCAGGTTTTTACAAGTTCAAAATATATTGCGACCACAAAGCGAATGCCTACATCACACAACTAACACAACTTTACAAATACTATCAACACTAACTTGCACAATATATTAATATAATAAATTTTTTACTTCATAAGTACTTTTATAAATAATGTATATGTCTTTACACTATAAGATAATAGTATAATGTAAGTAAATAGCTATGTTGAGATCCACTATCGTGGACCCCAAAATTTTTTTTGCTGACCTAGACACCTTACAGGTTGTCATAGACCTCTGGGGTCGATATAGACCACTTTGGGAATCACTGGTTTATATTATTTTATAGACTTTATTGTTTCGTCTATTTTTCTATTATTTTGTTCACTTATTTGTTTGTATATTGTATTTTATCATTTTATTCTTCTGTATATTTCATTTATTTTCTTATTTTTTGGCTATCGTATTACTTTTATTTATTGATAGGATTGTTTTAGTCAATTTGGCTTTACTAATTTATACTATAGCTCTTAATCCCCTGACTCAGACCGATTTTAACACTTGTGCACATAACTCATATAATACCTATCTGTACCCTTAATGCCCTTTGGGGGAGAAATCGGGGCCCGACAAACCCTAATTGAAAAGCGTCGGTTCCTGATCTGAGAGTTACTCAACAAGAGTGGAGGTGGTGGGAAGTGGTTGGAAGGTTGTTTCACTCTCTCATCCACTTAAGAAACCCGTGGAACTTCCAAGTTTTGCCCAAGTGTGAAAGAACGGGGATGAGTTTTGCTTTTGAAACGATTAGGCATTGTTCGGTGACAATCCTTTGTGAAATTGTAAATCCGAACAGTTTCGTTCCAGAAGAAGCTCTCTAGCGTAAGTTGATGTATATAGAATTGCGTGTGTTTGCGGAAAAGTGGAAGGAGAAGGAACCGAGAGAGAGAGAGAGAGAACTCTCTAAATTAACTTTATTGTATTTTTTACGGTGTATTCGATGGAAGTTTTTTTTTATTATTTATTCCCATTTTTTTGTTTGTTTCCCGAAGGAACGAGAGCCAGGAGGAAATACCTATGCTCAAGCCTTCATGAGTGACAACGCAAAAATTTTTAATAAATGCGGTTAACAGACCTCAAAAAAAAAATAAATTCTTGAAACAATAAATTTCTCTCTTTCTCTCTTTTTCCTTTATGACGGAAAGTAAACCCGGAAGGTTTCGCCCATTTATTTGATGAATCAAATCACATTTTACATTTAGACGGCGATATTTTGACTTTTTTTTTAATATTTTAAATCCTTCTAAACTTTTTTTTGTTGCTGTTGTCGTTATGAGCCGGCCATTTTTTATAACTTCCGCCTTTTTGTAGAGTAAGCGAAACGATCGTTAGGTACCAAAATATAAAAAAATAAAATAAAATTGAGGCACAAGAATTTTCCACCATTGGTATAACGACCTTATTTAGAAGAAAAAAAATTTTTTATATTTTTTATTTATATATTTGACATGCCTCTTACAGGCTAATGACTGTATATACACACAGATATAAATATAAACCCATATATACAATATATTTGGGTTGGTGGAAATTGGGAGATCTTAGTTTTAGCCTTTACTTAGACCCCCAGGCTTGTTTCTATGCGGTTTCTTATTTACGTTTTGGTTCTGTATTCTTCTACAGGAGGACAGCTAAACAAAAAATGCCCCCTCCTCCCCCAAAATTTATTGAAACTCCATCCGCTCTAATCTATATACACTTCATACAGTTTGTTGATATACAGTCACCGGCTAAAAATATTAAGCTAAGTGACTTGTCAAAACCCAAAAATTGTGTATATAGCTCCATCCTCCCTCTTCCCATCCAAAAATGCGACTATATAAGAAGCTTCTTCAATCTTTAGTTAGCTCACAAAACGAAATGTTATACTAAAGTATTAATCAAACTAAAATGGCGGTTGAAGAACTGACAAAAAGCTTTCAGATTTGCATATCGGTTTGTCATTTTTCTAATACCATTAATGACGTTTCCTAGCCCAAAATTTAACAGAGCTTTTTCACCGGATACTAAATAACTGATTAAAATTATAATGATGTTCATTGAATAATTTAATGGTGTGATGCAAAATCCCATCGAGGTCTGTCATATCGTGATATACTGTTTCTACATATATCAGTTTAATTGCTTATGAATTATTTATTTATCAGATGCGGGGGTGGGTGATGAGTGGGGGTAGTAGTGGGAGAGGGACAAGAAAAAATTAATGAAATTTGGCTGTAAGTTATAAACCACAGTGATGAACCATCTCGGCCTGATTTCTAAGAGGTTTCCCCACAGAGCTAAAAAAAAAATCTCTTCCTTCCGGGTATTTTCCAAGTTTGCTGTCTGATTCCGAAAATTAGCCTTTTTGAAAAGTACGTGAGAAAACTTACAAAATAAATTTTTTTCCTTTTCCTCTAGTTCTAGCCCCGAGAAAGGAAACTGGAAAATTCGCTTGACTAATCTCGAGCTTTTAAAAGCCTACGAAGACTATTTTCAACAATCTGTCTATTAAAAGATTTTTTGTTTAATAACGAACCTACAGTTGTGTATTTGTGACCACGTCTTATTACAGTAACAAGACCTATTTCCTTAGACTTGCTTTCCAAATTTTGAGTTTCTAAAACCTGCACCCATCTTTTCAAAGAAAAATTTTTTTTGGCTTAATTTTATTTAAATTATGACCAGAACATACAAACAGCCCATACATGTCAGTGTGTAACAGTCATAATACTATCATAACTTCTAAGAACACTAAAAGAAGACGGAAGTAAGTTGAAGGGTTACAAGAAGTGAAATTTGTGTCACTCATGAGACTTAAATATTGCTTACTTATGTCTTTTTATGTACTAGTGCGTATGTTACAGCTAAACCTTGAAAGTTATTGTAGTGTAAGCTACAGTGTAGGTTACGTGTGCATATTTAGTGTAGAATCAAGACTTTCGAGCAGTTTACCTAGTTGTTGTGTACATAACTACTTCCGTCTCACTAAAGTACAAAATTTTTGACCTTAATTCTTAATAATACTAATTTGTCGATTATTTTCCTGCTTAAATAAATAAATAAATAAATTTTTCCTTGCTAACTGTCACCTGTCCCTGAATGAGACATTAGGTGGCTGACCTGGCTTTAAAGAGGCTGTATACCTAGGAACAAACGAATATCTTAGCCCCAGGAATTAGATAACGAATGTGACAGAGTCTATAAAATACGAAAGATAAATAAATAACAATATGCCAGTTTAAGAGTACATAAATTTTGCTGTTGTTCCAGATCGTTCGCTGTATCTGTTATCTAAGTACTTTGAGAACTGAAACCATACTCGGATCCGGAGCGGATGGCGAACCTTTTTTGATGTCCGTGCCACAAAGTCATAAAAATTCTTTTTTAAATAGGTGACGCGCCACAATAAAATTTCATCCGAAATGTTATCGTAGAGAAAACTATACATAAGTATAAATAAATAAACAAATAAAAGCAATTCTTCTTTAAACAATTTTATCTAATACGCATCTTTATATACTTCGAGAGAATCCATGTAATATTTTAATACTGAAATGTATAACTTGAGGGTTGCAGTTATCGTACTAAGATAGGTATACAGTACTACAAATTTATATACTAAATTATAAATTTAGTGGAGATGAATAATTTTTAATTACTTCTAAAAAAAATAATTTTGAATTTTGTTTTTGTGCGTGCCATCAAGATTTTTTGTGGCACACGTGCCATAGGTTCGCCATCCCTGCCTTAGGGAATATGCCTGACTAACCTGAGTAATCTATACAGTAGCTATTTTCTACAATTTAGCGATATACAAATTCACAAAATAATACAACCGCAGGTACGTCCAAAAAAGCGAACACAACCCAAATTGAGAAGTTACAAACAGAAGCCTTAAAACCATACAGAAAAAAATTTGAGCCTCTTGCTCGGAATTAAATTCCACAACTTAAATTGTAAAACTTTTTTCCAAAAAGAAAAGAAAGAAAAATCAAACATTACCAACCAACGAAACCAACAAAAGAAGGGAAAAAGGAAAAGGTTTAGAACCAGAATGCAATTCGCAGAGAAATGGGGCGTAAACTGGAGGAAACTTTTAAAAATCACCGATTTGAAAGAATGCAGACAAAATGAAAAAGTTTTCCCGGGAGAAAGAAAACAGTTTTAAGTTCGTTATAAGTGGTGAGGAGAAGCGGGCAATGAAAATGTTGACCTTTGAAGAAGGAACCCGTTCACACTGTTTCATAAACAATTTTTTTCTTCATCTCTGAAAGAAGTAGCAAATTACAAATTGCGGTTGTCAAAATCTTAGGGAAAAAGCAATTATTGAGGATTAAATGAAATTTTAAATCAAACTGGGCTCTCAGCCCCGAGATTAAGACCCTCTGAGCAAAAGGCCATTTCCCCGTTGGCCCAGGTTTTTATCGCTTTTCTACAGTTTTACCTTATTAAACTAATATTTTATATTGTAGAGGGCGAGAACAATATTTTCACGTGCCCTCAGCCTTTTTCGCCGTTTTAACGACCTTTGAAAACGATATTTTCCCTTTTTTCCCTCCATTTTCAACGTTAAAAGGTGTTTCAAGATGGCCCAACTTTCTTATCCTTCTGACCTTATTACTGAAAATTCAGATATAAATTAAGAGTCTCTAAAATGAAGAATATAAACATACGAATACATTCCAATGGTGATATATGGATTTTCAAAAATGTGTATTTCTACACTACTTCTCCCACAAGACGAGTTTAATTATATAAAATAATATTTTCGAAAATTAGTTTAAGCAAACTGATAGACCAGTGCTCTAACCTCTAGCCTATCACTCCAAGGGCCGTAGTTCAAATCTCACTTGGATGGAAAATTTCCAGCCTGTATTCTTCCGCTCTTCCTTGTCTAGAATGTTTTCTTTTCACCCCAAATTTCCTCCGTGGCTCACAACTTTGGTTGTAATGTTCAGTCAGCGAGTGAGCCTTCAACAAAAGGTAGCTGATCCGTAAGCAAACATATTTTCAACTCATGTAACAACCTACTCCTACAAATAGGAGTGAAATTGAGTTGAAAACATAGTCTCTAGTTGGCCGAAATGAGAAAAAAAAAGTTTAAGCAAGTTAACTACCATCTACCTTCAAATTGGGCCACCAGGTAGTATTCTGTAGACAGCTTTATGTGGGGTTGAGACCAATTCTGTACCCCTAGGATGGGTTACAAAAAGAAAAGAAGAAATGGAGATGTCAGTAATGACATAATTGATGACATAAATCACACGAATTCCGAACGCCAATAAATTTACTGAAATGTATACAAGAATATATACAATAAATAGCGCGGTTGTTTTGATAGCCGTTCGAGTTCATTCACCAATTCCGCTATACTGCACCGACCTATTGCTGGTTGGTCGCGTTTTATGTTTATATGCTTATCGTGTTGTTTTAGCCACCACGGAGGAAATAGGAGAAGAAATTGATTTAGAAATGACTAAAGCCTACAAAGCCTGTTGTGCAACCGAGTAGTCTGTATCGTTTTAGTCGTCTTTGATCATCAGAGTGAGAAGTAGCGGTAGGATTAGGATGGTACTCAATCTTAAGCAGTAGTTGGGGGCTTCTTTGGAGGATAGAAATAACCTAAATACAACCTTCCAAATAGTACAGTTGGGGGCAAACCAAAGAATACTGATCTTAGAGTATTCGATTGAAAGAACAAATATTTGTAAGGCGACATAAATAACAAAAAGCCACAACACTCTGGACTAAACAGCACTTTCGTTTTTAAAAGTCATATTTTTATACTAAAATTCAGCTATAAACATACCAAAAGTTTTTACCGAGAAGATATCATGATATTAATATTTCAGTGGAGCTGAAAAACTGATTGGAAATGGGCCATTTCAAAGAAGCGAAAAGAAAAACTGCTAACAGAAGCGAAAACCTTTCCCAAATGTTTTTCCATTTCCTGCCTGGTCCACTAAATTTGGGGAAAAGAACGATTTCAAAATCCGAGTGCTGATTCTCACTCGGAAAATCATAAAAGAAAATATTTACGACGCTTTATCACTTTGAAACATCCTCACAGACCTTCCCGGACATATTTACAACAACAATGATATATTTTTAAACCTGTGCATTATTTTTGAAACGACATCTAGTTAAAGGTGTGGACTACTCATGGGTTCTCCGTGAGTGAACGGAGTTATGAAACTAATCTCTCATGATTAATACTTATGAAATGAATCCTCGATAAGAGTGTGCATTACTTTTGAAAAAATTTTTGCCAAGTCATGTATTACATATGAAATTAAGTTATTTGACAGCATTTTTAATTATTCACGAAATTGCCCACCAATGTGTGCAATATTTATGAAAGTAACCTCTTATATGAATTTTCAATACTTATATGATGCGAATGTGCATTATTTTTGAAATAAATTTTTGGTAAAAGCATGTCTTCTAAGTTTTTAAAATACTATATCAAAATTTTTAATAATTTATAAAATTTATCATCGCCGGAGTGTGCAGTATTTATGAAATAAATCCCATACAGTAGTGTGCAGTATTTATGAAATAAACTCCTCATAAATGTAGAATATTAACAACATGGCGTCTTATACCGAGAATTCTGTATTAGTGATAGAATAAATCGGACGAAATCTTGTTACAAATTTTTCGATCGCGTAAAAAAAGACCAACATAATTTAAGCGATTTTTTAATGGAATGTAACACTTATAAAGTTAAAACAGTGATTCCCAAAGTGGTCTATGTCAACCCCAGGGTCTATGACAACCTGCAAGGGGTCTACGTCAGCAAAAAAAATTTAGGTGTCCATGAAATGAAAACGGGGGTCCACCATAGTGGATCTCAACATCCACTGATAGTACCTACGTCCATTATACTATCTTATAATATAAAGACGTATACATTATTTATAAAAGTACCTATAAAGTAAAAATTTACTTCACTACAGTGAGAAATTTACAAAAATTGGGTAAGTAGGGGGTCTACCCAAAACCGAAAAACATGGCAAGGGTTCCACGACAGAAGAGAGCTAGAAGTATACTCAAATTGAAACTCTTTGCGGGGAGATAATAATAATAATTTTTGTGTAGAGGAGTTAAAGTGAGGTGAGTTCGGTCGAATGAAAATTTTTTTTTTTGACTTTTCCAGACATTGGGAAAAGTTTCCCACGGCGTAAAATAAAACTGGTTTTAATTAGATTCTTTTTTCAGGGCTGTAAGCAAAATTTTTTATTTTTAATTTTTTTCCCTTCAAAATTAGAGTTACGCTTTTCTTTCCATACTTTATTTATTTTAAATTTAACTTTTCTTTTTTAAAGTTTAAACAGAAATCTGACTTAACTTTCCTTTTTTTTCCCTTACTACCATTCAGTCATCGGGAAAAGTTTTCGATAAATTGACCAGCGAAAATCTCAAATTTTTATAGTATTCAAATTGTTTCCTCCGAAACTGGAGGAAGAAGAAGAAAAAATTTATTTTACTACGGAAAAAAGGATGTAGGCAGGTGTTTTTTAGGGCTTTACAATATCAATTGCCATAAAACTTTGTGACTGTTAGATTGCACACGCCAAACCCTTCTGGAAACAGAAATAAATTTTTTTGCCCGAGAAAAGCCTTTTCATGTGTTTCGTACAGAATTTTCTTCCTTTTTTTTTGATTCCGAAGGCTTTTGGCAGGCCCATTTTTCCTTTTATATATGAACGGATCGATTCGAAAGACGTTCACAAGTTCGAGGAATGGTGATTTCTACACGCACATTTCCCTATATTACCTGTCAAGTTGACAACACTTCTCACATCACTTACCCCCTCTCTCTCAACTCTACCCTTTGCTTCCTTTTCTCTCTGTACCTTCCAAATTATTGTTGTTATACATATTTAGGCTCATTTGTTACTTCTTTCGCGTAAAAATAGACCCAACTTGATATTGGTTTTGTATTGTGGGTCATTCCTCTCTGGAGCATAGGGCCTCTACGAAACACTTCCACTAGAACCTGTTCTTGACGAGGACTTGCTATACAGATGGGTCTTTCTCTGGAGGTTCCAGCTCAGGACTCCCATTTTTATAGCCTTTGGATCATTTTGCAGTGTATCTCCCATCCATCTCCGTTTCCTGCTTTTGGTGTATATCGCAACAGGTTCTTCCGTAGGTCTTCTTTGGATATAACATTTGGCCAGAACACTCTTTTGGCAATGCCAGAGTTACTTTCAACGTCTCGCAACTGTACGTTAGTATAAACTTTTGGTATCTTTTCGTAGTTCTATTTTGCTGTTGAACCACCACCAACATTTTAATTTTTATAATATTATAAAGCATATTAAAGAAGACTTTTATACTTTATACAGTATTGCCTGTAAGTTTAAATCACAACATTTCATCTGATAAAAAGGTTTCCTTACACTCTGGCTGACTATCTTTGGTGTTTAAGATTGGTCTCAATTTACGAAACTGAACTGCTGACAGATAGAGTGGATCCCGGTGTATCTGGCAAATCTTCAACACGGCAGGAAGGATAAATGGATGCTCCCAGCATGGATTCTTAATCGAACCTTGAATCAATCGGTTCATGACACAAAGTAAAAGATGAAAGCATCTTAACCGTCACATTCAACTCCCATCTGTTGTCCCGATTTTCAATCTGGTTATGTTGTTTCAAAATTCTTCTGCAGAGCCGTATTTCATTTACAAAATTGATCCTCAACAAAAGTGTGCACCATTTATGAAATAACTAAGAGAACAAAGCCATTAAATCTCATCAAAGCCCTTACAAAAGTGTTAGTATACAAAAACTCAGGATTCGTTTTACGCGGAAGAATACAATACCGCACAATACAGATCTTTGACCTTTTATTAGTCACCTGACGATGTCTTCATATAACTACAGACGAATCACACGCATCCTCGCTCACACATTATTGATTTTATGTTAACTAAAAATTTAATAAAGACAAAGATGAAAGAGAGAAAAATGCGGAAAACAAAATGAGAACAAAAGGGAAAATGATGACGTCAAAACAGACTGTAGATATCATCTACCAGAGGGAGGCGAAGATGAATCAGACCTTTGTAATTAGCCGAGATAGGAAACGAAACAAAAATCTGTGCATCGCCATTTTGAGAGGAGAAGGGTATAAGAGATAAAAATTTAACACAACCATAAATTGTAAGAAAAATCGTTTTCATCGTAAAAACTTCAATATCACACCTCGTCCCTTAAAAATAATTATAATTTTAACCTAATTATATACAAAATGTTATACCCATTTTCTAAAAGTCTCGGACAACAAAAAGAGGAAGATGTTTGACGATAGTTATACGAAACAGAGGATGAGTCTTGTGACCGTCACGGTTGTTTCATTAATATTATGTGGACTGGGAAGTGATATCGAATATAATTCCTGGCGATTATTCATAATCGCCAACTAAGCTTGGTTAATGTAACAAATTACTCGATATTTATCATATTTATCGGATAGTTTATAAAACTATAATCTATAATATAGTTTATAATCTGTTAGAAGTTCGTTTAGGTCTGCATTTGAGCACATAATACTTTAAGTTGGCAATCGTTAATGTTCCTCGCTGATTTAGTTGAGCAACAGTAGAGGAGTGACTAATTAAAGTTTTAGTCTGTCAGCTGTTAGTCAGTATACTTATCCTTTTTTGATTAGGTTAGTTTTCTTTATTCTATCTTAGCCATCCTGCTTGCTCTAATACCATGTGATTTCGTTTCAAAAATATTGCACACTTTGCGTGTGAATTCATTTCATAAATATTGCACACTTTTCCAGTGATTTCATTTCATAAATATTGTTCTGCACACTTTCCATGTGAGTTCATTTCATAAATATTGCACACTTTCCAGTGATTTCATTTCATAAATATTGCACACTTTTCCAGTGATTTCATTTCATAAATATTGCACATTTCCATGTGATTTCATTTCATAAATTTGTTCCATTTCATAAAACACTTTCCATGTGAGTTCATTTCATAAATAATTTCCAGTGTGAAGAAATTGAATTTCTGCACACCAGGTCTGCATTCCATGTGAGTTCATTTCATAAATACTGCACACTTTCAAGGTGAGCTCATTTCATAAATATTGCACACTTATAGAAGAACGATGTCGTAAAAAAATTTCTGGAGTTGAGACTGAACTCTCTTCCACTTTTTAACTAAGAAAGAAGACAGTAGGTCTGAGCCAGGTAAAAATTCTGTTATTCAACCGAATTAGACTTTGAGTATTAGACATGCTGCCTGATCTAATATAATCTAACTTTTAACGAGGAATTTAATAAAAGCTTGCTATGATTACGACTTAAATATTCTATAAACTATCCGGTAAATGTGATAAATATCGAGCAATTTTTCACATTAACCAAACTTGGTCATAACATATATACAATAATACTTTCTAGTCAGTACAAAATATCTGGTCTTTTTCTTCTATTTATACTGAAAATTTCTCTTCTTCTCCTGAAGCTAACACATTAGACTACTGTCCAAAAACAATTTAACCCATTTTTACACTAACTATAATCACGATTTATTACTTTTACCGTAACATACATTTATGACCTTCATCACATTTAATGAGTAAATCCCAACTCAAATCTCACATTAATTGATATTTCACAAACCACCCGGTAAATGTGATAAGTATTGAGTAATTTCTGTACATTGCCTAAGCTTAGTTGATGATTATGAATAATCGCCGGAAGATATTTATATCTTCCTGATTTATCAGTTTTACCGTGACTGTCCCAGTCTTACTGAAATCCTGATGTTGCCAACAGCTTAAAGTTAGCGAAACGTTTTTCTTTTTCTCGGCTGAGACGGCAGTGCTGTGCGTTCGGCAGTGTTTTTAGTGCTGTGCGTTTTGCTGGATTAGTGACGCGGTTTGTGATACACCCAAAAATTTTATAAGTATATATAAACCGGTACCTATGTTATATTTTCCGGTTCACCTAACATTAGTGTTGTTGTTTTCAACACTATCACACCGCTGAAGTCAGTTATTTGGAAGCATAAAAGAATTAATTTCCAAAATTTGACTTATGAATATAACAGTATAGCAGTATAACAGTATAACAGCGGAAGGAATAAAATTACTAACAAAAAGATTCCCACCATTTAAAAAGAAAGAGAAAAAGGTTTACGACCTTCACGTTTTCTGATTAGCAAACCATTGTGATTTACAAGTCGAGGATAATTTTGTTTTATGAAAGCTAAATTAAGCTTCTCTTCAAATTGCCTCCTCTCCTCCCCCGCTACGCCACTGCCCTCCTTCATCCCACCGCTTATCTTATTGTTTAAAAATTGCACAGTAATTAAAAAGTGAGATAAGAAAAACCAAAAATGAATGCGTGAGTACAGACGAAAAGGATGAAGAAGTGGGGTTCATCAAGAGCAGCACTCATAAAAAATGGAAAGATAATATGTTAATTTTTTTTTTGAATTGAGTCCTTTTCATTAAATTGGAGCCTTTTTCTCAAAATTGCCTTTCAAGTAGCCTTTTTCCCTTTCACTCTCCCCATTCGGCTTTCCCTCCCGTTTTTATTGCCCGCAAATCCGAAAAAAAAATTTTTTTTTGGAAAAACCGAACGCTCTAGTTTGCTCCCTCTCGCTTGATTAAAGATTACTGTAGTCCACTTAGGCTGAAAGTTTTCCAAACCAACAAATTTTTTTCCCAGTCCACCCATACAGAAAGAAAGGGAGGAGAGAGAGGGAGTGAAAAATTTATTTTGCGTTTCTGACTTGCTGTCGTTTGAAACTGTCATCACCTTCCGTGAGTTTGAGTTTCGGCTTTTTCCTTCCCAATACAATCCATTCAAACTTTGAAAGCAGTTACAGTGGAACCTCTAATAACGAGTTTAATTTGTTCCGGAGTTTCACTCGTAATGCGAAACAATTTTTCCCATTTAAAAGCACTAAGAAAAGTTATTTTTAGTATTTAGCAAAAGAAAAGGAATAGCTAAGAAGCTTAAAAATATGAAAATGAAAGAATTTTGGGTGGTAGTGAGAAAATAAGACAGATACAGAAAGATTTAACTTTGAATCTCAAAAAACGGGACACCAGCTAGTGCGACCACTGCAGCGGCGGCAACGAAGACACGTGCGAACACACGCTGCATCACTCCGACAAATGGAGCCAACGAAGGAACAGACTAAAACAACTAGATCTCCCGAATATAGTGGCAAGGATAATAGAAGATCCCGACAGCTGGACAGCGTTCTCCGATTTCAGCAAGGAAGTCATGAAGAGAAAAGAATACGTCGAGCGAGAGCGCCAAGGCCAACCTCGTAGGTAACCCGGCCGACAGTAAAACAGCGGAGGATACTTCAACTGAGGCAGAAGAAGCCCGGACAGTAATGCCTCACGGCGGGTCTCTGGACATCCTCAATGCCCCAAAGATGCAGCGGTCGGGGGTTCAGTCGGTAAACCGTCTAGAACGGGAGTCCGACACTACCTAGATGTACGAAAGTCATCAGGTGTGCATAAAGCATTTCCTCCTCCTGCGGGCAAAAACTTTGAATCTGCCCCGAATTCGGAGTTTTTTCTCTAGCTGTCGGGGGGTTTACATGTACCAAAATTGCTCGTTATGCGAATTTCTCGTTATGAGAGGTATAACTCTCGAATAAAACGGACATATTAATACATAAAGAATGTCCTCTGTTTTAAGAGGTGATGGTGTCACCAGAATAAAATTTTTGTGACTCAAACTTTTTTATTTATTGTTATTACTCAAATTTTAAAAATTAAAATTTTGTCTTTTCTAACTTATTTCCTCCGCCCCTCTCCCTCCCCTCACTCAATTTACCTTATTTTTCAAATTTAGGTTAACGAGCTTTAAATTCAGCAAAAGCTTGCCAAAAAGAAAAAATAATTTTCCCTCACGTTTCCATTAAGAAACGTATTTTTAGACATTTACACAGCAAAAATGTTTCCAATTTTCGACACTAGACTGAGCCAGTTTCGTTCACACAATATATAATATCATATTATAGTGTTTTCTTTACTCTTCCAACGATTATTTTGTGTCTGACTTTAAGGAAAATAGTATAAATACATAAAGAATTTTTTTAGGTACGATTTTCTAAGTGGGAGTCCTGTGGTGTAGTGGTTAAAGTGCCCGTCTAAAGACTACTGTGGAGTCAAATTGACTCTTTTTATCGACTAATTGACTTTCTATGAAAATTATTTTTGTAAAAAATATTTAAATAACATTCTGAATATACTCAGTATACGAAACGATAGAAAGCATTCTAAGGAATCGCTATTGTTACTGATATGCCTTCAAAATATTTTTCAGTCAAAAATTTTCCTCCTTTCGAAAACCAGGAAAAAATTAAGGAAAATTAGTCAAATTCCTACCTTGTGACGTAACAATTTCTCTGAAACTAATAAACGGAAAATTCTTTTGAAGGCTCGGATCTGAAAGAGAAGAAGAGAAATTTGATATTAGCAAGATACAGAAGCAGTAAGCGATGTATGAGTACTCATCGTTGTAAGCAACCGCTTCATTCGGATCATTCCTGATCGTGTTACAGGGAAACAGTATGAGAAGGGTGAGTGTAGTTATCATTTTAGTTATCACTAAATTGAAATTTGAAAGCTTCTGATAAAGCTACCAAACAGGTGAGGAATTTAGAGGAGGACCCCGCGCCATACCCACTGCTATCTATTTCATATCTATGATGGAGAGGAGATATACTAAGAGGATTACTCCTTCTAGGCCTATCATGCACTATACAAGGGATGGGAACCTATATAGATAATAAGATTTTATCTATTTATAATATTAGTTACTTTCGTGGTCATTGAATATCATTTTTAACTGTAAACATTTAAATTTTGAACAAAGGGCGTCACAGTCTTGTTTCTATCCTGATGATACCAACAGCTCAAATTTGGCGAGACTTATTATATTCTTCCTGTAGTTGTGAAGATGGGTTATAGATTATTTCCTATATACCAAGGATGGCAAAACCTATTGCACGCGTGCCATTAATGATCCAAAAACATTTTTTTATCGATCACTAAGAAATTTTATTATTGAAACTATAAATTTTTGTTTCTATATTTATTATATGATAAAATTTTCCTCGAGAGTGAAGAGAAAAGAAAATAATATTGAATCATGATAATTCATTCTAGATAATTTTGACTAGTCAGTCATTTCATAAAGATTATTTACAAATCTGTGGCAGGAACAAAAGGTTCGCATTTCCTGTTCGTTCGTGACTCAGGTCAAAATCCATTCAGTAGTTCAAAGAGGTGAGTTGTTGTCCAACACCCAAGCACTCAACAGAGGTGCATAAGTTACATCAAATCATATCCGATTAAGCTAGAAAAACTTGATAGTCACAGCATCCTGCTCTATGCTCTGAAACTGTATCCTACATAGTGAGAAAGCATAGTTTCCTCAATCAGGAGTTTTCTTCCTGTAAGTGCCACACCTTTCAATAATATTTATTAAAAACAACAAAAAAAAGTTTAAAATGTTAATAACTGGAAAGATAAAGCCCTTAAAACCTGCTCTCGAAATGATGAAATTCGTTAATTTGAATTTGATGGGAAAACGGCGAGATAAAAATGCTTCAACTAGAATCAAAATCAATTTGAAAAGAGCGATAATAGCCCTTTAAAAAATCAATACTCAGCGTAAAGGGGAGCTTAAGAAGTCAAGTCTGGAATCCAAATGGAGATAGAGGAGGAAGGGAGGAGGAGGAGGAGGAGGAGGAAAAGAGGAATATTACTAAGCGGGGAAATCGCAAGCAATTCACGGTCCAGCGAGATACAATTCAATCGCCATCGTTATTCAAGATTTATGACTTGACTTTGTCCTGAATTTCCTATATCTAAATGTAATGTACTGCCCTAATTTCCTTTGTCCAGATAGCGTACAATTTGTTCATATTTATGGGATGCACTTTCATTAAAACGCCTCGTTCGGTTCTTTTTTTTTGTCTGAAACGACATGAAAGAGGAAGAACCTTTGATGCCGACCCCGTTCTAAGGTTTTAAAACATCCCCGGGATTATCTAACTTGAATGGAAATGTCACATAAGTCGTGAGCCTGAACCTCTGTTAAGAGGAACAAAGAACCCGGCTATAGCCTGATAGAGATTTTAACGAAAGTTGCGCTGATATCCTCCTTAAGCAGGATACCAGGCGCAAACATAAAAGATCCTTTTTAAGGGAAAAGGTTTGTCCGCGGGCTTAACAATCCAATTGTCCAGGTTTTATTCAAATATTCTTTTTGAAAGTGACTCCAAAGGGAGGCTTTGACGTGAACAAAAAACCAAACGACCATTTTGAATTAAATAAAGTTAGATCTGATCGAATGGGAATGGCCTCGAGATAAATTGGGAACAGCCGAAATAGAAAGAGACCATAGCTGGAAGGACCAATTTTGTATGACAGAATTTCGAGCTTTTTTCCCAGTCGCAAAATATCGATCCTCTTTGTGCTGCTCCTACTCCTTCTTTCTTTCATTTCAATTGGGGATTTTGAAGGAAAAGGAAAAAAGTTGATTTTGAGAGACCTTGAACTGTGAGCGAACTCTAGGTAAGCTTCTGTAGAGGATTTAAAACAACCTTGAGTCCCTATTATAGAGAATATCAAAACTAAACTAATAGGCCTACCATACAACGCGTTTTGAAGCCCCGCATAACGCGCAAAATAAATTTTTATAGTAACGCCAACCATAGTATGGGGTGAGACACAGGAGGAGTTCTTATGTTGTAGTTTGGGTTTGTTTTTGTATAACAAAAATATCGAAAGGAGAGTATTGAACCAAAACGGTATATATATTGGTCTTCGATAACGTAACTGATATTAATATTATTATACAAATTATAAAATTAATTTTAAGTATACGAAAGAAGCGTGGACATTAACAAGAACACCGATTTATATATTGTAGTTAATACAGGACGTCTTCAGACCACGTTAGTTCCAAGCAATTCCCGTTCTTCTGGTGTTTTCTTTTTGTCCTCTTTTTCGACAGTATTCTGTCGTTATCTTACTACGTTCTTGTCGGAGAGAGTTAGCGCTGAAGATGGTTTTTGCCTTTTTCCTGAGCATGTAGGTGCCGACTCCCTAGAATCGAGAGAAGTTTTCCTGCTTTTTCCTTCACGCTGTCGAATTTTGGATAAAAGAGATCTTGTCTTTAGGGTCGGTGACCTTTTAGCCGTTTTAATTCTCCTGAATCCACCGACCAGAAATACAGCCAAGGTTGTTAGCCTTGTACGAAACGTTTTTGGGATAGATTTGGAGGAAATTTTACAATAGAGGCTATTTATTCATTTACTCAAATTATACTAAAATTTATTTTAAAATCTACTAAAAACGCTATTTTTAAAACGCCCCCATCCCACACCACACTGCTGAATTTCTGGGAAATCCCTATTTAAACTCGGTTTCCAAGTTTCCGAAAAATTTAAATAATTCTATTCAACGATCCTCATTGATTTTCAACTTGAGGGATTTAAATCTGATTTCCCCCACCACCACCGCCACCGCCACCATCCCCGATTTCCCAAAATATATATACGTGTGCCTTTCTCGCAAAACAAAGAGAAAAGAGAAAGATTTTCCCCGGGAGAAAACCGAAAATCTGAAATGTGGTCTGACCTCCGCTCTTCGCGTGTGTGCGCTATATATGCGTTATGTGTGGATCTCGGCGACGCACAAAAAAAATCGTGAATATTGTCGTAAGTCATAATGTTTATGCTACAGTAGACATCTTCTTGATAAATGTCTTTTCTTTATTCTTCTTCTACCATTAATGGTTTTCCCTTTTTTCTTTCTTTTTTTTCTCTTCCCCTTCGTCTTTCTTTTTCCTCCAACTTCCTCTGTTTCTAAGTGATTTATTAACAGATTTACTTCCCAAGCTGACGATTCAGCGCATCTCTCTCTCTTTCTTTGTATTTTTATTTAACGGGAAAAATCTCGCAGACTCATTGGTACAAATAATAAAAGAAGTAGAAGCCGTAAAACTTAATTAAGTTGGTCATAATAATTTTTTTTTATTGCTTAATCAGCTAACTGTAGAAATATTAGCTAAAATCAACAGGGAAATTTATCGAAGGTCTAAATTTCCTTTTTTCCTTTTTTGTCTTCTTCTCGTTAAAGGTTTCTTTTTCGCTTTTTGCTTTCCCAACCCAACCCATTTTCTTTCGCTGGTGCTTCGTTAAGGAGGTTTGATTAGCCCAAGTTAATGAAATTAATTTCTGAACGGTGACGGCTCGTCAGTTTTCCTGCGGTCGGAACACAGCTTGTTCGGTTTCTGCGGTATTGCTTCTCTTTGATTCATCACTCAAAAACCGTGGCATAAAGACGTTTTGAATGGATAATGAGATGGTCTTTCCGACACTGAAACCTCTTAACGGAAACTTGTATCAAACTAAAGAGGGAAGCTCTTTGCTGACTGTTTGAAAGATTCGGTGAATTGTATTCTGATGTGATGATAATGACAACGTTTTAATAACTTCTTGATGGTATGATATAAGGGCAGTTCATCCGGATACACCGATCATTCACAAATCTTTTGTCAGGTTCATGGTTCCATGATAGCTTACAAAAATTATTTTCGTTTCAAATTCTTTCCAACTGCTGAAAATTATTTTTGACGTCATTTTATTATTCATATTATTTATTCACAATCGCCAATAAAATACTGTTGTGTGTAAGAAAGGTTGTAAATAAACACGACGTTGAGCTTGAGTCGCCATAAGTCAGCGATTCCTTACTGATTTCAATTAGTCTACCATAACACCTTGGTTGGTCATTCAATTGAACAGTCAACTGCTTACAAACCCAACCCTTAACCTAAGTTTTACTAAGTTGACAGCTTAGGTGCTGACCAGTCCATCATTCCAACGTGACTGTTTCAGCAACAGAGTGGTCCTGGTCGCATAACACTGTATCTACCTAAATCCTAAGTTACAAAGCTTTGCCTGGGCCCAAACTCTGTTAGGATTATACGATTGATGAAGAGCCAATTCTGCGTACTTAATCACTTATACTAACATAAATTTGCAAAGTTATATATATCAACACTCAGTGGTTCCAACACAAATGATTGATTATGTCCAAAACTTTTTTTAAGTAGGAAAAAATATTCTGAAACTGCTGACACGATGAAATCAAAACTTAACCCAACACGATGAATGAAACCTTATATTGACCTACATGCGGCACAGTATAAAGGACAATGACCTTCTATAACATACTTTTATAACATCATCAAAATTTAGATAGTGGTACAACGACAGCGAAAGAAAACATTTAGGTTAACTAGGTTCGGTTAGGTTTCTTTTTAAGCGAAAGGAAATTGAATCAAATTGTGCATTATTTATGAAACCAAATCTTCTAAGTGTGCAATACGTATGAAACAAATATTCCCTAAACACTGTCATTAATGAAACAAAGAAAAATTCGTTTCAAACGCTCAAAAGGAGACCTGACTACACGCTGGCATTTTCTAGGAGTAAAACTAAAGCTCACAGTGACAACATCCTTGGCGAAATTATAAATAAAAACTTTAAAAAGCGAAAGTCGGTCGTCATTCGAACGAGAGCAAATGCAAATAAACAGTGAGGACACACATGAATGCAATCAATCACTTCGACATAACTTTGTAATCTCATTTGTTTCCGTATGTTACTACGTCATAAATGACGATGACGAGGAAAAACGATTTCTGTTTGTCAGATGCAAGACGATATATATATGAAGAGGAAGGAGGTAGGAGGAGAGGAGAGTGGATGTAACAACAAAAAAGCTCTACAGAGAGACTAGTTGAGTGGGATGATTTGATGGTCGAGATTTTTTTTTATGTTCTCGATTTCTTAAAAAGGAAAAGTTAGGATGAAAAGGAAGAGAAAAGTCGTGTAACACAGTCACACATTTAAAATGAAGGGAAAAAAGGGTCAGAGAAAACATAACTGACAGGACATAAGCGGGAGATAAATGCACCTGAGTCAAATTTACTGTGACAATAGAACACGAAAATGGAATAATTTTACACATCAGCCAACCGACTTGAGTCGGTTTTGAATTTTATTCCGGATTCTCTCCTTTTCTTCTGCTGACGTAACGAAAGATAATATTCCGAGAGTGGAGACGAGGAGGAGGAGGAGAGAGAAATGGGGAAGAAAGAGTAAGAACGGAGAAAATGGAAGTGAACTTTCTTTACCGAATTACCGCCGTATCTATTGTACACCGTGGGTTTTGATTGTTTTTCCTTTTTTTCCAATTTGACTCTTACTGCTTTTCCAATGTCTTATTGCCAATCGAGTTTTCCAGAGGTTCTTTCATGCGAACGTAATATTCTCCCAGGAAAACCCCAGGTCTGATTCATCAACAACAAAAACATGCATCGGACAGAAACAATCCCTTGGCGAAAGCTCCCAGTTGGAAAAGCATTCCATTCACAAAGCTTTCGTGAATTCGGGGAAAGGGAGCTGGGACTGAAGGGGTTGCGTTTCAACCGAGTAAATGGCCCGAGGCCTTCGATTCGAGTCTATCCAACGCTTTTCCGTCGACACGACAAAATCAAACAAATTTGTGCGAAGGTTTCAAAGGAGAATGTCTCACAGCCGTCGATACCACCGCTGAAACAACAATATTTTCTCTGCTTGGTATCTTTGCCTCGGAGGAAGCTTGATACAACCCCCTCCCTCCCAACCTCCTCTGTTGTCTTATACTTCAGCCTCCACCTCATACTATTGAAAGGTTTTAATTTCAGAAAATTTATTTTTCTTTAATTTTATCCGTTAATTTAATTTATTAATATTTTATCTATTAATTCAAGATTTCATTATGACTATTAGGCTATGAGTGAAAATTCCAAAGCTCTGGCAGAACATTAAATTGGAATTCTTGAGCTTTGAAGCAGCTGCCTTTTCCCTTGAAAGCTCTTCTCTCTTCCTCCAGAAAAATTTCGTCAGAAAGAAGAACAAAGAAGAGGATCAAATTTATAATTTATAATTTTATGTATCCTGCTGTTTTCCTCCCTTATCTGTGACTAAACTCATACTTTATAGTTTCAGATACCCAGCCAACACTTCCCAGAAATGAGTAACAGTCTCCTCTTCCACCGATCTGAGATTCTGTATACATGTCCTACGTGAATGAACTTATATTCAAACAATACAAAGGTATGTATGTTATGACTAAAACGATTTCAAAACCGGAAATACATTAACTATTGCAAGAAACACAAAACACCTCCCAAAACCATGTCATACTTATCAGTTTGAGATTCAGTGTCACTTTGTTTGTCCTTAACAAAATTTTAGTAACCTTTCCTGTTATTTTTTGGCAACCGGTGGCATGATGTTAGTATACAGATAAGAAATGAATAATGACTTTCCATTTAAAAAGGAGGAGGAAAGAAAGGATGAATTTAGAAATTCCTTTGTTATGCAACATGACTAGGCATCCATTTTAGTTTTAAGCTATTTGAGAAAAATTTGAGATTTGAGCTTTTCACCTGTCTCAAAATCCGAGATAACGAGTAGTTTACCCAGCTAAGGAGTTTAAGGGTTTTATCTAGACGACAACCCACAGGAGATAAGAAACAGCTTGTAGGAGAGCATCAGGGACGGTTTCTGAGGGAATGCCAATTTCTACCAACGCTAAATACATACAGTATATATGAGTATATATTATATTTTTGCGGGAGGTTTGTACAATGGTGGTTAAGTGCCAGACTAAGAAGTTGTAGTCACGAGTTCAAATCCTCCCCCGGTATCCCGTTATACCCGAAAAAGGTGAAAACCGGGATTAAAACGCAACTATATATTATATTTATAATTTTTATAAAAACTTAATTGAGAAATAACAGACTCAAATGTCTTTAACAGATTCTTGGAAAATAAGTTCTAAATTAATACAAAACCGAAAACATTATGAGAAAAATTTATAACAGTTTATAAAATAATTTCAATTTTTCACCGCACAATTTTTTATAATTATGTATAATAACATTGTATAAATAGTTTTCAGTTCACCTAAGCCAACCCTGATTTTTCTTTCAATTCTCTAAAGCCATTTACAGATTATGTACACTGTTACACCACTACTCTCCTCGTCGCTATATAATAAATAAGCCAACGTGGCTATATAACTAGCCACAAGTAAACGAAGAAATAAAGAAGCTACGAGATAACTCGTCACTGCTGTCGTAGGAGAGTAAACAACCTATGACCTGTTTTATAATATAATTTAAACCTAAACCAAGTTATACAACAATACTGCTTTATAAAGTCTAGTGGATAAGTGCCAGACTATGAAGTTATAGTCGAGAGTTCAAATCCTCCTCCGGTATCCTGTTATACCCAAAATGATAAAAACGTGATGAAAACACAACTATAACTATAACTATATTTTTATATTTCTGTCTATGTAGAGTATATACTGTACATTCTTTTTGGTGTTTTGTTTATTTTTGATGAACCATGTCAAGAAAAATAAATTTAAACAAATATCTAGAGAATAAACTTGTGTCTTAGTCCCAGGATCAGGTAAAGGATATACTTGAGGATTCTGTCAGGCGGAAAGAATAAAATAAGAAAAGAGACATAGAAAGTGAGACAAAATAATAATAAGAGAAAGGAACGAGAAGTATGAAAGGATAGATAGAACGAAGGCTACAGTTCTAGGATCAAAATTATTTTTTTAATTTTCTCCATTTCCCGGTATTTTTAAATTAAAGACAAAAACAAAATGAAATTATCTGGACTTTTCCGTTTCGAATTCTCAAAAAGTTTTTTTAATTAACAAAACAAAAATTAAATTTTCCAGGTATTCCAAAGCTTTCAAAACAATTCCCTACAACAAAATTTTCTTTCTTTTTCCCGCTCCCGAGAGAGAAGTACAGAATTCAAAATTTCGACCTCCAATTAAATTTGCCGAGTCTAACATTTTCCAACCTGGAGGCAGTGATCAAGGCTTGATGATAATTTGACAACTCACAAAAAGTCAGAATAAAAGAGAAGGAAAATTTTTTTAAAGGAAAAAACTTTTCTTCTAGGAAAAAAGAAAGGAGGACGAGGAGATGAAAAAAAAGGAAAATTAGTCCTTTGAAATGGTGTTTTCAGCGATATCTTTAAATCCCATCTAAAATCTAAAACATCTTTATTTCTTAAGCTGAAAAATTAACCCTAACACTTTTTTAACTTTATTTTTTTTTTAAATTAAAACTTGCAAAAGATTCTAATAATTTGATTCCAGAAGTTTCTTAATAACTTTCAGAAGCATTTTTAAAACTTGTAACAGCTCTAGAAAAGTTAGCTTTTTGTAAAATTGTATTTTTTTTCTACTTTCTTTTTTTTACTCGACCATTTTCAAACGTTTCCACCTTTCTAAAGTTTCGAAATTGAATTCTTTTTCGAAAGAGATTATGGTACTTAAATAATAAACCTATGTTAAACACAAATAAATTTTGCCAGGTATTTGAATACAACAGAATACGGAAGGCGGATTCGAACTCATGATCCAAGTCAGGAACTTTAACCACTACACCATGCCTCCCACTATTATAGGGTGTCCCAAAATAATTTGACGACAAAATAGCTTAAAGCCCTTTTCACTCACAGGTAAAACAGGATTTGAAAATGGCTTCGAACTCTCAACTATTTGTCAGGAGTTTTAACCACCCAACCTTAGACCTCAATCTAAACTAATTTTAGTGTTACGTAGGCTATCTTGTTCTAAGCTTTGAGAGAGGACGAGACTTTAAGAAGGGTTGCTTTAGTCTTTAATTAGTTTTTACTGAGAAAACTAAGATTTCATAAATTAGGAAAACTATGCTCTATACTTATATATCTACACTTCTATGCTCTTATACATCTTATATACTCTTCCCGACTGGTGGACCATTCAAATCCTACGCTATCTCTCTCCTTGACGAACCTCAGGAACAACGTCGTCTAAAGCGATACAAACAACACACTTCTCCTAATCACGTCTACTCTATCCCATCTCTTTACCTATCCTACCAAATTTCTATCTATCTATCCGTTCTCCTGGGGGTACGACGATGGTTTGTACTTCATACCAAACCTCCTATATCGACCTACCAACAACTTTGTGTCACCTGAGACAGGTGGTAGTTAGCAGGGGAATAATAAAAAAAATTCTATACGAAGCGCTTAATCACTTTTTTTGCTAACTTTTTTAGTTAGTTTAGTTTCGGATAGTTAGTTGGTTTAGCTTTTAAAAAGCTGTCTTAACAAACTACCCAAAAACTGTCGAGTTTTCTACACAAACCAATATCTATTTTATTAATAAGATTATTTTAGTAATGGGAACCCCCTTTTACGATTATACTGTATTACAATATGATACAGTATGTTATATAAATGGTATGATCACATTCTTTAACACACGGCTTTAGTTACAACGTGTTCATAACTCTCCGAACGCTTTAAGATCGCACAAAAAACTATTCAAAGAAAATTTGACTATGAAGAAAATAAAAATTGATGTGCATTATTTATGAAAAAAAATCCACAAACTGTGCAATATTTATGAAATATAAAATTCTAAAATAACGTCAGGAAACTAATCAGACTTAAATAAGGTTGCTGAGTTGGCCAATATAACCAAGGACGAAGGACGGTCTGAACATAACCCGTGTCTGCGAGTAGACAGACAAGTACTTCTAACCCGACCTCAAGTAAAGATTCTAAACAATTTAAATTTGTCATTAAATTAAACGGACTCTACGAACGAAAGCATCCGCGGTTAGCTAAATCACCAATCAACTAGTCTCAGACAAAGACTTCCAAGGGCTTAAATCACTCTGACGACAAGTTTTATACAAGCATACGTGTTCAAAGGGAGAGTATGAAAAACTAAATCCTTTAAAGGCTAAAAATCGGGGAGGATAAAAAGGTCGCTAAGATTCTAACAGGTCATAATGCTCTCATTTAAATTCACGGCACGAATTTGAAGAAATGCTAAACTTTTCCCATTCACTCAAAAACTCACGCAGATAGTCGAAGAGTGTCCATCACCACTTTCTCATCATAAATCAAAACAGCTGAATGCTGACATTCTGCACAGTCTGAACTTTATTTCAAATAAAACACAACAACTCGATACTAAAAAAATTTTTATAAAATTACACTCATACCTCGCTATACGGCCGCTCTTTATACGGCATTTCGCTATAACAGCTTTCTTCAATTATGGCACGTTTTCGATTTACGGCCTAAAATGTTTCGATATTACGGCCAAAATGTGTCAAAGTACTGGTACAGAAGTTAATTTCCTTTTCGAAATTAGGTAAAAAATGTTGGATCCAGAACATGATCTCAGCTTTGAAGGTTTAAACAAACGTCATGTGTTTCATCTACTTAAAGCTGATAGGAAACCTTTTTCATATGAGGAACTCATTCAGGTGCAAGCGGAACCGGCATTTGATGAAGAGACAGAGCCTGTTGTATCTAAACAGCTAACATCAAAAATTTGTCGAAAGCTTTTTCGAATTTCGAACAAGAAATAAACATCCTCCTTGAACACCCCATCCTGATTTCGAAAGTAGCGCTAAAGTTTCTCGAGGAAGTAACTCAGTCATTAGCTGTTGGAAACTACTGAAGAACGAAATAGACAACAACGGCAAGACACACAACGTCGGACAATTTTTTTAAGCCAGAGCCATCCTTACCACCGAAAAATGATTACGACAGTGATCTGCAGGTTACTATTTCTTCATTGTCTTCAGATTAAAATCATTTTGAAAAACTTCTGTATGTATACATACACATATTTTATGTCGCATGAAGATGTTTCGTTTTTGTTTGTAGATTGTTGTGGGTTTTTGGAGTCTGTAATTATTTTATGTACAAATCTATGTACTTGTTATGTATGTATTTTTTATTTAAATGAGGCAAAATGCATTTTGAATGATAAATCATGTTTTTGAAAAATTTGGAACCAACCTAACGTATTTGTATGACTTTGTATTAGAATAATTGACTCCTTATACGACCTTTCGCTTTACGGCCAAGTTTCATGGAACGTATCTAGGCCGTAAAGCGAGGTATGGGTGTAATTAAAAGCTACGAAACAAAAATTTCCTTTCGTCAGACAAGACAGTCTAATTACTAATTCGGTATCGTATAGTATGAAAAATAAATTTTCTTCACAACAAACACCCCATTGATCGTAATAGAAGACAATGCCATAAAATTTTCCGTTTACTTTATCCGACGCCATTAAAAATTCAAGCGGAATCGTCTTGATGGGAAAGGGAAAAGAAAAAAAAAATTTTTTTTTCGGCACATCGCCGCCTTTAATTGGCAATTTGGGGAAAATAATGGAAAAGTTATAGAAGAAAACAGAAATGAAAGGAAAACAATAAAAAATAATCACAATTAAAAGTTGATTATTTTGTATTATGGAAAATAATAACCAATTTGTATGCTAATTTGGAATTTCGTTTTTGAGCTGTCGATCTGGTTATATAGCTGCCTTACACGGTACTACATCTCCTTTGTCTCAATCACCCCGGGGATACACTTGTCGATTCCTCTCCTCCTTATCAACATCTATTCAATTTTCATCTTCAATACCTTTTTTTTCCCTCATCTTCCCTCTCCCTGTCTCCTATTTCTTTTCCCCTGTATCGATGAGCCTACGAAAAGACTTTTTTTATTTTATTTTCCAAAAATAAAATCGGAATTTAAAAAAAAAAGGAGAAAGAAAATTTCTTTCACGCCCGAAAGGAACCCTCCCAATGGAAACTGGAGAAGTTATCCAAAATTCCTTTTCCCTTTAATTTCGAAATAATTATAGAATACAAAAATAGAAATTCTTTGAAGTCAGTTCCTCGGTAGGAAGTTCCACCTCCGCTGAATTTTTCCATGCGGTAATGTCTTTTGTAAATGACACTAACCATTTCCTCGTGGCCATCATTATGGTTATTCGATCCACTTGGTATAAACGAGAGCCATTCGTATACTGTTATTTATTCCAGGTCAGGTCACTCATATTCTTGGGTTTCTACCACCTTTTCTATCATTTCGGCTCTTCATCTTTTCAAATCGTTTTTCTTCCACCTCTCACTTCTTCCCTTCCTTAATGTCTTTGGAATGAGATATCGTTACGAGTGGAGGTCCGTTTACTTGAGTTGCGTGACTACCATTCGTTAAGTGATTCCTCCCTTTTTCCCATTTTTTCTTCTCTTGTGACCTTCTTTATCATCTTCTTTCCTATCCCATTGGAATTTTGGTAGGTTTCGTCATTTTGTGTTTAAATAAAAATTTGTAACTGTAGGAGTTGTTAGACTATAATCGACATAAGAGGAGTCTGAGAAAAACTAAAACCATAGAATAAGAGAGACATGATAGAAGATAACTGACGTGATCCAAAAGAGAAAAATCGTCTTCTACAGACATAAAGCGAGAAAAGACTCAGAGACTGGCCAACCAGGTCTTTAAACATTCCCTCAACAGAAAAACTAAGCCTGCACGTTCGTGGAAACTGACAAAGACCTGAGAGAAGCAGGGTCACAACAGAGGGCATACAAAAATGAGACACCCTGAAGATAAAAGTTGAAAACACAAGTTTTTAGGACAAACCAAAGCTGAAAACAGTAACGAAATGGACGGAAGCGAGGAAAACAGAACATAGGAAAGAAGAGGAAAAAGAAAACACTAGAAGAAAGAGAAACGGTTGAAAGTAGAGATCCAAAGATGGCCAGATCGAATATTAAAAAGAGAAGTGAGAGATTGAATGAGGAAGAAAAGGAGATGCAGAGCCAAAAAGAAAGATGGCAACACAAAGAATTCAAAACGCTCACAACAAAATGGTCCTTAGTTGGGCAAAACAAACAAAAACCAAAAATTCAGGTGAAATCATTTTAGGTTGGCAGTTTCTAGTTGAAAGTTGAACGACAAATACAAAAGAAAACCTTCAGCCGGAAAATATTTACAGAGCAACCAAAAAAAAAACTTCCTCATCCCTTACCGAAAGGGGTTGTAAGAGGAAATTTTAATTTGACGGAAAGAACAAAACGACAAATTCAAACCACAATGGGGCCGATTCTTTGACGGAAAAATGATCAATGGACAAAGCCTAAAATTGCCTTCTAGCCTGACCTCAACTTTCCTCATTTAAAGTCCATCCCACACCTGACAGCTTACGAGAAAGTGGAAAAACGGCCCCAGAACCCCCAACCAACCCATCCACTCTCGTTCAAAAGCTTTTTTCTTCCTTTTTTGACGTCAACGAGGTGGTAGTAACCCCATAAATTATTCTTCAAATAATTATCGTGATTCTTTGTATTTTAATACAATTTTCCGTGAGGAGATTTCATCAGCAGCAGCAACAACAACAGCAACAAGGACGGAAAAAAAATTCATTTTCCTTACAAATTGAATATTTTTTTGAATAGTTTCTCATTTATTTTTTTATTTTCTTTCTTTCTTTCTTTTTTTTTCTCCCTTTTTTTTCTTCATTTTCAAGTTGAAAATTTTTTACAGATGCTCACACTGAAAGAATTTCATTAAAGCATTATTCAGAAACGCAAATAAGAAATAAATTTGTTTTGTATTCTTCCTGCGTTTGTTCTAGCTCCTTGTAACACCTTCTGCCATGTTTTCATTCAATCTACCTTATCCAGGCGATCTTTCCCCATTTGACATAATTTTGGATGGGCTCGTATGAAATTAAGAATGTGAGCCTTACTTCCAATTGTCATATATTCATCTTGTCACTAGTGTCGTGGTGAATACCATCTCCAGCTGTATGAACGTTAGAATGACTGTTAAATTGCTTTAGTCTGTTGTTGTTGTTGTGTCTCAAAGCTTTCGCTAACTTTTTCAACAGTAAGCATTTTGGATGAGTGAATTTCAAATTAGCGGCGTTCAGATTTTGTTTTTGTTTTTGACATAATTTGTGCTGAAACGGTTTCCAATCAAAATGATTGAAAAGCTTCATTTGGGGACAAGTGTTTGGTTATTGATCTACGACTCATCGGATGTGATTCGTTCAAAGAATGATTGGTTAGGAAAGAGTGAATGGTATAAACAAAGTGAAAATGTTGGACTGTAATTAGCCTTAATTACAAGATTCAAAATATTTAGTCAATACAGTGCTTCTATCGCTCATTCGAAATCTCACACCCAGTTAGAATGTTTGTAGTCGAACATGTTGGCAAAACATCCGAAAAAGTTAAAAACTAAATCCTACCCTCAAAACCTACAGTATGATTCGCCGCAGTAACCATCTTATAATTACACTAACACAACCTTATGCTATTTCGATATACCCTTTAAGACCTTGGTACTCAAACAGCGGTCCACCAAGTTCTTGAGTGGCCTAGTGGAAACCGATTCAGTGAAAATTTGTCAGAAGGTCGATCGCTCATTGTTAAGTCTGAATAGTAGAACATAGTGCCAGAACAGTAAGACAATGTTCGGGCTTGTGCACAGAACTGCTAATATTGCTTGCTTCAACATGAGGCAATATACAGAAAATACATACAGAAACAGACTGAGTGATGTATACAGATGATCCCCTGACTGTATGTGTGGACTTGTAAAATATTTTTTTTTGTAAGTCGTCTGGCCCAGTCGCAATGGATTTCTTTTAAGCCTGCACCGCGTAAAAGAAATCTGAATAAATTTTTAGAATTTTTAGAACTGCACGACACAGATCGACAAACAGTTTTATTTCTAACGTTTTCCAGCTCAAACAGAATGAGTAAATAAGAAAACGTTAGTCACAGCCACGGGACAATAAAAATAAAAAATTGCAAATGAAGGTGCTACGAGACAAGGCTATAATTTATTAATATAGCCTATATAAAGGGGTCGGGAAATAGACGAAAAATAAAAATTGCGAAATTGGAAGGCGAATGCGAGCTTTCGAAAAACTAAATAAATAAGAAACAGATAAAGATATCGACACGAACACTTTCCAGATTCATGACTAAGAATTTTTCTCCGGCGATAACCGTTTTTGAAGAAACCAAAAAAAATTTTTTTCTTTCTTTCTCCTTCCTCTTACGCTCTGCACTGAAAACGAAAATCATTTTTAATATGTAATCGGTAATAAAATTTAAAATTAACTTTCCCGGCAAAAAGGTTTCCTCCGTCCGAAAGCTTTACTTTGCCCTTTTTGTGCACACTTAAATTTACTCTCCAACAACCACTCTGAAGGGTTTCATCGTCTCTTGGATTTTATTAAGCTTCTCACCGGCTCTTAGAAAGTAATCACTAACCTGAAGAAGCAGTAAAACCTCGAATTGGGATTTTCATCCACTACAGGATGTTCCTTCCAATCCGAGAAAGCTCCCTTCACCCTCTCTCTACAAGTGGCAAACGGCAAACGGCAAAGTTCCCGCTTTCTGGTAATTTGTCACAAAATTGTTTTTCCCTATAAATTTAAACTTTTTTAATTTTAAGCCTCGTAAACTTGAAATAAAAAAAAAGGAAAGAAACTTGCTTTCTTTTAATGATGAAAATCAAGTTTTGTTTGACGTGTTTTACACCTGTCTCTGACATTTCTGTGGCGTAGCAAAAATCCTTTTCCCCGATTTATTTTAACCCTTACGAATCGGTGAAACGAGTTCTCCGTATAAAGGAAATCCTTTTTAACGATTTCCGCTTTTACTTTCTAAAACTTTCCTTCCTCTTGTTTTACAATAAACAAACAGTCAGACAAATACAAATTATTGTTTACATCACCTTCAAAGATCTCTTTCCTCAATTTCCTCTGATAGGATTTGCTTTAACCTGACTTCTGACAGTTTAACAGTGGCGTGTAGTGCCATTTGCTCATGAAGGACCTATAAGCGACTTATTTAAATCCCTTACAAGACACAACCAATTGAGCTTTGGATACACACTTACATAAAATTAACCATACCCATAATTTTTGGGTATAACAGGATGCGAGAGGAGGATTCGAACTCACGGCCATTTACGTCCAAGTCAGGAACTTAACCACTACACTACTCCTCCCACAAATTAACATTAAAAATATTATTTGATTTTTAAATTTTATGTTAATTAGTCAAGTAACGGGAAGAGTTTCAGGTGTGTAGCCCTCATTTGGATGTAGATACTGTTAGCATCATGTCTTAGGGCTATATTACATGGGGTATATAGTAGGTATCACATTTGTAACAATACAAAGCTTCCCTTCGTAACACAAATATATGAATTAGCAATGATGAGCTCTTCATGTTTCGTAACAAATAAAAATTTTTCACTTCAAAAGTAATGCACACTTTCATGAAAATTAAATTTTTAAATATTGTACCCTTAATTAGATGCCATATAAGATTTTCGCAGTCTAATAGCCAAAAGTTATATACTAACATTATCCACTCAAAGGGTTGGTTTTTTTTTACGCGAATGCAAACAATCCGGCTGTATTGCACCCAATAGCTTCTGTTAGAGATATTAATTGTACTCATGAATAACCTGTGCTCTCTTTCCACAGCGACAGTCTGTAGCATCTTATCATTGTTTGAACATCCGACATATCTTATAGTATATTTGTCTTTACAAATACACCATTTACAAGAGCTATATAAACATTCGCATAAAAATAATCGCGTTATTTAATTTATATATATACAATGTATCAGAAGTGGCCAAAACGTCGATTCCATTAGTCGAGTAGCCCTCGAAGCTAAAGTTGAAAAGCTTCTCTTCGTCTAAATCAGGAGTGGGCAACCTTTTTAATCAACGGACCAGTTTAAATTTTAAAATTTTTTTGGCGGGCCACACATAAAATATTAGAAACTAAAGTAGGAGGTCTGCACAAATTTGCAACACATGAACTACGCGGCTAGTTTAGCTTCTTCTGTAGACTATGCATCTAAGTGAAATCCACTTTAACCTTCTCGACCGTCAAAACGTAATTGTAGCGGGCCATCTATTAATACTATTCATGTTGATGAAACCTTGGCGGGCCAGATATTTCGCGGACCGTACTTTGCCCATCACTGTTCTGAATTAATATTTGAAAATCTTAACTGGATAATATATTCTTACAATAATGAAGTCTCTTTATCCATCATATCATATATCTCCTAAGAGATAGGAGTTAGGCCACACCAGCATCATATAAACACGAGTAAAGCCACACTTCTCAGCTTCCATAGACTGTATCATCCCTGACCCTCCATTTGAACAATTTAATTGACATGAAAAACCTAAAATCTCCGCCATCTTCTTTTCCAATTTAAATTGCAAATCTTCTGTCGTTTATCCTTACCCACAAAATATTATCTTCACACCCGCACCCACCCACCAACCCTTCTCATAATTAGGTCAGTGGAATTCGGGTATGATTCGTGAAATTGATACCTTTTAGTGTCTATTTCCCAGCCAACATGAAGGACTTTGATTCTATTAACTCTCATTTGTACACTTTGCCTTAAAGGCCCAGGGAGACGAGTGGTATGGGTAGAAGAACGTACCGAAGAAAATACTGTTGGGTATGAAAAAAAAGAGGAAAAAGATGAGATTTGAAAGAGGAAAGATATACATTTCATAGTTAATAAAAGGAAATGAGGTTTCTTTGTGTAATAAAAGGGAAAAAGCAATAAGTTGATGTAAATTAAATGAAACGATAATGAAGAAATAATGAAGAAATGTGGAAGTTTCTTTGTTGTATAGACTTTGATCATCAGACGATGTGATTTGAATCAGAGTTGAAAACCTTTTAACTTGTTATTTCTTTCGAACGAGTCCCAATTTTATTACTCGCAAAATTTCTATCTCTGTATATATACACAAATATATGTAAGTATAATAAAATGTAGTTTTACGACTCGTGAACCGACTTCAATTTAACCCCGACACATATTATTTGCAATTACATAAACATAAGTTCGCTGCAGGTAATAGCAGCAAAATTTTATTAACCAAACTGAAATTACATTTTCATCATTGAATTCCTGTTCGTTTCATAAATACTGCACAATTATTGGTGTTTTATAAAATTTGTTTGATAAATATTTTTATGAAAAAATTCATTTTCTGAATACTGACAATTGTACGTAGAATTATTTTCATAAATAATGCACAACTTATGAAGAGTCTGTTGCTTGATTAATGCAAACTCTGATTTACTTCATTAGTAATGCACACGTGTGAAGAGTTCATTTCATAAATACTGCACACTAAATAATGCACTAAGTACATAAGTATTTCATAAATACTGCACTGAGTAATGCATACTCCTACGCTGGGTTCTCTCCAAAAATTATGCGAAACGTTACGAATATTTAATTTCATAAATAATGCACACGTGTGAAGAGTTCATTTCATAAATACTGCACACTAAACATTCACTAAGCAATACATACTCCTAGCTGGGTTCTCTTCAAAATTAAGCAAAACGTTACGAAGGATTAATTTCATAAATAATGCACACTTTAAAAAGAGTCTGCTACTTAATTAGAAGCACATTCTAATTCATTTCAAAAGTAGTGCACAGTGTGATCTCAAATTCATTTCATAAGGAATGCACACATGTGTAAAGAGCTCATTTCATAAATACTGCACACTAAACATCCCCTAAGCAATACATACTCCTACGCTAGATTCTCTTCAAAATTAAGCAAAACGTTACGAAGGATTCATTTCATAAGTAATGCACACGTGTGAAGAGTTCATTTCATAAATACTGCACACTAAACACCCTCTTTACAATGTATATTCAATCTTCTCCAAAATCAAGCAACACGTTAGGAAGTAGTCATTTCATAAATAATGCACATCCATTTGGAAATTAGGAGCACACTAATAATTTTGGGTCTCTTTTTACGCGAATTTCCTTTTCCATTTCCCCGTGTAAAACAAAAAAACATGGCCTCACATCTTCTGTTCTAACAGAAACTTTTCCTATTTTCAAAATCCTCACTCACGTCTTTATCAGAGGGGGGAATGTGAAGGTTACAAGCGCTTCGAAAACCAAGTCACAGATGAACGAAATTGTTTTGAAACTGGAAACTTGCTGACAGTTTTCCCTTCTCTCGAGGTTTCTCCTCGGTCTTCGTCTTATTTTTTTTCTCTCTCTCTTCCCCTTTCCTTCCTTCAAAATTATGAAATTAGGTCGTCGTCACTTTAATAAAATCATCAAAATAGGTTTCTTTAAAATTATTTATCACCCAACTGAATCCAACATTCTTTAATTACGTCAGACATTTTGAAAAATTATATTAATAAAGTTTAGAATCGATTTTACTTTCCCCGAGATCTTTTGATGTCTTTGACACCTGACAAAATAATTATTCCAGTTCCCTCGAGACAGTTAATAATTGGTCCTTCCAACGATTTTCCTCTCCAAAGATCTTGATTCACAAAAAACAGAGATGTTGGGGGTGAAACAATTTTTTAATTTATTTGTAAAAGTAAAATAATGTGAATAAGACAAATTTTCGTTCTTTTCTCTCCGCGTATCTACGAAACCTTGACGTTGGGCAAATGCTTTTGCTCAGAGTTTCGCTCAGCCATGACGGTTCCGCTTCCAGGAGAGGGAAAAAAAACCGTCAGAGTGGCAATCTTTTACCTCGGGATCGATTCCAGAATTTTGTGCCAAATCTAAGATAGTTCCTCCGAGTCTTATTCCGAAGCCTGCTGCTGGTTTTAAGCATTAAATTAAATAAATTTCAAAAGAATTTGGTTGGTGTTCGCCTTTCGCTCATTAGCTTTCCCTCCTAATTTTAATCCTGATGTCTTTACCCTTTTCCTTCTCCTTCACGGTAACGCGTTTCTATTAGTAATAAATCGCTGTCGTCGTAATCATGCGATTTTTCCATCTCCTCCTCTGACTAGATTACATACAACCAAATTAATTTTATTTAAAAGTCTGCTGTTGTGACGTTTCTGTTTCTAATTTTTAATTAATCTCACTACCCGCCAAAATGTGGGCCCTATTCCCCTGCCACTCGTTTCCTCTCCGCTGTAGATAGATTCAAAGCTAAGAAACTCGCAAACGACTACCACTTTTAGTCAGTCTAGTCCCGAGGTCGGCAACCTTTTTTGACCGTGGGTCAAAATCAGCCAAAATGCGAGTATAAAGAGACGTTTGACTCAGAGATATTAAAACAGCGACAGGACAATATCGCTGCATTCCGCATACTATCGGCCGATTCCATATCCAACCAGGCGGGGTGGAGCTTTAACTGATACTTTTATATGTTATACTGGATCCAAATTTGGTACGGTCATAACTTTGCGACAAAAATTTTTTGGGAAAAAGAAAAAAATTTTTGTATATCTTATACTTTAATTTCGACAACTAAAGTGGGTCACTTGAAATCACCAAATAGATCACTCGGTAACCCACGGGTCTGACCCCTGGTCTAGCCACTGTAAGAATTTTTAAATAAATTCTCCGTAATAGACAGTAATATTTATTTATACTGTAACTCGGAAGGTATTGGTAATGTATATTAGGGGTGTTAAACTCGCGGTCCAGTCAATATATCCGACGCAAAGTAAAAATGTGAATTAGAAACGAAACCAGCATATAAAATTGTCATATTAATATATTTAATTTATAAACTATACGGATCATTTTAAACTATAAATTAACTTTATATGTGTTTATTACAATTTACTAATTCAAAATATATGTTTCTATGAAACTTGTTTATTTGGTCCAAGTTATTTTTAGAGTTTGACACCCCTGATGCATATTATACGCGATTTGTTTACAGTAAAGAGATGGATACAAATTAGACGATCGTTTTTTATAATTCGCACCTGAAAAGTAATAATGTACGGAATGACTATTCAGCCTATACTTTAAAAGTATAATTATAAGTATTTATGTTAGCAATAGTATTCGTGTGGCATCTAACAAAACGACCACGATTTTGTTATACTTGTCACTGGTGTTGATTTGTCAACTTTTGTACATAACCCACATATACCTAACAGAATACATAAGCCTAAGCCACAAGCAAGCATACAAACCAAATCAATTTTGCTCATAACACACCCAAATCTACAGCAAAACACTTTCACTAAGTATCCAACAGCCATCTTTAAAATTTTAAAAATCTGATTTAACAAACATCCACCTTTCTTCTATTCCTCCACCAAACTTCTGATTAATTTCAGGTTCTCACATCATTTTGTGTCCTTTGTGACGTCATAAACATACTCTTTTCAATTTTCTGGGAGGGGGGTTTACAGGGAAAAGATTCGTTTGTGTCGAGAAGAGACCTAAAAACACGCCTTAAAGTTGTTTCATTTGTGTGTGGTTCGGAAGCTGTGCTTTCATCTATCTCATAAACGACACGAACGTACAGCACACAAAAAGGAAGAAGACAACGGGGGTTAAAAAAAGAGAAAGAAACGCTTTGTTCGCACTAATTGGAAGAAACTACACACCTGAGCCCTTTACGGTTTCATATAAAGACTAGAACGTAACCGTTCGCTTGTGTTTTCTCATATATCAAGACTCTGAGAAGTGGTTTCATCATTTCTTCGAATAAAAAAACACGCACAACAATTTCCAACCAATGAGAGACCTTCGTTTCAAATTTGTTTCGCAAATGACATTACGACACGACTTTCATCACCTTCGGAAAGAAAATTCTTCTTCAAATAAAACTCATCGACAAGTTTGACTTTATATTTTCAATTCGAGACTAAAACAAAAAAAAAGAAAGAAAGGAAAACTCAATATTTTCACAATATCGAAACCATAATGAGGAGGAGGGAAGGAGGGAAACTTTATTTTCCTTCTGGTTTACTCCCAGTCGAAAAGTTTTCTGGCTTTCCCAAAAATTCATTTTTTTCGACAGGAAATTCAAAATTAAAATCAATTCTTCCTCCACCACGTTTACCTTAACGGAGAGGCAAGGAAGAGATTAGCGGAGGTGAGGGGGTAGAAAGAGGCAGAAGGATTAATTCCTCCTCTTTCACTCCGTATTAAAAAAAAATTAATTTCCCTTATAAACAGAGATTCGAAAGCTACCACAGGAAACCGACAGCGTTATTTATTTATTTTTATTTTTAATTTTTAAACTCGATTTCCAATTCTACTCAAGTAAAGTCTTCTTCCTCGTCTTCGTCTGCTTTTCTTTTTTCATTTATCCTCAGGCGGTAAACTGTCTCCTCGAATTTTCTCTTTGATATTCTGTTGAGAACTTCTCTTTTAGAGATCTCTCTCTCTGTGTTTCAGGCTCGCTGTTTTTCTATAAATCTCTTTAAGTAGACGTTGGGAATTAGTTTAAAGACATGTTTTTTCCCTCCTGGAGGGAGTTTGGAGAAGATAGATGAAGTGGCCTTTGTGAGATGGTAGAATCAGGGCTTTCAACTGGAATAAGAATCATCTGAGTTGTAAAGAGAAAATCGAGGCTTTTGTACCGATTCAATTCCTCCCCCTCCCGCCAAAAAATAGTAGAAGAAGAAGGAAAGGCGGAGGAGAGGGAAAAAGAAGAGGAAAAGCCTCCGCTCTTTCCGCTTTCTCCAACTTTCACTAAATTTTTAACTTCGTTACCAGCGAGTACTGTTCTTATTAAATATTCTGCCTTTTGGCAGTTTCATTACTTGAAACATCTTAGCGGCCTCCTTTATTCAAGTCTAACATTAAAGCCCCTCCAGAACATTTTCCTCTCTTTGAGGTCATATACTGTCTATTTTTAGCGCCTTACCAAGCTTTCGTCTTCACTCTTTGCCTTTTGTCCTGAGGACATTTTTATTCATTTCTTTCATTAGTGTGGTTTTCAAACTGTTTAAAATTGCGGCGCCATCTTTGAATGTAAATTTTCTCACAACACCATGTCTTGATGAATAGAAATCCGTACACTAAAGAACCAAATCAATGAGTGTATATGTGTATTTGTTTATATACATATAACAAAATATAAAATTTATTTAGCAAAACCTTCCCAGGAAAGGGAGAAAGAGGTGACACTTCCCACAAAAGATAAGCAAGGATCCTTAGCTTTAACGTGGAAAAGTTAAGCCAAACCTTGCTGCGACATTAGTATCAAGCAAGTTTGAAAGCCCAAAGTCAAATTATAAATGAGAAACAAGGAGAAAAGAGAGAGAGAGAGAGATTCAGACAAAAGAAATTGTCAGCAATTAAGAACGGCGGACAGATACGCTCCGGTGCTTTTAAATGCCACAAACAAAAGAACGGATTCAACATTGTGAAAACTGAGGGAAAAGGAAAAGACGGAAAATACGAAAATGGAAATTTACATACTTTTATAGGGCTAATGAAAATCCAAAATGCACAAGAAAATAAAAGCAAATCAAAATGCAAATGTTACATCAAGTCCGAGAGAGCACTCATTACGTGTGGACGGACTCCCATCCATCCTTCGTTCCTTCCTCTTCATCCCTCATCCCTCATCCCCATACGGGGGAGGGCACAAAAAAAAATCGGATTTCTAGGTCTGGTGACTTTGAATTAGAGATTTTTGTTTCTACGTGATCACGAGACGAATCATCTAATGGAATCGACAGCCAGGGGGGGATGAGAATCAAACGTGGACACATGTATCCAACACGTCCGATGTTTTTAAAGGACGTTTAATTTATGCCCTTTTCGAGATGGTTTTCGAGTTTTGAAAACACCGGAAAGGGAAGTAAGCTGGGAGAAGAAAGATAATCAGAACACTAACTCATTAACCATTTGAATTATCATTACTACATCTCTTCCATTTATGACTGGGGAACGACAAAACCTTTAAAAAACCTCGGATTACAATCCCCACTCCTACTCCACCATATCGAATATAAAAAATAAGTTTCGGAACAAAAAACACGGTCGACAAGTAATCAGACACTATGTCCTGCTCTCTTTTATGTTGGTAAGAGTGTTACGATGACCGTTCGGTTTCCTCTTCTTTTTTTTTCCACGTGAAACCTGGTTCGTTGAGAAGGGTTTTAATTACACGTTCGGCTTTAATTAAACAAAGGCTATGGGACTCTTTAACAATTCGCCTGGGATCATGATTTCGTGATCGGAGACTTTTTTTATGTGAAAAGAGTTTGGGGGAGGCAGACACTTTTCAATTAAAAATTTTAAAGGTGAAATTAAAAACATGGAATTTACATTTTATCGAATTTTTCTGTTGTGTTTGATTTTAACTTGCTTTTAGATTCTGACATCATTTGTTACCCACTGTTGTCTCTTTATGTCGGGAATTAGGTATAACGGTTTCACTCATTACAATGAACTGAACGATATTCTCGTTTCGGTACTGATCTAAAACTTAACCCACTTTGTGTCTTCTATGAAAATTTGTCAATTCATACCACGAACCAATATATACTAACCAAAATGTCCACTTGAGAACTTTATAAACTCTCAAATTGAAAGTCACGAATTTCATTTCATAATTAATGCACACTGACTGATGTAGTATTTATTTATTTATCTATTTACTGAATATATAAATTTAGTTAGCAGTATATTTTGATTTTTAAAAAGAAAATTTCTTTATCCTAAAAATACTAATTTTTGACTTGATCATTATAAATTGATTATTTATATTTTGAGAAATATAAAAGCATTTCATAAATACTGCACACTTGTATATAGAATTTATTTCATACGTAATATACACTCATACGTAAAACTCATTTCACAAAGTATTCTACACTTCCTTCTATTTATATTTGTATATGTTTTTCAGTGTAGTTAAATGCAGCATAGCTTACAACAGTATATATCAGGAATGGCGAACCTTTTTTGATGTCCGTGCCCCACAAAGGCATAAAAATTCTTTTTTAAATAGGTAACGTGCCGCAATTATATTTTATTCGAAATGTTAGCGTTGTGAATCTATACGTAAGTATAAATTAAATAAACAAATGCAAGCAATTCTTCTTTGAACTATTTTATCTAATGCACATCTTTATATACTTTGAGAGAATCCATCCGATTTATAATTTGGGGTTCTAGTTAACATACTAAGATCGGTATTCTATACTACAAATTTATATAATAAATTATGTTAAGTACAGATTAATAATTTCTAATTCATTTCTAGATAATATAACTAAAAATAAATTTGTTTTTGTGCGTGCCGTCAAAATTTTCAAACGTGACCCGTGTGCCATTGGTTCACCATCCCTGGTATATACAGTTATATAGTTTACTACAGGGGTGTCAAACTCACTCCTCGAGATGTACATTTCTGCAGCCCAGTCAATAGCTAGATGTTTATAATTTTCGATAGAGTGAGCTTGAATTTAATTTAACTGAACTATAAAATAGAGTTCAAACTCAAACTCACTTTATATTATATCTCATTGTATATTTATTATTTTAGAATAAACCTCTTCAACAAAAATATCTGACGCGACGCAACAGCCAGGGGAACAAAATAACTAATATTAACAGCAACAGCAACAGAAATCACAAAACTCACCAGAAAGAAAATTTTCTTCACTGCTATTAAGTAAGTACATAATTTTATAAATATATAGTCGAAGACTGACCTAATTAAATTTAATTATTATGATACGTAAGTCGACATGTTATAATTATAAAGTTGCTTCAAATCTAATAATAAAACAACCATTAGCGGAGTATACTCCAGACCTAAACAGTATTTCTCGCTTAATTGAAACTAATGTTTGTGGGAGGTTCGGTTGGAACAGATTCACATGTCCTAGAGCTATAGTGTCAGGTGAGCACAAACAACAGCACATATATCTTCATATATACTGTGTATACACATAACAAATTTTAAAATGTAATTATCACATCATCAACTATTTCGAAGACGAAAATCATTATTAATAAACGAAACTAACTAACTAATGAACATAAATCCCTTTAGTATTACTAATGGACTTAGGAGTAATAGGTTAGAACAAGGGCGGAAGACTTTAGTAAAATCATTTTATAGACTCAGGCTATATGTCAACTTAAAATTAAATTTTCGGAATATTATTCACTCGCATGTCAAAAGCTCCTGGTTGAAAGTAACTTTTACCTTTCGACTGCTTTCTTTCAAACTGTCTATCTGAAGTCAGATTAAGGTAAATAGGGCTCCCAGAACCGGTAAAAGGTGAAGCTTTTTCAACAAGTTTTGAGGGGGTGGGACTTAAAAATAAGAAGAAAAAACAAGAGCTGACAAAGGTGATGAGCTTTTTACCTTACACCTGGGACTGAGAGGAACTAGAAAGAAGATTTCAAATTTTTATATTATTTGAGAAGACATCGTCACTACGAAGCTGCAAACTATAATAAAAAAAAAGTTCTTCTGGTGATCACGCAAAAACAATAAAACTAAAGAAAACTAAAAAGCGTTTCTTTTAATTGCTTCATCCAAATTTTCTTTCAACTTTCTCTTTTCTTTTAATTTCATCTGTAAAACCCGGAAAAGTGGCCTGCAATCGTAAACAAACCCTCATCCCCTGAGACAACGAGATAGGATTTATACTAAGTCATCTCAAGCGGAGTAGATGAGTGTTGTTGGTAGGCAAACTAAATGTAAATTCTATGAATATACTTTGAAACACAATTAACGTATAAATAGCTTTATATGATTCTTGGGTATAACCGGATACGGGAGAGGATTCGAGCCCACGACCATAATCTCTATAGTCAGGCGCTTTAGCACTACACCAAAGACCTCCCGCCGAACACGTATTAAATATTTATAATTTTATAATTTATATCTTGTAGTATTATTCGTCACAGAAATTTTTACTCTAAAGGGCAAACCTATACACCTGTACAACAGATACTTTAATCGATAACGGAACCTATCACAAATTCAGCAATACAGCGCTTCCATGTAGATTGTTCTTAAACAAATTAGCTGTTATAACCCATTCCGCAGAGGTAGTTTGTGTTATATTATCACACAGTGAGTATTTATTACATTTTAGAAATTATAAACAACTATATACATTATATACTAAGTTATTACGCTCTCCCTCTTCCTTATCTGCCTTCAAGTCCAACCATCTGACTTCCACCTCTATACACTCCCTTGTCTCTTTTAGTATCTTCACTTAGTTTCCCTACTCAGTCTCGCTCGTACCCCGACGATATCAACATCAGTTAAAGTTCACGAAACGTCGGCTATTCTTAAAAACACAACGCGGTATAATGACCCAGTATATAGTTTTAAGTATATATATATAGTGACGGTTTCAATCCCGTTTTTCACCTTTTTTTGGGTATAACAGGATGCGAGAGGAGGATTCGAACTCACGACCTTCCCAGTCAGGAACTTTAACACTACTCCTCCCACTAAGTATAAATATTAAAAAAGGAGTTGTTCTAGATTTTATACCAACATAACACCACCTCATTCGATTATTTTCGAAGAGGAAAACACGTTAAGCAAAAACCAAGCTTTAAACAAAATTATGGCGGAAGGAACGACAGACAAAGAAAAAGATCCCCCGAGGGATTGATATCATCATCAACATATCTCGATCAAAAGAAAATCTTAAAGGTATTTGATATCTAACGAAATTCGTTTTTACCACGCTAGTTAGTTAGTTTAGTTAGTTAGTTAGTTAGTTATACCTTTTTCCCTGTCTTACGGTTTCCATCAAAACTTCTTAAGTCTTGAGTGAAAATAAATTTTCTTTCCTCCTTTTCTTTTGCTACTTTATTGATTACTCAAATTACATTACTTTCCAAGAGGATATGTCTTTATTCTGTTACGAATTTGGTTAACGAGAGGAACTTTTTCTTTTCGTGAAACAGTCTCGAGTGAAGGGATGAGGAGGAGAGAGAGAGAGAGAGGAGGAGGAGGAGGGGAAAAAGTTTTAAAGTTTGAAAGAGAAAGCTTAACTCTCGTGAGTTGAAAGTAAGATTTAGAAGACAATACTCTTCCTGCCCTGATTCTCTCTTCTCTCCTCCTCCTCTCCTCGGCAACAGAAAAAAGAAAGGGAAAAATTTATGAAGACCTTTTTTTTTATACTATTCCTCCGAAGTGGAAATGGTAATTCTAATGGCCGTGAACAAAATTTATTCTCTGAGACCTTTTGCAATAAACTTTTGCTATGAATCCGATATTGTTGCCATTTTTAGGCTAAGAGATCCTATTTATCTCTCTCTTTACTGCTGATAGATATACTGAAACATTTTTCTGTCTAGTTTTAGTCCGAAAATCTAAAAAAGTATCATTTCATTCCTAATCTGTGCTAATAAAAAACAGGACTCACACTTGTTTGTCTGTAGTATAACCCCAAAACACATAAATTGATTAAAACCAATTTTAGGATACATATATAATCACTGAGGAAGAAACAGTGTCCACATCTGAACTATCTTCTTCAATATTTATTAAAAATAAAACTTAATATGAACCAAATTTGGGAATGTAAACTAGAATGACAAACTTTCTAAGTTGTTATACTTAACTAAGGACCAAATAAATAAATATTATTAAAAAGGTGAGGATAACTGAAATAGCTGAACAATAAAAATTTACCTCAGTTAAAAAGAAAGCTTATACTAATATACTAACGCTTTGTATATATATATTTTACTATTGAATGTAGAAAGATGTATTGTTACGTGTTGCATGATGTTTCTGATACTCACAGTCAAACGGTATCAGTCAGTACTAATATTAGAACCAAGTACTCGCAACAACTATTAAACGCGAACAAGTGACCAATCAACACACAGTACTCGCTTTTGCTGAGCGCGATTGTCAATTTGTTAATATAACTTGTTAACCCAATTGTTATAATTATATAACTTAAATTAGGGCAAGATTCTTGATAAACTTAAATAAATAAATAAATAGGTGAATGTGAATTTATGAAACTAATCCATCGGTTCGATTAAAGTGTGCATTACTTATGAAATTAGTAACAATGTGTTTGTGTATATTTTTTAATTAGGTGAATTCCTCTAATAAGTGTGCATTATTTATGAAATAAATAGAAGGGCAAGACCAAAAATATAAATATAAATAAATGAAATATTTCAAAATTTTCTGAGTTAAACAACAGCACGAAACGACTGGGAATCAGTCAAAATGGGCCTGAAAGAAGGCAGGGAGTCATAAAAATATAAATAAATATAGAGATGTGTATATTGTTTATGATATAAATAGGACAACAACAGTAAACCAACAAACGACATATCATTAACCGAAGGCACTTCAGTTCTAGACAGACAGGCTGTTTGTAGCTCAAGCCCGATTTGAATAACTCTCCGCACGTGTATGTCACATTTGTACAAAACAAATCCAAAAACTGACCCCTTTCCCGAGGACATATCCATACATCCCAACAGCATACAAAATGATGACGTCATACAAATTATATTTTTCCATTAAGTGAAATCAAATAATTTACACAAAGGGAAGTCGTAGTATCTGGCAATTATAAATAAAAAGCCTTTTTGTCTTTTAATAAATGAAAACTAGGTCGAACATGAAATTAATAATTCTGATGGATTTCAGTTGGATATAGTTTTCCGGAGGAAATTATCCCGCTTCGAGGAACAGCTCAAAACAAACCCTCACAATGCCTTTTCCCTTTCTAACGTCAGTCTTTATTGACTGCTTTTCCCTTGTACAAGACTCGAAAGCCCGGGGCAAAAAAAAAGGTCCAAAAGAAATGTTCATCTTCCAAAACCTACATCCGCTCAATTCCACATGTTTCTCTCTATACACATATACTTTGTCTCTCTCATTTTTCGTCTATTATATTTGGATTTTACTTTAAAACTCCAACTTATCTCCACAGAAAAAAAAAATTCTTTTTCTCCCTTGTTCTTTGTTTTAACGAAGCACAAAGCTTTGTTTTCAAAGCTCTTTGAAACTACCTTTGTTCAAATCAGGGAAGAAAAAACCAATAACAGAGTAAAAAAGCAGAGGAAAAAACTTGTTGCTAAAGTGCAGCAAAGCGGTACGCCTGTGTTGTATCGATAAAGGAATAAAACCAATCAATTTGTAAGTCGAGAGCTTTGAAAAGGATTTAGAAGAGAGTTGAGAGGGACGGAAAAGCTTCCTCCTCCACCCCGCCCACCCCACTCCTCTCCTCCTTCAACATCCGCACGCACTCTCATTAGCAACAATCCTCAAACAAAGTGATCTTTCTCTAGTCTTGTTTCATTCTTCTTCCTGACGTATCTCAATATATCTCTATTGGGGAGGAACCATTTTCACGACGGAATTCCCCAACGAATAAAATTAATAACTGGTATTAAAAGCTCGAATGAAGCTTTGAATCATTCTTCCACTTTGAGGAGGGAAGACTTAACAGAATGATTGGGGGTTTTGGGAGGAGACGGGGTGACGTATATATTGAAGAGAGAGCGGGAACACAAAACAACTTCATTCACATTCGAAAGCTTAAAAATTCGGTAGGATCCCCTGAAGGCTACCTTGAAGAAAAATTTTCCCCGTGACAAAAGCTCCAAATTAATAGTAAAACTTTTTTCTTCCTCCCCCGCCCCCGAAAATTCTTAACAATGAGCTGTAAATAAGTATAGAATTTGTTGTTGGAAAAGTTGGAAAATTTTAAATAAATGCAATTTAAGAATTTTTCTATTCTTTTTCCCGTGAGCACTAACTTTCGGAAGGTGGTTTCCTTGGAAAAATGAAAATTTTGGTGGCGAATACTTAATTCATTCGTATTCATAAGGGAAATTCCACCCCCCCCGCAAAAGGTCTTTCACAAATAAAATTCTAAGAGAAGCAGAAGAAGAAACTTGAAATAATAACAAAAATTAACGACAGTGTGGGCTGACACAAAGTAACTGAAACAAACCTGAAGTTACGAAACGTAATAGTGCTAATGAGTCTGAATCAAAAGGAAGTCATACAGATGTTAATTAGCACAAATTAATAAGGTTACATTTTTATAAAATGACTTTTTCCTAAAAGTGTGCAGTATTTTAGAAATAAGAGTAACGTTTACGATTTGCCTAATATACGATACTGGTATTTACGACGTTCTTCATGTAAGGATCTGTAGCGTCGCCAGGTAGAGAGCCTTTGTTTGGTTACCCCTGAACCTGAGAGCCTTACCTCTTGGTTACCACTTTTATTCCGGCTTCTACCTGGCGTATATAAATACCACCGAACTTTAACTTTGTAATTAGTATACATCATATACTCGTCTGGAAATAAATCAAGATTTCTGCAAGAACGCATATTTATTTCTATAACACATCCTACAGATCCATTACTTTTGAAAATTAGTATAATTCAATAAATAAACTACTCATTAAACTGTGCATTATTTATGAAATAAATTCCTCAGCAAATAAGCAAAATGGAAACATGCTCAAAGTCATTCATCATGAAATAGGCCTTTTATAAGAGTATGCAGCAGTCACGAAACACCTCCCTTATGTAAGTGTGCAATACTTATGAAATAAATCTTGTACAAACGTAATGCATAATATAATAATATAGACACAAAATACATTTATTATAAAATTAGAACTTCGAACAAGCGATCCATACTTTCAAAACAAATTTTTGATGAAAGTAAGCTTTACTCATGACCTGAGCTATTCATAAACGTGTGCATTATTTATGAAACAGACAGAAATCAATAGGAAGATAAGAACGGTAAATTATTCAGTGCTTTGTAGAGTTATAGAAGTATAAAGTATGGCGAAAAATTTTTGAGTGTAGTGACTTTGCCAAGTGTAACAATCACTTACAGGTAACACGACCTAAAGATGAAACTAACAGAATGTGCGCGAGTGTGTTCGAAGTTGTCGTAGCACTACATAGAGGTGATTCATTAGTCTTATAGTAGTCGTATGCTATAGTTATATAGTGAGAGACAATTTTGATAAGCAAGTATGATAGTGATTATTGTTATTATCATAATCAAACAATTCGATTTAGATTTATAGTAAGTAATTGATAAATGGCTCTAATCATATATAATCTCAGGTTCTGGAACGACTAAATTTTTAAAAATTTTCTTCTAGCAATTACCGTCATTCCCATTCGATGCACTTTCATTAAATTATAGTCGCTTCATTAAAATCAATTATTTATTAATTGATAAATTGTGAAAGCTCCGTTCCAGACGACTTCTAAGAAGAATATTCGAATGCAACAAATCAAAAACCAAATTCATTTGCTTCAAACTCCTTGATAAATGTTGTTTCACATCTCCTCTCTCCTTTCCAAACTTTCCCACCGTCTATTCATGATCTAATGACTTCCAATTTCATTTCTTCTGCTTTCTGTCTTTTCCCTTTCCCCCGCCACCCACCCTTTTCTCTCTTTCTTCACCCTCTCATCTCGTTTCCTTTATATTTCTTTAAAAGTTATAATCAGTACATTTAAATGGCGAAGGCTTAAAATTCGTTTTTTATCCAACAATGGCAAGAGTGATTAAGTGCTTAATCACCAAAAGCACTTAAAACTTTAAAACAACTATTACGCTATGAAAAACTTAACTTAAACTTATCCCGTGGCATAAGAAGCTGACATTTTGATCTATTCCGCGACTTGTACCAAAGCTACTTCCTCTCAAACTTTTCCTTTTTTTACCCGCTTTTCTGGCGGGAGAAAATTCTTTTTTCATTTCCTCCTTTCAAGTCATTTTTAGAATCGTATTTATGACCTTTCAAGCTTCCATGAAAAAGTGACAGAGGAACACCACCGAATTGGTAAGGAATGTTTTGTCCTTTCTAATTTTACTGCTTCTGGATCTTCCAAAAAAACACTTGAAATTACGACTTCTGGAGAAGAAAAATTTTTCCTACTCCGTGAAAATGTAATTTTCCAAAAACGGAAAAAGGTTTACGACTGAAATAGCTCCTGTTGCAGGTCACCAAGGTCACGTATCAAGATAACTTAATAATGCGATTGGACGACAGAATTTTGAGTTAGTTTTCACATGTTTTTCATCAGCATTTTCCTCTCTCTCTATCTCTGTGAATGTGTGTGCTGTGCGCGTGTGTGCTTTCGACTACCGAATTACACCTCACTCCCTTGTGAATCCGGAAAGAAAACTCAGACATGATTGATATCCTGTCCTTCAGGGACACAGAGAAAGAGAGAATTCAATTAACAATTTTCGGATTTCTCTCCAAATTTAGATTTTATCCCCTTCCCCTCCGAAGAAATTTAAGGATTTGAGCTTTTTCACTGTCAGAAGCTTTAAAAATTAACAACCTAACCAGAGGTGAACTAATCACATTACAAGAACATAACCGAATGGTTAGACAGAGGAAAACCAACAGATTTAGAATAACCCAACAAGTCACAACATAAAACCATACTACAGCACCTTTGTCCATGAGACGAAACCTAAAGGAAGCAATTATCATGTCACTGCAGCAAAAACAGTAAAAAAAAGTCGCTCGAGAACCTCGCACATCTTCAAATTCCCAAAAATCTGAGTCAAAACGTGTAGTAGGTAAGTTCAACATAAATGAAACCCGTACAGTTTTATGAAAACTTTTTTTATGCGATTTCACGTTAATTTTGACACGGGTATATTAGTCATACCTAACTATACCTAATTCTTATACGGTAAAACATGGTGTTTGGGGAATATTTTACGACCTCGAAAGCGAAAGCAGCGAATATCATCAACGGAACTTCGGCTGTTGCTTTATGAGAGAAAAAAAGCGAGACGGAAGAGTTTACGTTTCGCATAATATGAAACCTTTTCTCTTCTCCTTGCCTTCATCTCCTAAAAAAGGAAAGAAATTAACCTCGTCGGTGTTTTATTTTACAAGAGAATTTAATTAAAAACTAAGATCTTATAACGTAAGATAAACGGCGATAAAAACCGGATTTCAAATTTACATCGAACGTGCACGATTTTTTATTTTCCAACAGCGCCCCAAAAGAGTTTATATTAAAGTTTCCTTCAACTTATTAACGATTGTCTGGATAAGTCCTTTTATAGTTTCTCTTCTCTTTTAGACTTGTAAAGTTTTTAAATGAAATGGTGAATATAGGAAGTCGAGCAAGAGCAAAACAAAGCCACCATTTTATAGTCTACTAACAAGAATATCTCTTCAAGGCGAAGTCTAACATCTACTCACTAAACCAGAGGTCGGCTCTTTTACTCCATGGCTGTGGCTCTTCCATAAAGTATTTAGTGCAGGCCCGGAGTATTATTTATTAACTAAATATCATCTGTATATAAGTATGATACCAAGTTTCCTTTAATGTAAGCTAAGAGTGAGAGTGTAGGCCCACTTTTGACGTTCTGATCATCTTGATATAGTTTGAACTTAGAGTTATGCGATTTGTATATCTTTTTTTTGGAGGTCTAAGAATATATATATTTATGTATATTACCAACCACGAAACTATCATGTTTGGCTGACTTTATAATATAAATGAAGCTGTGGGATGCGTTGATCATCATCATCATCATCTCTCCGTCAAAGGTTGGCAATCAACAGGGCTATGGCGACCTTGGATGCTGCCGCTGTCATGCCAAACTTATCTCTTAGCCTCTTGAGCCACGAAGTTTTCCGTCTTCCGGGGCGGGGGCCTTTCCTTTATTTTCCCTCCAAGCTGTATTTGTTATATCGCAGTATGTGTTCGCAGTATTGCAGTTTCCAGCGATTAACTTCATACAGCGACTCCTTCTCTTATGTATACAATCCTCAAAAAATTATTAAGTTCCTAGGTGCTTCCCCAGCATGTCTTTCCAACCAAATTTATTTAGTACAACAACACTTTTGCGAGGGTCTAATTTCATAATTAATGCACACTTCTTCATCAATTTCAACTACTTGTCTCACGAAAGTTAATAAAACGTTATTTCAGAAACACCGGAAACATAATACACATTGTTTCAAAATCTCGCGTACCTTTAAGTCACTAAAATTGCCTTTAATAAAGGATCCAATGCAGAATCATTCTGCTAGGGGTGCTACGTATAATGAAATTTACCCCAGAATTTTATACAAATTTCTAGAAACCTTTCAGCGCCTTCACTTAAATTTAAATATAGTTCTTAGATTTAAAAAAATTTCAAAAACGCGTTCTCACTTTGTCAAAATACATTTTAATGCGGATATCGATCCAGTACCGCGTAAAACCAGACACAATTAAAAATTCCAACGATTTTGCTATCGATTTAATTGTGGTGTTTAGTTATGCGAGTTTTTAAAGCGTATTTACATCTCTTGAGTGTGGTGTACTATCATTTTAGAACAGACACTTAATTTGTGGAATTTTTTTCAGGCCTACCACCTATTCGACGGAATCGGAATCTGAATTTTATTGTAAGATGACTTAGCCGGACAAAATCCAAAGACTTTTTAGAAGAGAACTTAGCGAACCTTCACCACTACCACAGATGAACACACAATCCGAGTACCGAGATGATTTTATTGAGTTTAAATATGAAAGTCCAGAATGATATTTTAAAATTTGGCATTCCTGGAGTGGAAACTCGAGACTCAAATCCTCCCCCTCCCCCAAAAAAACACGATTTTGAAAACGTGCCAAAGGGAAATAAAAATTCGCAAAACTAGGAATAAGGGTTTGAGTTTGTCTTTCTCTTACAAAGGAAAAACATCCGAGTAACTTTCTGATAAAACTTAAAAAGTCTTCGACGGTAAATTTTTTATAAACAAGAAGAGTCAACCTTAAAGGTTCATGGTCTCATCTTTCTCCCTGACTCCCTTTTTTTTTATTCACCGGACTGCCGGAGGAAGAAAAAAGTGACTCTTAAATTTTGAATGGAGTTGTCTCTCGCTAAACTTCTTCGGTAAGCTGTTTATAAGTGAAAACGTTTCCCTTAATTTTCTCTCCTCCTCCCTGCCCCCTTCAGTCCTCCTATTTTATACCTGACGTCCAATAAAAACTAAAAGTCTGTGGAAAAGTGGACAGATATTGTAGCCCTGGGCTAACTGGAAAATTTCTGGAATATTTAATAGTGGTTTGGGAATTTCGAAAAACGATTTCCTATTTCGACTTGAGGGGATGTGAGGAAAACCTTTTCCATTTCATCCTCCTTTTCTAACCTCCTCATCTCAAAGCTTACTATTCACCTTTCAATCGCTTCCTACCTCCCTTTCCCTTTGTCTCTCCTCTTAACCGAAATTAATGCCTCTAATTGGCATAATGCCGTGTCTTTTTCTGACTTCTTTTATGGGATTTTAAAATAAGCTTTTTAATACGTCAGTCATTTTGAGCATCGACCGTGTAAAAGGGGGTGTTAGTTTCGTTGATGAAATCTCATCAAAAAACCCTAAAAGCCCTCATCAAATTTGTAAATAAAATAATTTTATCCTACCTTTTACAGATGCCTCGTTCATGTGACCGCCATCTTGAATGCATTTTCAAGTAGTCAGGATTCAAGTTTCGACAACCTAACAAAATAAATAAACACCAACATTAGTATAGATATATATCTACTCAAAAGAGTGCGTAAAAAGTATGAAATGAATTTGACAAAACACTGTTTAATACTTAAGAAACGAAACTCTCGAAATAGTGTGCAATACTTATGAAATGAAACTCTCAAGAGTGTGCATTATTTTGATATGAAACTCTCGAAATACTGTGCAATACTTATGAAATGAAACCCTCAAATAGTGTGCAATACTTATGAAATGAAATATTCAAATGACTGTGCAATACTTATGAAACGAAACTCTCAATGTGCAATATGAAATGAAACTGCAATACTTATGAAATGAACTCTCAAAAGTGTGCAATAGAAACGAAACTCAATAGTGTGCAATACTTATGAAATGAAACTCTCTGCATTATTTGTGAAATAAAACTCAAAAGAGTGTGCAATACTTATGAAATTAAATAGTCAAAAAGTGTGCAATATTATGAAATTAAACTGTCAAAAGAGTGTGCAATACTTTTGAAAAAAAACTCGAAAAAGCAGTGCAATATTACTGAAATGAGACCTGTGAGGCAAACATTTATATACTGTATATAACAGAATCAAAGTTAAAATTCAGATGCGACACGAGCACTATTTACTTAACATCAGGTGAAGGTGTATATTAGTATTAATACTTATACTTAAGATTCATAATATTTGAAACAAAGCCTAACAACTTTTCAGGGGCAAACTGTAAAAACTTTCGTCTACTTAGTATCTCTCTCGTAACACACTTCCGTTACTTCAAACAGATAGCGTATGAGATACACTGTCAATATCTTCCGACTTACAGTTTAGACAAATATCTACTGTAGAAGATACACTAACATTAGTGGCAAGAGCCACACAAAAAAAAATTCAAGAAAATGAAGAGCGGCCTCTAAGAAGATTAAGAAACTCAATTCGCTCAGGCCTAAATGGGAAGGATCAGAAAAGGGTGAGCGTTAGCTGATGAAACCAGTTTGGGAAAAGTGGGCCAAGAAAAAGGAAACCGATCACCGATAGAATAAAAAATGTGAAAGGGTTAAGGGTCGGAAAAAGAAAAACCAAGGTAATAGATATTCTGCTTCAAATATAATCAAATTAACATTTTATGCAAGCAGCAAAAAGAAGGAAGAATGTCCTTAAAGTGGATATATTTCAATATATTAAAATCCCTCGTTTTATGAATATATCAATATCCAATAAAGGATCTTAGGTTTTTGGATAAAAGACCTGGACTGGAATATTTTGAAAAACTACCCCCTTACACTCTCCCACTTAAGGGTGGGGATAATATCTTCCTAAAAAAATTTTTTTTATTTTATTACTATATCCAAAGCAAACTACGCTCACTGTCTTCCTTTCTCAATCTCTCTCCTCGACTCTAACATGAACCGAGTCAAAAGCCCATATTTTGCCACCCCCTTCCCCTAAAGACAGTGAGATGAAAAAGAGAGATGAATGCTTTTTTAAGAAGATGAAAAAAAGATCCCACGTGCTGCTTCCCATAAAGAATTATTCGAGCTTGACTGAGTTGAGATGATTTTCATCTCAGGAAGGTCAAAGATAAAATTTCTCTAAATTAAACTTATCCATGCAGAGAAGAGTATAGTTTTATATATATAATAAATTCAATTAATAATACTCTCAACTACAATCATGACTCGATTTGCACGTTCTGTATTTATACTATAACAATATTGATCTACTGTATATGACTGCGCCAATTTTGGAAAGAGGCGGAGTCGAGAAAATACGTCATAACGTTCGCCATGCGAGCTGAATGGTTTCAGGTTCGCGGCTGTCTACCAGTCACATATAGTCATTCTCAGTTCATTTTTGTAGTTCAGTCGCAGTCACTGATAGTCTCTGGCAGTATTTTCGCAGTCTCAGGTCAGTCTCGCATTCCCTTGCAATCTCAGGGAGCCATCTTCCTCAGTTATACGCGATCGTGCCATCATTTCAACTGACGGAGTCTTTGTCATAAGGGTAAGCTGTACTGGGGATCCTTTCACCCTTTCAGCTGCCAAGCATATAAAAGAGACAATCTCAGGTATGCGAGCTTTTCATTATTCTCGGTCATCTTATTGCTGCTGGGATCGAGAACCAGTATGGGTCCTGCCGCAGCAATGACACTTATTTTACAAATTATTATGTGACCGGAAAGTAATATCGTATAAATATTACAATAAAAGTGACAAATCGGGTGTATATATAAACTCCCGGTGATTATTCATAATCCCCAACAAACCATAATAAATGTGACAAATCAATGAGTATTTATTACATTTACCGGCTAGTTTATACAACATCCAACTCGCAACGTTTTCTAACAAAAGGCAAACGATCTAAGTAGCTGCGCTCAGCAGTAAAAGTGAACAACCTTTTCAAACCTTTTTCTAGTTAAAGAACTCTCTTCAATAACAACGCCTGCGTAAATAACTCTTGTTTACGGTAACTTCAAACTACATAAACAATTCTCTCACCTTCCCTTGTTTGTGTTTCAGACAATATCTTGATAAAGCAAAATTATCTGTTACATTTATCGAGGCAAAAAAGACGGAAGAAAGAAAAAAAAGGAAGAAAAAGCTGTTATAGGAAACTCCAAGATTTAATATGTGAAGGTGCTGACTTCTCAAGTGGATGTGGATCAGACACTTTATGGTCATCAATCACGTTCAAGAGAAGAAAAGTCCGAAGGAAAAAAATTAAAATAGACGCCATTCTTAAGACATAATTAAAGAAGATAAGAGAGCTAGATAAAACAAATAGATGGACGGTATAATAGATAAGTTTTGAGTTCCCGTTTCATTTGTACCTTCCGACGGGACATCAAATCTCGAGTTACCTTGTTTAAGGTTCCCGACTGAACGGGACAAACTTAAAGCTCAGCTTTCACCTTTTTTTATACTAAAATGGATGCCGTCTCTTGGATGTAACTAGATATTTTCCTTTTAATTCTGGTTTTAAGAGCTAGTAAAAAATTTATAAAAGCACGAACGTGATATAATTCCATGGGATGAGGAATATTTGAACGGAATACTCGCATGGAATTCCGCGTTTTTATTTTCCCGGAGCTTTAAAAGGAAAAGAAGAAAAAGAAAATCACTGTGAGATTGCCTGCGTTTTTAAAACCTCTATAAGGAGAACGTGAGAGTGAGGGAAAACTTTTTTTTCACTCAAGAAAAAGAATAACACGTGGTAATCCAAAGCGCGTTAGAAAGATGTTTTTCGGCAGTAATTTATTCAGGGAAGAGAAAGAACCGAAAAGAAAAAAAAAGGGAAGTAAAATAAAAATGCAAAAACTTTCAAAATGGAAATTCAAAAGTTACCATGAGCAATTCCAGATGAAGAAATAAAAAGAAAAATTCATTTCCACCAGCAAAAGGAAGGAAAAATGAAATTTATTCGATAATGTTGACGTTAGCATTTGGAAACGATTTCGATTCCCTTCGATGGAAGAATGTGTTTCCTTCCATCCACCTCTACCCCCACCACCATCACCTACTCCTCATTTCCAGGTTTGACCTTCCGCATTTTGATACTATAAAGATGCAAACTACATTTTACCATTGGAGTAAAGTGCAGTTATACTTGTCTTAAGTATAAGCGCCCCGAATGTTTATCACGGGTTATAAATTGAAGAGAAAGAAGGGAAACGATCCAACGGGGACCAATTTTCCAATGGAAGGGTTCCGGCTTCAAAACCGATCGGATACCTCGGTTTTATGTAACTAACACTGCTCCCATCTCTCCTCCTACTCTTCCTTCGATTGTTATGCCCTTATTTGAGAAATGATTCATAAAATGTTTTCCTATTTCTACTCCTAGCACGATCTCTGTGAAAAGAAAAGGTCCCTTCGCCTCTGTACCTTCCCAAACCCTACAACTGTATAGGGAAATATGAAACTGTCACAGTTACAAAACTAGTTACAACCGTTTAGATATGGGAATCAGGTTCTTGAATTGTTAGTATCTCTAGCCCACACGAGTTCTGATAACTGACTCCTACAGCAAAATTGAAGATGCTCGGTACTGCTTTAGCTACCAGGACAAAATTATCTAATCGTTCTGTTGATTAATAAACATTCAAATCCAAAAACATATATTTTATACCAATTCAATACACTCGCTATACGGCCGCTCTTTATACGGCATTTCGCCTTCTTCAATTATGGCACGTTTTCGATTTACGGCCTAAAATGTTTCGATATAACGGCCAAAATGTGTCAAAAGCACTGGTACAGAAGTTAATCTCCTTCCTGAAATTAGGCAAAACATTTTAGATCCAGAACATGATCTCAGCTTTGAAGGTTTGAACGAACGTGATGTGCTTGATCTACTTAAAGCTGATAGGGAACCTCTTTCATATGAGAAATTCAGGTGCAACCGTAACTGGCATTTGATGAATAGACAGAGCCTGTTGCATCCAAACAGCAAACATCAAAAAATCTGTCGAAAGCTTTTTCGAATTTCGAACAAGGAATAAACATCCTCCTTGAACACCCCATCCTGATTTCGAACGTAGCGCTAAAGTTTCTGGAGGAAGTAACTCAGCCATTAGCTGTTGGAAACTACTGAAGAACGAAATAGACAAGAAGGCAAGACAAACAACGTCGGACAATTTTTTTAAGCCAGAGCCATCCTTACCACCGAAAAATGATTACGACAGTGATCTGCAGGTTACCATTTCTTCATCGTCTTCAGATTCAAATCATTTTATAAACTTATGTATGTATACATACACATATTTTATGTAACATGAAGTTGTTTCATTTTTGTTTGTAGATTATTGTGGGTTTTAGGAGTCTGTAATTATTTTATGTACAAATGTATATACTTGTTATGTATGTATTTTTAGTTTAAATGAGGCAAAATGCATTTTGAATGATCATGTTTTGTAACGAAATTTGGAACCCGTATTTGTATGACTTTGTAATAATTGACTCCTTATACGACCTTTCGCTTTACGGCCAAGTTTCATGGAACGTATCTAGGCCGTAAAGCGAGGTATGGGTGCAACATCTTAAACATCCACCACGTAACTCAATCTCCTTCGTTAAAATGAGTCAAGTTGACTCAATTATAAAATTTACAATAAATTAAGGGAGTGGGTAAGAAGGTAACATTCACTTGCAGGATTTTACTGTTTTCCTCAACCCATTTTGTCGTTGAAAGCTTGACTGTTTTTTGATTGGGGTCGAAGTCAAACTTTTCGAAATCAAATTTAGAATTTTAGGAGGGAAGTAAAAGCCAGAAATCATTTTGGTGTCAAATGCACGTCGCATATATTCAAACATTTGTTATATTACGATTTAGTCCCGTGACTTTGAATACATTGAGTATATTTGAGGTCTGTATTGTCGGTTTCTTAAACATTTTTATTAATATAAAAGCATATTTGCTGTTTTGTTAATATATATTTTTGAGTTTTCTAAAACCATTTTGTTTCCCCTTACCAAATTAACATTTTCCCTGTCGTTTATGACACGTGAGGGAAATTAATTCCCTTCTTATGTTTTTCTAATGTCGCATTAAAAATTGGGGCCCTCTCGAACAATCTTTAGAACTAAAATTTAAATTAAATCAGCTGGCAATTATCCATTTAAAGCACTGTTTTGTAAGATGTGGTCTACTCCAATTGTGAGCTTATGTTGTATTCCATCATATTAAAATACAATTCAGGTATCTGCTAAAAATGGTCCAAACACTTTTGAGCCTAAATATTTCTGAAATATTTGGGAGTATTAGTATAATTAACTTTTTAGCAAAATTCCTTTCATAAATATTGCACACTTTCATCTCTAACCCACTTCTTAGAGTAATATATCCTTTTAGGATTAGTTACATAAATACTGGACACTTTCAGCAAGACTTCACGCTGTAACTAATGCTGACTTGTAATTTTCTTTCCTGTCAATTTTATTTTCTTGTTTTTCACGATTTTAGAGTTAAAGATATATAATATATATTTGAGTTTTAATCTCGTTTCTTCACCCTTAGGTATAACCGGACATGATAGAGGATTCAAACTCATGACCATAACTTCAACAGTCGGGCGCTGTAATTACAACACCACAAACCTCCCGCTTGTAGACTTAAGTATATAAAAACAAGACATCCACATGCGTTAATAATGTAAGAACAGCTCTTTCCATATATTTCTATTTCTCGTTATCTGTGATTTTTCTCTCGCGTAAAATGAAACCTGGCTCTATAAAAACCATTAGAGGGTGAGTAAGGTCTTTTGAAGGAAAAACCTTCGGAAAATATTTCTTTTTTAATTTCTATTAAAGATATTAAAAATGCCATCAAGTTAAAATGAGAGATCGCATAATTTGAATCTTTTTTGAATCGGTAATGACATCAACGGCAGACCTATGCTAATTTCTGAATTTTTAAGACGGCAGCCTTTTCTCCCTTTAATTTTGCCACGTTCAAAGCTTTTGATGAACGTATTTTTTCTTTCCTTCCTCCTCCTCCTCCTCCAATCTCCTATCTACCACTTATATTATGCAAATACTGAATATTATTATTATTTTATTCTTACTTTGAGGTAAACAATATTTAAAGTGAAAGATGTTGTGAAGAGACAAAATAAAATTACTTTGCGCGGAGTTGTTTAGCACGTGGAGTAGTCTTTTCTTCTGTATGACATGATACAGATCAGTTTTGGTCGAAGTTGGTTTACGGATGTGGACAATTCGGACTAACACTTAACAAGTCCATAAGCATTTCACCCTTTTGTGAAGAGTTTATGTCAAAAATACTGCACTATACCGATCAGAATTCATTTCATAAGTGCTGCACACTGTTTATCATAAATATTCACTGAAGACCAGCGATGGCGACAGGTCTCAGTGCTGATACGCTAGCTTATTATTAATGACACGCATCTTCAAACATAAGAAAAATGTCATAATGCGAATATGTGTCTCTCATAACCATACATATTAAAAGCGTTTATATTGTTTCAGTATTAATATTAATATTGATGGTTTTAATCCCGTTTTTCATTCATAATTTTTGGGTATAACAGGATGCGGGAGGAGGATTCGAACTCACGACCATTTGCGTCCAAATCAGGAACTTAACCACTACACTACTCCTCCTACGTATTGATATTAATATAAAAATGCCAAATTCTGGAAACATGTACTCCGGGTATTCTTCGAGGGAAGTATTTCATCGCCATGATTCGGGATTAGAAGTGAATCAGTACTGTACGAGCCATTCTTTCTGTCTGAGAAATGTCTTTGATGATACCAATAATCAGTGCAACAACATTGCAAGAAGTCGCTTATAGACCTAAAAATGTACCAAGTATAAATCCGTAGGGATTCCATATATCATATATATTTATTACCTAATTGTATAAATTTATATTCTTTTTATGTTTTTGTTCGGTTATATTATTTTCGTGTTGGGTGTACACGCCACAAAAATTACGTTTCAATTTTTCAAAAAATTTTGACAAAACCGAGCTCAAAAGGTTCGCCATCACTATTATAGACCCATCTTCTGGCAGCTGTTAACATATATCACAATCAAAATCCCCAGCCACCTTAATAAAAAACCTTTGTAATCCTCAAACGCGTCATCCCAAAATCTTCAAACGAACATTTTCCTTTTCCGGTTGTTTTGTTTTTCCAAAATTAAATAAAATATTGTTTATAAATAACGCACGCAAGGAAAATTCGAAGCGGGAGCGAAAAGAACTTTCGAGTTTATCTTTCCCTGAAATTTTCTCATAAACTCTCCGTCGAGAAAAGGAAAAGGTCTTTCAACTACGGCGCCTTTGTTTAACGGAAAAAGGAAAACAAAAACCATTCGCTTTTTCCACGAATAAGAGACTCTTGAGTTAAAGAAGGAAAAAAAAAGGGAAATTATTTTCCGGCCCTAGCCCCGGGCTTAACAATAATAATGATAATAGAATTGAGAGCCTGGAAAAACTTAAAAGAGAAAACAAATGTTTTGTATAAACAAACCTAATTTTAAGATTTAACTTGAGTAAGCTCCTTTGTCCTTCAAAGTAGACAAAGGGAAAACGGGGCTCGAAGAAAAGCGATACCTACTCAAACGAACGGACGAAAGTGGATTCACTCGAGGAAGCTTAAATTCGAGAATTAATATTTAATTAAAGGCACGTTCAATAAGGACCACGGCTCTTGAGGTTTCAACAGTCTTTCATCTTTTCTCCCCTCATCATGCGGCATCTGGCTGGCAACGTAACGAGACCAAAACTCGAAACTTTAAATTTTATTAAATTGCCATTCTAACTAATTATTTTTCATAAAACTTTGTCATATTTTAATATCGTTCCCTTTCCCCTGTCCTCGCCCCACAGTCCCTAAACCAGTCGGAAGACCAGTATCGGCTTAGTCCTCACGATATTTCAAACTTATCTCCAATCATCCAACAGAACTGTTAAATTCAAGAGTATACTCAAAAAATTGACACGCATTTGAATGTACTATTGTGATTTTTATCATTCGCGTAAAATAAAACCTGAATGCGAATTTATTTACCGACAGGATTGCCAGGATCAGAAACTATGAGATCAATGACCGGTGAATAAGGATTCGTCAAAGTCGGAGTCTTCCGTCGATGCCTGGCATAAAAGATTTCAACTAAGCCAAAAACCTAGGTTCATGACTGCTGACTATCTCGACCAGAATTCATTTCATAAGTGATGCACACTATTTTGAAGAGTTTATCATAAATATTCACTGAAGACCAGCGATGGCGACAGATCTCACTGCTGATACGCATCTTCAAACATAAAAATGTCATAATGCGAATGTGTCTCTCATAACCAAAGTTGGTTGAATCTGACACCCGACGCGCATAGTAGAACAATATTGCGTAACAAATATACATATTAAAAACATTTATAATATTTCACTATTAATATTAATATTGGTGGTTTTAGTCCCGTTTTCCACCCTTAATTTTTGGGTATAACAGGATGCGGGAGGAGGATTCGAACTCACGGCCATTTACGTCCAAGTCAGGAACTTAACCACTACACTACTCCTCCCACCTGACTGCTGACTAAGGACTTCACTTCCCTTTAAATAATAAGACAACCCTTAATCTTAAGCCATATAGTAGTATCAAGTAGTAGGAGTCAATCGTAAGTCCTGGGTTGATGAAGATTTTATTATTTATATTATTATATTATTGATTATATTATTTAGGTATTAGGTTATAGGTAGGTTAGGATTTTAATAATAAAAATTATGTATTTTTAGTTATACTTAAATTCAGGATGCTCACCGCGCTAAACGTTCCCTACAACATCAAGCTTTTCTCTACCTCCCCTTTTTTTATTTCATAAATAATGCACACCCTTATCGTAGATTTTACTGAGAAAATAATGTACACTAATAGAGAATTTATCCTATTATTAAATTCAAAAACTTGAGAGAAGTTTATTTTTCATAAGTAATGCACACTTTCAGCTAAAAATTATTTCATAAATGATGCACACTGTGAAAGACTAATCTCATAACTATTACTTATTTATTAATAGATTCTCTGGTAATAGTTAAATTGTGTTTATATTTGTCAAAATTTTATACAGTATGAGACAAAGACCATGAATTTTGATTGAAAATGAAATTTGTGTAACAGAAAACAGTGCGGTCGTTCCGATAGCCGTTCGAGTTACTTCGCCGAGTCCTTGTACTGCACTAACTGACTGTCAGTTCGCTGTTTCTTCGTCAATAGGCTCTTTCCAGCAAGTTTCTACATGTCTTTGTTACTTGTTTGTTACAAATTTACAGGTCTGAGCTTGTTGTGTTGGTCGCGGATTTGAAGGTACGCGTTTAGAAAGTCTTCCATCACACACAATTGCAGGCACATAATTCAACGTATACAGCTGGAAGTCGTCCGGATCGTTTTTGATGTTTGAGTTCTGAGTGTAGTGTTACAGAAAATCTGGTTTCCACGACATTTCCTCTTTTTCTTTTTGTTTTGCTTTGGTTTAGTTCTCGCTCGACTTCAACTCCGCAGAGAAAAATAAAAGGAGTTAATTGACTTTAGAGTGAAAAGATGTTAGATTGCTAAAGGCAATCAAAAGAGAAAAAAAGAAATTACCTGGCTCGGCATATCAGAACAAAGATAAATACCATAAAACTCACACTCGAGGGAGTAGTTCCTACATAAAAACTTTTTGAAAAACATCAAAATAGAGTCACTTTTAGTACCGAGTAAAATGTGAAGAGCGGAGAAAGGCGGATGGAGAGGAGAGGAAGACGGGGTTGGTTGGGCGAGGGAATGAAAGAGATCTCGAGAGCGAGAGTAGGAAATGAAACGAAACTCGGTCTGTGGTTTTAATTTCTGGACTAAGATAAGGAATTATCTAAGGTGGAGCCGACTTCACTGAAGATTGAAAACTTTGACGCTGCCTAACATCTCACCTACTTGATAGTTAATCCCACTGTGAACAACAGGAATGGGCGGGGGCTCTAACTCTCAACCATAACTCTGACTACAAGACTTAATCCACCAAAACACAATTTCGTACTGCTTTCAACAGAACTGTTAGTGTACACTTGACACCACAGAATAAATTGTTAGCAAACAGTTTTTATAAAATACATGAGCCGTTTATTTTGAAAATGGCCTAACTCCATTTTCAATTTTTCCGGTTACCATGGTTACATGTACCAACTTCATGTTATCATTAAAGCATTTTAGGTTGCTTATACTCGAGCAAATACCATAATTCTTGACATATAGGTCCTCAGAGTTAGTTTAATAATTGAACCGTGTAGTTTGAAAGTGGCTTAACTCCATTTGTACTTAAATCAAGACATAAAATGCAAACGGCACTTTCTCTTCAATATAATACTATTCTAACGCAGGGGTGAGGAACCTTTAAAATTTTTTGGCGACCCACACATAATATAGGACACTCGCACAAATTTGCATGAAAACTTAATTCTGAATATAAAAAGCTGTCATATTACCTTTCTGATAATAATATTGCACTCACATCTTTCAAGAAACACAAGAATTGCTTAAATTGCTAGTTGACAGCTTACCAGTCTGACTGATTGTGTGACAGAAGCAAACACAAACAAGCACAGAACACACAGGCCATTATTTTATGTTAGAACAAGTCGCCGACAAGTGAGTAGCTCGTCACAAGAAATTGTTTCGGTTCAGTATATACCATAGGTGGGGAACCTGCGGCCTCCGCGAGGTTCTTGTGCGGCCCAATGAAGGAAAGTCACATCACTGTGCAGTATTTATGAAAGAATTTACTCTTGAAAATATTTATTAACATTATTCAAGAGTATGATTCTCAGTAAGTGTGCATTATTTATGGAATGAGTCCTTTTTAAACGTGTCATAAAAATAACTCTTTCTAAAGGTGTGCAATATTTTTGAAAAATTTGTTCTTAAATGAGCATCACTTTTGTAGTAAATTATTGATGAACTGTGCAATATTTATGAAAGATAGTCACACTGTGCAATATTTATGAAAAAGAACACACACACTGTGCAATATTTATGAAAGAAAGTCACATTACTGTGCATATTTATGAAAGAACATGACTGTGCAGTATTTATGTGCAATATTTATAGATAAAATTATTCATGAAAATGTGTATAATTATTAATTAAGAGAAGAATTTTCAGAAGGTGTGCATTATTTATGGAACGAGTCCTTTGCAAACGTGTGTCATAAAAATATTCTTCTTAAAGTGTCATTACTGTCAAACAAAAAACAAAGCCAAATAAGTAACTAACTTAGTGAATAAAAATATTTTTAAAATATTTTTATATTATTTTATATGTATATTATATTTAAAATTTTGTAGTATTATATTTTATTTTTCTATATAATGCAATAAATTGTTAAATAAAAACTATAATAATTTCACAAAAGTCACTTTCTTAGGTCAATCAGCTTATGCGGCCTCTCTTATTGCTGCCTAATTTAAATGTGGCCTCTAATGGTAAAAAGGTTCCCCACCTCTATATACTATATACTATCGCTTTATTATAATTAATTTTATAACAATATACTGATAGGAGAAAATCAATAAAATAAATTGGAATTTTAGAAATGGTAAGCGGGTCGCATAAACATGTTTAACGGCCCGCGTGTTGCTCATCCCTGACTTGGACCACTTTCAAAATAAACGTCTCATACCATATCATCCAAACAAACTCAATCATCTCCGGCACGTGTCTGTTTTCTCCTCCTCCAAAATTTTTTTTCACGGGTCAGTTGTCAAATTAGTCAAAATCCCATCTCCATTTGGAAAACTTTGTTTTTATAGATGTTCGAATTTTCTGTTTCCGGTTCATTGGAGTAAGAAGACGGAAAAAGAGGAGAGGAGGAGGAGGAGGAGGAGAAATATGAAAAATAAAAGCATGGGAATAAATGAAAGAATTAGAATTTGAGATTAAAATTAAAGTTGTAATGGTCGTAATGCGAAAAGTTTTTATCAGCCAAGAATATTCAAATAAACTTCTTCATTTAGAAGATATTAATTCAAGTTTCCTTGGACGAATTCGTTCCTCTGATATCGGAAATGTAATTTGGACTTCTGCTAAGGTCAACAAACAGAAGCAGAAGATTCTTTTTTCTATTTTCATAAGCCGAAGACTTATAATTCATCTGCATTCATTTTCCCCTTTTTCGGTTTTAATACTTTCTGGACTAATTTCCTTCCCAAGGGATAAATTTATCTTCTGTCCTTTTTTTCTGCTATCAGAAAGAGAAAAAGTTTTTGGGGAAATAGAGAGAGATTTTCAAGTTCCAAAAATCGATACTATGAAAACCAAGAAAAGTTTCAAAACTAGGTTACGTTAATATTAGCGAAGCTTTCAAATAACAACGAAATAAACAAAATATGAACTTTTGGGACTAATTTAAATTTATTATTTGTGTTATATAGCTTCTCTCTCTGTGAATTTTTGTCAAAATCCTTTGGTTTCCTTCCCTGATAATGTTATACCGGAATTTCACTTTAAAAGTATAACGAGTTTGGGTAGTTTCGACTTTTATAACGTTATTTCCACGCTTTGGTGGCTTTAGTATATAACTCAATATACATATATTTGTTTGTGATCAGACTACGTCAAGTCTTTATCAATATACATCACGATAGTCACGTCAACAATTATTCCAACCGTGTATCAGACGTTTTGTCTTCCCCGACCAAAATTTTCCTGATGAGTCTATATGACTCAATTAATATATTATGCTATAATTATAATAATAAATTACTTTATCGCCTTTTGACTTTAAATAGTATACAGAAATAAATAAATAAATACGACATAAGCACTTTCTACTATACTGAAGTTAAAAATCGTGACAAATCCTGCAGTCTTGCTGTTGGTATCAGGTTTTTTCTTTAATTTTTGTGGTGCTGTCAGGCAGTCCTGTAGATGGTTTGTTTCTGGGTATCCTCTTCATAACCGTATTTTTCCTCGCTGTTCCTGTATTTCCACCTCGAGGTCTTTATTTATAAGTTCTTTAACGAACTTTCCTCCATCTTTTGCTTTCAGTTCTACCAACATTTCTTTCTAAATACTTTTTTTCTCTCAGTTCGCCATTTTGTTTGTGATTCTTCCCGATTCAATTTCTTTCAGGCACTCTTCTAAGATCTAATTTTTTCGATTTTGTCTAATTTTCAGTTCGAAGGTCAACCACTTTCGATTTTAAAGTTTCTTCTTTTCGATTCTTCCAATATGTTACGGATTGCCGTAGTTGAAACCACCGCCAAATCCAAATAAAGGATGGGTTCCAGTCCCAAATTAATAATAGTCTTTAAATAACTTTAACTTATTTATATTTTCCTTATTAATGTTTGCAAAATCGGTTATTAATCATTTGAATAATGAACACTTGATGAAAAACTATGAAACTTGGGTGCAAACTATGAATTTCTTTATCATACTGATTTTAATTACGTAGCCAGGACGAAAGACTGACCAAAAAAACCTAAGATCGACCCATACAAAGGCGAAGTATGGATGCAACCATCCCGCTCATATCCGTCATTTCAGTCACTCTTTCGCCCTGTTGGATCCTGTCCGTGACTGTGGTCAGGATCCCAACCTCAGGCGCGATTGCACCTGACGACTGTGCATTTTTTCCTTTCCAATTCGTAACACAATATGATACAATTGGGGATGAGTCAGTGCAGCCCCAGGACCCCAGTGCTTTGCAGGGCTCCTATGCTTGTGTATTCGTTCCAGCCCCCAAATTTCTGTTCTATAAAGCAATATCCTTTTCACGAAATAATCGAAGATCGTCATTGTTCGTTGGAAGTCTGCTCCGAACTTTCTGTCTCCGACTCCCCATTAAAAACTATTTAAACTTTTCGATGAGTCAAATTGACTCGTATCACAACAATATACAACGGAAGGAAAATATTAATCACCCCCGTTGATTTTTAATGTTAGCATTTCCTAACATTTTGTTCCATTATTGCTAGTCTTATTGTCACGAAGCTTGAGGGTAGTTTCCCTTGTCGAAAAATTGTGTGCATTATTTATGAAATAGATAAGAGAATAGTGAAGTTAACGCAATAAGATACTCCGCTTCAATCCCGTTTTCCACCCTTGGGTATGACAGTATACGGGAGGAGGATTTGAACTCAGATCCTAGCTCTTGTAGGTGTTGTAGTAGTCATTACCCACTACACCAGGCCTCTACCAAACGGTGAATGGTAATAAAAGCAGCATTGTAAATAAATAATCGCGTAAAAAAAAACCTTAATTTATATCAGAAGGCAGAGATACGCCATACTCTTAATAATCCAAATGATTCAAACTATAAGCGCGTAAAATGAGACTTTCCAATGTACTAGTTTGTTAATACCCATTTTTGTCATCTTCAAGAATAATAAAAAAGGTCTTTCATATACTTCCCAGCGATTCTAAGACGACAGAAATTTATTTATCATATAAAAAGGGAAAAGATTGAAGTATTATACGGTCGTTGCGCCCTAGACCAGTTTCACGGTCCGGTACCGTTTCCCCGCCTCTCTTCTGGTTAAAAATTTATGAGATGCAATAACCAGGTTTATTGCAAAAAAAAAAACAAAAATTCGATTTTCTTTTACACATTAATAATAAATCTAGGTAAATAAACGACTTCCCAACGAATAATGAGATTTATAATGAAATTTCCGGGAAACTTCTCTCAAAAATTTGTTTTTCTCTCTCCTCTGTTTCAACCCTTTTCCTCTTCTTTTTTTTTAGAATTAAAAGTGCGTTGCTTTGGAAATGTAATTGCCTTAGGTAAGTTTCTTGAATGATGAATGAAAGCATAAAAGCTCACCTTGCAGTCATTCATTGGTAACTTAAAAAAAAAAATTTTTTTTTCTTTAACTAACAAGTTTCTAGCCTTCATTATTTTGTTAATTGGAAAATTTTCCAGAAGACTGTTTAGCTTTTCAAAATTTTTCTCCTCCTTTTTTCCTTTGTTTAATTATCTATTTTTACAATCTATTCTTCCCCATCTTCGAGTATTGGTTATATATATATATTGTTACCTATTCGGTTTACAAATATTTTACAAAAATATACAAAATACCATATACGCGGTCAGGCTTGACTGGATCTTCTTTTTTCCAAGAGATGTCTTAGGTAAAATTCCCCTTCCGTCCTCCACTAGTACCTGCTCCACCACCCACTCGCATCTTAAGTCCTCCACACAATCGCGCATCAGGTGACCGAGTCCTCCAGTTCTGCACCTGCAGAATGTGCAGACTTCTTCTAGGTCTTTCATCCAGTACCTACTTTCTTGTTCCTCATTCCCGAGTCTGAAACGGGCTAGGATTTTCTGCCTGTTTCCTACATTTTCTTCTTGTAGGTACCTTGAGTATTGGTTATAAATGTTTACATTTTTTCAATAAGAATTATAAAAATAGTTATACTAAGCAAGCCTCATTTTAGACAAAAGCTTCTCTCGCTCATTTCGCTAGTTTCGACTGTATGCATGGAATCTACGTTTTATAGCATCCATCGTATGCTAATCTACTCGAAACTTCGAGAGCCTTCTAGAACATTATTCTTCCATAAGTTCAGCATGGGAGAAAGTCTCTTCATACCCAGAATCACTTGCAATGGACCTGCTGAAACTTGTGCCCGCATTTATGCGTCAAGGTTCTGCAGGAAGCACCTAAGGGCTAAAACCACTTATGTCCAATTATTTTATACATACAGAATTTAAATACTCAAAATCAAACTTCTTTTTACGTGCCCTTCGGTGCTTCATACAAAACCCTGACGATCACAAACTTTTCTCCAAGTTTTACAAAAAAGATCCAAACACCTATGTCCTAGAATCTGAGACCATGCATCCTTGGTCCATCTTCTGTCATTTCCCCTTATTATGTGACCCATTCTTGAGCTGAATTGGACAGTATTATACATCTTCGAGTAACCTTAGCCCTATTTCAATTCAGGAGAGTAATAAGGTGGTGGTGGTTTTAATCCCGTTTTTCACCCTTAATTTTTGGGTATAACAGGACGCCGGGGGAGGATTCGAACTCACGACTATTCGCGTCCAAGTCAGGAACTTTAACCACTACACTACTCCTCCCACGAGGAAAGTAGTATAATATTATTAAGTATATAAAAAGATTTGTTAAGAAGAATTAACATATAATTATTCAACGCTACAGGACTGTGGCGATCAAGACAGCACATTCAGACTTGTAACAAAGAAATCAGACTCTACATGACGTCTACACGAAGCTATAAACAGAACAGACGACCAACTGGCAGTGAATGCACCACAACGATGCACTATTTTTTGTATATACAATATTTTTGTAGATAATATTTATTCCAACAAATATATTTTCGTTCAGAATCTATGCTTTATCTCGTCAATACACCCCATTCTGACAATAATCTAAATCAAAAGCAGAAACCTTTGGATGTCGCACACTAACAGAACAAAAAAGTTATTCTGTAACTTAGGTAATGTTCAATTTCGCATTTAAAAAGTCCAAACACTAAAAGTCATAATCGGTTTTATGTTTTGGATCTTAGTACGAAACAAAATAAGCAATAAATCACATTAAAAATTTTTAACATCAAAAGACAAAAAAGGCCATTAATAAATTAAACACTTTTTCACCTCGCACAGTCTCTCGTCGCAAAAATAAAGATGGGATTTCCATAAATTATTTATTTATTTATTTATAGTCGAAAAAAGAGTTGGGTTATTAAAATGCAGGGCATTCCACGACCCGATCGTTAAAGTATGGAAAAATACTAATGCAGGTCGCCTGTAGAAGAATTATTACTCCCATTGTCGCTTGGGTGAAAAGCTTTTATTATTTTTTTCTCTCCTCCTTCCCTTGTCTTTTGTTTTATTTTATTTAGTCTTTTTTTACGCGGTGAGTTTTAACTTATATCTTCTCCTCCGACTTTTTCTTTTTAAATAGAACAATTACCGGTTTTATACAGAAACGCATTTGGTTTTGATTTTATTTTATTTAATATTATATAAAGAAAACTTTCTACATAAATTATGCAAGAAGTCGTAAAGATTTTTATCTAAAAAAGGCGGTGGAACATAAAATTATAGGCGCGATATCACAGCGTAGCGCGACAAAAGGGGAAATTATGAAGAAATTTGGTTCTCTCCCGTCGAAAATGCTTTTTTAAGATTCTGGCAATTTTTCATCTTCTTTCACCACCACCATCCCCAACCCCGTTCCACCCTTCTCCAGCTGAGATTTTTTTAATATTTAACTACATTCGGTAGAAAAGATAATATTGGATAAATAAGAATGTGTGTGTATGAGAGAGAGAGACTGGAGCTTGTATTAAGGTAAATTAAAACGTCTGTTTTGGAAAGGGAAACGGGAAACGTCAGATTCAAATTTTTTTTTCTCCTCCTCTCTCACTCTTTCATCTTGCCCTCCTCCATCCTCCAGTCGGAAAGAAGCTTTCTTGGTATGAGTTGACGATGAAAAGAATTTTTGCTGAAGGATGAAAGCGTGTGTTTGCACGAGGAAAATATTTTCAAACCCGCCAGCTAGTCGTGGGCGGAAGATTTAACAAGAATCTGATTTTTTATTTTTATTTTTATATAATAAAATATTTCTGAGCTTGAAACTTAAGAATATATTCATGTTATCCCCATTCGTACGTATATGTTGTTTGAATTTAATAGCCTGTTAGCCTAACTGAAAATTAAGGGCAAGTCTGAAACTATATTGATTGGTTGGTTGCATCGACATCAACTGGACAAGCGATAGCTCATCGATATTAGCTCCACCTCAAACCGATTAAGTATTACTTATACTTATTGTTATAAATTTTATGTTACCAAATTACATGTTCATTATTTATGTGAGTTTCAATTTCGTTTTTCATCCTTGGGTGAAGGATAGGATCTCATATTGGTACTCACAACCATAACTTCTATACTCGATGGTTTGAATCATTACACCCGTGGTAGACAAACGTTTTCCGACTGCCACCCCCTCACTACAGAGAAAGATTTTGGCCACCCCTTGAGGTAGACGTTCACAAATATGATATATAGTTCGCAATCGAATAAAAACATCATCAAGTATGACACATACTAATTTTATACAACATAAAAATGTATGAGGCTGCAGGTTTCTAATTATCTCATCCATGTTCGGCGATAAATTCGAAATTTAGAAAAATTTGGCGACCCCCAACAATCTTCTGGCAACCCCCAAGATCGTCACCCCTAGTTTCGCACCTCTATACTACACCACAGACCTCCCGCTACATGTTCATTAATTTATGTTTATATTTATATATATTGTGGTTATATGTAGTTGTGTGATACATACAAAACGAGTTCTTCACATTTTTAAGAACCTGACTTTCAATATACATAAATATATATTTTAACAAGGATACAGTTAATTTACAACTCAAAGTATTATATACACCCACTAATAACTCATCTACTTGATATTATTATATAATATCACTTCAACTGAATCCCGGACTCCTAGATTTTATACCGCATACAGTAGAAGAAAATCAAAGTTGACATTAACAATTTCAAAACAAAAAGAAAATTTCAAGAAAATTTCCAGCAACTTCATGAACACAGCTCAAAATCTTTCTAAATCGCTTACTTTCTAAGGAAAACATTTCCTCGAAGACAGAATGGAAAGGAACAGGGTTACATTTCGTGACAACGTTTCCGAGCCAGATTTTTCACTCACTTGGACAAAACATCTCAGAAGGAAAAACCGCAACCATGAAATGCCTTTGTAGACATGTCAGCACCACCTGGCTGCTGTCGATTTCAAAAACCTCACAGGCGTAAGATTCCTAAATTAAAACTTTTCCAAACTTATCTTTCCCTCCTTTTTTTTTTCATAGTTTCCTCTCCCGGAATTAACTTTTTTACACATGGTGTTTCCACAGCCATAAAAAGGAAAATCCCTTCGAGACGATTAAAGCGACATGACAACAGTTTAAAATCGGTTTTCACGTATGACTTGAGGTCTTTGGGTTCCTCAGCCGAGCCCTTAAATTTCGATAACGAATTTCCCTAACCTTTTTTAACGAGTTGGAGTTCCCTGTGTGTGAGGTCAGCCAAACAATTTATTTAACGAGAACAAATTTATTCAGTTTGTTTTTTGAATATTTTGGGGGGGTTTAATTTTCAAAATTAAAGGTGAGAACTACCGCGGAAGGGAAAGGCCTTTCAAATCCGATTATTTTCGAAATCAAGGAAAGAGAAACGACGTAAAATGAAAGGGAAATTCGAGCGACTGGATTCTGACTTCTGAAAAACCCAAAATCCGTTTCCCTCTTTCTCTCTCCTTTCAAAGCATCGCTTTTAAATTTTGTTAAACATTTGAACATCAAATGACACATTCTTCGGCCCCCGATATTTGAAATTTTCAAATTCATTTAAATTTATAATTAATTTAAGGACCTACTCTTCATTTTAGAAACCCTTAAACTAGGTTCTCATTAGATTCACGGATTGAATATTTGACTCATTTTAAATTCTCAGAGTATAATCCCAAAAATAATGTTTTTCTTACTATGAATTTGAGAAATACTGTCTCCAGAAGTCAGTTATTAAATAAATCCCATAAAAGAATTAGTGTGCATTACTTATGAAAGGAAATCCTTACAACATAAATAAATTTCCAGTAAATTGGTTTAGAATTGAAGTTTCTATATAAATGGGTAATAATTTTGAGTGAAAACTTTTTCCTTCAAAACTCGAAAGTTTGTTTGAAAAAATTGCTAACAATTGTTTTTAACTGAAATTTATTTTCAACTGTTTCTGTTTTTAATCAAAAAGTTAAATTTTGTTTTATGAGGTCAAATAAGCTGACTTCAATGAAAACAGACGTAGGTTCGTGAACTTCATCATTTATACCCTTGATACTCAAACTGCGGCCCATCAAGCTCTACTGAGTGGCCTAGTGAAAATGATTGAGTGAAAATTTGTGAAAGGTCGACTGCTCATTGTTAAGTCTAAACTATAGTGCCTGACCAGTACGAAAATGTTCGGGCCTGTACTCAGAAACTTCTAACATTGTTTGCCTCAACATATTTTTATGCAATATACAGAAAATACATACAGAAACAGACTGACAGATGTACATACAGATTTCTGAGAGTGGACTGTATGCGTCAAAAGCCGGACTTGTTAAAAAGCTTGGTAAGTCGTGGCCCAGTCGCAATGATCACAATGAAACTTTGGCCCGGGAAGGAAAAAGCTTGAGTACCAAAGTTTTAGACAAAGCTTTCTGATAAACCGGATGACTGGAACTTTTATGAGCTTATATAACACAGCTTTTGCAAACCCTATCATACCAATCAAGAAGTCTGAAACTGGTTCTGAAACCTGTGATTGTCCAAACATATCTCAACGTCTGTTATTCTAACCTTTCTTTGGTAAACATTCTCATTTTGGATCAGTGAGTCTATGGTAGATAAATTTACTTAAACGGAACGTCTACTAGTAGAAAACTAGCACGTCTGAATGCATCCAATCCGTAAATCTAGAGTTCCACAAGACAGAAACGAAATAACGGTACTTACATACAACCCATAGGCTATCTTCTCTTAGTTTAGTCTCTCAATCCACACCATATAAACTAGTTTTATGGAAGCTTAGTATCTCTCTTCTTTTATACTCCCATGTTGATTTAGAAGAACATTTTCAACCAACCTGAAAGTAAAAATAAACAAAAAATACAATTTCAAAGTGTGTACGGTAGAAATATAAATAAAAAATTGAGATAGAAAATATTTATTCTCCAAAAACTTCATCTGGTTAAAGCTAATTTTACGAAGTCCTTTCTCCTCTCGTTCTCCTTTCCATCCTCTCACCTCCCGCCGCCCTTCCTCGTACATCCTTGAAAAAGTTGTTTAATGAATTCAAGTGAGGAAGAAAAGCCGGAAGGTTTTCATTTTTCCTCAATATTTCAACAAGATAACGTTTGATCAACGCAGTAAGACGTAAACAAAAATGCTTGGATCCAGTAAACATTAAACTTAGGTTGTGTAAACATGGGAAGAACAAAAATAAAGCTTTCAAACCTGCGTAATAAAATCCCTTCTACTCAAGATTGAACATTTCCCACAGAGATAGACTCTTACAAACCCCCCTCAATGTCTTATATACGACTGCACTTAAACTTATTGCCAACTCCGGAGAGAGGGAAGTGCAATGAGTAAAGACAGTCCTCAAATTAATAAAACTGAAGTATCCGCCATGACTACTTCACTCTCAGAAATGAATTTAGGTATTAAAAGATGTCTCGGAACTGGATGGTTAGCTAAACCAAATAAAACAGCAGGCGGTCTTAAATCCAGAACCCGGGAATAAGTCCCTGACAAAGCTTCTTAGAGTTTTAGTTGTAACAAAACCCATTTCTAGGTGAGAGGGTCATTTCAAGAATCTCAGCTGCAGAGCCGTAGCTCATGAAAACAAATAAATTAAAATTAAACCCGGAATCATTGTTCTCAAGAAAACTGAATTCGGGTTTAAGAAGTTTTCGGTTGCGAGGTAAATAGATCGTAAATTTTGTGCGTGGGTAAAAGGGGAGAATCCAATGAAGTTGCCTCGTGTTGGAGAGATAGAATAAAGGATGTGAGCTGGAGAGATTTTAGACAGACAGACAAATCGTAAATTTACCAACAACTAAAACATCAAATGCTACCTTCTAATTTAGACCAGAGAGCAATTCATCCTATTTATTAACTACCTCGAATCGGGAAAACGAAATACCGTCTTATAATCCGTTTTAATCGCCTCTCCAGGTAATCTCGCATCGCTGAGATTTTCCTCTGAAAAATATTCCGGGTTCCATTTTCTCCGTCGACCTTTTGTTTCCATTTTAAATTCTTCCCTAATGCGTGTGTGTAATTCTTGGTTTAGGAGAGCTTTGGATTAATGAAAGACAAAAAAAATTTGAAAAGGATGAGACGAGAACGCACCTTGATTCTCTCTTCCTCTCTTTTGTTTTATACCAAGTTGGATTCTCTCATACACCAGTTCTCACATGAAGAGTTAGGACGCTTTCGAGATACCTGAAACAAATATAATGTTTGTATCGAATAAATGTCATTCTGATTCTGTGAGAGGATTTTTCCTCTTTTCTGTTGATTTGTTACGCTACGGAGGATCATAAACATAGCCCGTGAAGTCGTAAACATGTTCCGGTATGTATTTCGCTTCGCTAAACTAACGGAAATAAATAACTTTCAAGTTATTTATTTATTTTGTTGTTGTTGTTTTGTTTGTTTTTTTTGTCCAGCCATATTTCACTTTACAGCTTTTTTTTTTGAACAAAAACTCATCAACTCAAAAATTAATGGACCAAAATGTTAGCCAGTTAACCCAAATCAGTACAATCACAAAGCATCCAAAGAACCAAGTGGTTGTCATCAAACCTGATACCACATTTCCCTTCCAGAAAAACTTAAAATTGGTGTCCTGATACAAACTATAAGTTGTAAGGATTGTTGTTCAATTTAAAAAAGTCAGCAAATCAATCAGAATACTACTAAATGTGTCATATTGTTCTAAAAAGCAAGCAGAGCACCTCAAATTGCTTCATATTAACTTGCAGCCTTTTCAGTAGGTCATTATCACCCTTTTACAATTCACTAACCACCCATAACAGCTAACCTTTCAGAATATTTTTCCTGTTGAATTGTTTGTGAACAATGTCACCTCCTGCAATGAAGAGATATCATCTATTGATCCAAAATAGAGGCATCAAAAAGTTGTCAGTGTATTAGGTGCCATCATAAACTAACTCCCCAACAAATAAATTTGAAATACTCCACTTTGAAAGACCATGAATTTCAAAAATTAAAAAAAGTACTATAAATGTAAAAGTATCAATCATCTGAGTTGAAAGACCCTAAGAATAAAGAGAATAAAGCAGAACTGGTTTTATGTTAGCTTTTACTACTGCTTTTATTTACCTACTTTTCTTTTAAATGAGTTCTTACTCTGGTTGTAGTAGTTTGTTTTCATCTGTTTAACAAGACCTCACCTTTTTAGGTTAACCATTTGAGTAATTATTGTCAGCCATCTTTGTTTAATTGGGTAATTATAATTGTTTTTGAGATTTTTTACCAAGAGTGCATTTTAAGATATTCTTTATTATAATATAGCTTTATATTCCTTACTTGTAATAAATTTTATATTCCATAATAATAATTATTATACTGAATGCTTGAAATGGTTAATAATTAATACTGCAGGTTGAAAATGGCGGGCTCCAATCTATTCTTCCATTTAACTTTTGTTAAAAAAATTTCATATTCAAGCCAATTTACATGACAAATCATAATAACATCAATCATACATCAAATAGATATTACTGTAATAAATACTAGAGTCTTCATGCAGGTACAAATTCATTTTTAACATCATATCATTAGCTTGATCGATGTTTGTTATCGATTTTTTCTTGAGAACCATTTTGCTTTCTTAACATGAAAAAAAAAATTAATAATACATATAAAATAAGTAATTGAACTTAACATGTAAAAACGAAAGCTTAAAAGAGTTGTAATTACCTGTGCAACAATAATTAAGATGATATTTCAGTTTTATTTATTAAAAAAAAGGCATATGGACACGAAACTGGGTTCCGGATGCTGGAAGCGTGAGCTGGGGTTTTAATTCACTATGAGCTTATCGGCTCAGCAATCGAGGGGGCGGTAGGAACTCAAAATGATTTCAATTTCATCTTAATTTAAACCATTTAGCGATAAATTCATTTCATATTTAACCATTTTTTACCTTCGAGTACTAATTACAAAACGACTACACAAACTTCATTCAACTTTACTCACCTGTTAGTGATAATCATTTGTATAATTTATTTGCAAACTCCAGGGGGTGATAGAGGTGATGCATCTGTAAAAGCAAAAAACCCGCGTTTTACGATTCGAATTTACACAACCTGAGTTGAAAAATAAAGTAAATCTCTAAGATTTCATACTGATTAAGTCGAATTACCTTTAAAAATTTGATAAAATTTGAAATTATTAATTTTTACTACACTCATTGACAAGTCCCTTTTCCCTCAATGTGAGCACCTTTGCGCAGGACACATCGATTTAAAATTCGACCAATGGATAATGGTGCCGCCATTACAGCTCTGCAAAATTATCATAATATTTTTGCCCGTTTCATCACCAAGACAGTTATTTTACTTTATAAACAAACCAAAAAAATTATACTTCAGCGTTTTTAGACACAACATCGTGATTTTAATGTAATTTTCAGGAAAAATTAAAAAAAACTGTTACTGCGTGAACAGTTAAGAGTAATGGCCGCCTCACTACCTACGTAATTTTCGAACACCTTGTCGCAATTATACACTCTATGATTTTGAACAGTGATAGTAATCAATATGGCCGATAGTGCTGGTAAACACGAAAAGGAAGAGAAAAGAGTCGCAGATAGTGAGTAAAATTGTATTTTTAGTTACTATTAATCGTTTTATATTCAAAAAACAATTCCCCTCTTTAAGAAAAACCTTACTTGAAATAGGACATCACTTCTATACGCAGTGCCATCTGCATTTACGCATAAACCGATGTGCTGTTTATCTTGGCTATTTAACGTGATGTTAAAACACCTGATGATTAATAGCGGTTAAAATAGGTCATTGTATGTATAATTGGAATCAAAAAATGGGTTTCCATGTTTTTGGACTCACTAAAAGTCCAAATAGTTAAATCGAATGATAGACAATGAGTTACCTTGGCCCATTCCAAAGGCATACCACATATGCTAAATTCTTTGCAATTACCTCACTGAGGTCTACTGTCAGTGAGCAATTACGTCGATTACTCCGTTGTTGTATAATTTACTTTTAACTTTGGATAAATTAACATGAATTTTAGATCATCATTTCAAATTAATTAAAAACTGTTTTGATTTATTGTTTTAATTCAGAATTGTATTTATAAATTTTCTTTGAAATGTTTTATGACAACCAGAATCAATGTGGAATACTTACAAATGAATTAAATTATTCATTTTTAGATGTATGCAAATAACTTTTCAATTTAATCAAAAAACTTTTATTTCTTTTCGTTTTAAATTCAATAATTTTGTTTGACTTCATTGGTTCTTTCGAATAAGGAAAAGGGTCATCATTAATTACTTCATGATTCCAATTTGAATCTTGCAAACCAACTTGGTTTGCAAAAAAGAAAATGTCCTTCAATAAAAGTTCGGTTTTATATTTTTTTTAAAGTAAAAAACTTTGAAAAAGTTTTATGTTTAATGATTTACTCGAAAAAGTTTTTTTTCAACTACATTTTATATTATTTATTAATTTGAACATCTCATGTGAATGTCCTTTATGCATTCACTTTAATTATTTATTAGTTTTACTTATTAAAATTTTATTTCACAATTTTGAAATAAGACTTTTTCAAAAATCCAAATTTTTATTCATTTTTATTAATTTCAAATGACTTTAAATGATTTTGTGTTTAACTAGGTCATGGCCAGTTGGCAGTATTTCAAACGTTTAAAACACATGCAAAGTTGTTCAGAAATAATTACAACTTGTAGTATTGCCTATGGGGTTTAAGATGTTAGACTTAGATTTGACTCTTTCAATTAAAAGCAATTTTGGGCAAGATTTGGTTTGTTGTATTTAAGAGAATGGTCATGGTGGCATTCGATGATTTGTTTGAGCTTTATTCATGAATCTCAGTTTGAAATCATATTTTTCGATTTCATATAAAGGTGTTTGGTTTTGTGGTATATCAAACTTGGGTTTGATTTATTCTGAGGGGATTGTATTGTTATTGTTTGTGCATGTTGATGTTGATTTAGAGTTGCATGACAAAAAAATACTTTGCAAAACTCATGACGGAATAATATTAGCAGCAAACTTTTTTTTCATCTTCCTCGATTTAAATACAATCAGTCTTTGTTTGTTAGGTGATGTTAAAGAAGAAGTTGAGTTGATTTCTCTCAAAGTCTAAATTAGTTTTGCTTATGTCTGGTGGTATGAGTTAAACGATTTAAATATTGATCATGACAAGGGTTTAAATTTTTATATCCTTATTCTCGAATGTAAAACTTCATTTTTATTCAAAACATAAGGAAAATAATTTTATCTCTGACTAAAGTCCTGGGAGGAATTTTTGGAGTGGTCTGACATAAAAGCTTACCCAGTCCCACCCACATGAGATCACAAAAGATCAAGAAATTAGTCAAGTAATGCTGATAGTGATACATGAAGTTACCTTGAAAACAACTTTGTTGTTAGTGGTTTTGTTCAAAGGGCATGAGCTCTTTCCTCAAATGTAAGACTCTCTTTTTGATTTCTTATATACTCTATCATACATTTGTTAAATATGTAATAGTGTCAATAGCTAACTTTTATCTATGATATCTAAGTTAGGTTTGTTAAAGATAGGTCTCACAAAAGATAAGAATATTTTGTTCTCACTTCAAATTTTGATGATTGTAGAGAAAGGACCAGTCAAAATGCGTTTTTACCTTTATAAATGGGAAATGGGCCCACCGGAAACCGAATTATTCACTCCTCACAAAACAATTTCTATAAATCCTCGGTTTTGATTGTTATTTTTCATTAAAAATTTTTGTTATGCCATTGTTAATTAATAAACAGTCAGTCATCGTTGTGCGTGAAGGCATTGATGGTAACGGAAAAATAAATAAATAAATAAATAAAATAAATAATGGACGTGTTTACGTTCAGTTGGAAGTAAATCAAATTGAGTGGTGTGAGGTATTTTTAAAGCACACAATTTTTTGTAATCGATCTCGTTCGGTGAATCGACATGGAGGAAGGAGTGAAATTGAATTATTAAGTCAGTGGCTCCTGTGGGATGAGAGAAATGAGAGATGACGAGGATAGAGAGAGGTAGGGGGTGGGGAAAAGGTTTTTAGCTTCAGAAGGCCTTTTGTTCCCAAAATGGATTTTCCGAATTATTTGGAAAAGCACAGACGACAGTTTTATGGTTTTGTGTTAAAGTTACATGTGAGCTTGTATTGTCTTTCCTCTCTCTCCTCCTCTGCCCCCGTTACTCCCCAAAAAATTTTTTTTTTAATTTTTGGCATAGTACTCAAAGAAACTTTTTAATCGGTCTTGTTTTTGGCTTAAGTCTAGATTTATGGGTGTTAATTGTGCATTTTTGATGAAGTGAGCCAATTTGACTCATGCCATAATTGTTTTCTTTTTACAAAAGAAAAGTGGGAAATGAACTTAAGATGCATTATCGATTTATCATACGTCGTACAAGATAAAATCGTTTCATAAATAATGCACACCTGTAGGAAAAATCCATTTGAAGTGAAGTGCTGCAGTCTTTTGTTGAAAAATTTATTTCATAATTAATGCACACCTTAAGAAAGGGCTTGTTTCGTAAGGGGTATTCAAGTTGAATGTGAACTTTCGTGAAGGAGTTGTTTCATAAGTAATGCACACTTCTATGGAAAGTTGAATCTTCTAAAGAGTAAACAAGTGTAAAGAGAACTCATTTCGCAATTTTGCTCGGTTTACAAGGATTTTATTTCATAAATAATGCACACTCTTACCTAAATTTCATTTCAAAATGATTTTTGAAAAGGGGGGTTTATCATGTACCACCTGTGTACAAGCTTTTTCGGACTAAATTTGAAGGGCTTTCAAGAGCAGACTAGTGTCTTAACCCCAGGAACGCTTTGGATGAATCCCAAGGAGAGCTAGGCTGTATGAGAAGAGAGTAGAGGAAAAGGGAGGGGCTAAGGAGGTTTGACTAAGATAAGCAATATGGGCTATATACTAATACAAATTTAAAGTGAGTCAAAGTGGCTCAGTTCTCAATTCTTTCATTTTCCTGGTCACCTGCCACCTGTCTTCACATACAAGGCCATAAGCAATATGCTGGTGGAGCTTCAAGGGGTTGTATCTAGGGAGTAGATAGTATTCTAGCCCCAGGAGCGAGTTAAGGTAGTTTTTGAGATTTAAAAATGTTTCCATAATAGGTAAATTTAATGTTGTGTGATAATTAATGTTTAAAAATGGGGAGTTGGAATTTGAAAATAAAACAAAAATGTTGGCAAGAGCTTTCAAAGTCTCGAAATATCCTCAACGTCAGTGGAGTCCCGGATTTGCAGTTTAACGGGAACAAATTTTTTTTTTGTTTTGGATTGATGTTAAATATTATTTTGTCGGGTCCGGTGATTTTCTTGTTTGCTTATCATCCTATCAAAAGTCAAAAAATTTGAAATCAAGTATTGAAAGTAATTTCTCTGTCGGTCTTATTCGGGAGTGAAATAAATTGTGTGACGGGGTGGGGATTTGGGGGATGAGATTGGAGAGAAGGCATTTTGTATAGGACTTGTGAGTGGCCTTATGTGATTTGTGTTATTAATGGATTTAAATCGTTGAGCGGAAAAGCTGAGAGGAATCAATTAATAATGGTTTATTATAAAAAATATTTTAAGCGAGGGCCCTTTTTTATCCGATTAAACGTCGAGGAGGCTGTTTTACTGTCGTGATTTGGTTTTGTTGTCTTATTAATTTTTTTCTGGTTATTGAGTATTCTGATAGACTTATTGGTTTAATGACTTATTAAAAATTTTTAATTAAAATGAATATTCATCGTTGAGATTATCTGTTTTTATTAATTTATTGATTAGTGGATTTTTCTAATGGAAGAATCGGAGTCAGGTCTCGTTTTACGCGTTGGGTTTGGTCTGTTCAGCTGGAGTTATATCTTTTTAATGCGGTCGTTTTGGGTTTCATCTTACGCGTAAAACGAGAGAATCCATTATAGCTGTTGGAAAAGTTTTCGATATTTAGAATTAATTAATCACCAGTTCCAAATTTATCGAACCAATCAAAACGGTTCACGTTAGAGTGATGTATGTGAGCAAGAAAGTCTTCTTTTACGCGGAGCTGCTTTTAAACGTTTTTGAGCAATCTCATATTCATTTTTTTAAGCGGTTTATTTCAAAAGTAATGCACACTTTGGTGTAGCAGTCGTTTTATAAATAGTGCACACTTTTAACGAGAATTCGTGATGTGTGTGAAGGACCTAACTTTTATGGGTGGCACACACATTCGTTTTAGAAGGAATGCTCACCTTTGCGATGTACTCGTTTCAAAATTAGTGCACACTTTGGCGAATGTTACATTGCACACTCTTTCAGAGGACTCGTATTAAAGTAATTCGCGTTTACTGGTTATACTTAGTTACATTGGTTGTTCTCTTATTCATTTGATTACCATAAAGTCTCGTTTTATGCGTTTTTTGACGTTTTTTGTACGTTGAATTTAGCAAGTTTACAAGGTACCCTAATGACAATGCGGTTTTTGGGTTATTAATTTTTGTTTGTTGTTCTGAATTTATCTTACGTGACTTTAAAATTACGTCACGGGCCACCTTTTGCCAGCCTCCCTTCTACAAAGTGTAGTTAAGCTCTCCAGTGTTAAACAAACGATTTTCTGTTCTGCTAATGAGCGTAATTAATTTTTATCGCAGGAATTGTGTTACACAATGAGTTATCTAAGTTTTTAACTGAATTAAGTCGGGGAAGTCGGTTGAGTGATTAATGTTATCGTTAATATTTTGTTTCAGTAAAGTTAATTGTCACGTTTGATTATACACCTACACACATATTTACAAACACATGTGACCTTGGCATCTAGTGCGGTTGAACAAAAGAAAAAAATTTTTTTTGAAGCAAATTTTCACACTCATAACAAAAAGTTCGTTGTATATATAAATTATGTATTGATAAGTTTGGATTATTTCTTTTAGTTGTTGGTATAAATCTTCAAAAGATAATATTTTCATGAAACGTTAAAAAAAATGATAAAGTCGAAAAAAGGTTACAAAGAACCGGCTCGTGATAGTGAATCGGAAAACGATGTAGAGGAAGAAGTTGAAGAAGAGGAAGAAGAGGAGGAGGAAGAAGAAGAAGAAGAGGAAGAAGAAGAGGAAGAAGAAGAAGAAGAAGAAGAATCGGATGAAGAAGATTATGAATCTGAAGAAGAAGAAGAAGAGCCAGAAATTCCAATCGTAGCGAAACTACCAATCGCGAAATTACCCAGTAACAGTAAGAAAATCGTGAAAAGCGTTCCGGAAGCGATCGTACGGAAAAATCCGGAAGGCGAAAAGCAATCAAATCCGGGAGGCGGGAGCCAGAGGAAAGAAAATTTGAAAAATCAGGCAAAGAAACCGGTTAAACAGAGAGATTCGGAATATGAATCCGGAAGCGAGGATTCATCCGAAATGGAAGATGAGGAGGAGAAGGTGACCGTTCGGGAACAGATCCCGAAGAGTAAGCAGAGAAGAGGAGAGATGTCAGAGGCTCGTGACAATGGTAAATGAAGAATTTTGACGTGTTGGATGTTGAACGTCACGTGCACTGTAACATTTTTATTTTGCACCTTTTTATTTATTTATTAATAACACCGGAAGTGATTTTTTTCTTTTTATAATTTCGCTTCTTCTGGAAAGCATGCATATTATTATTATTTTCTGTATGATGTTAGATTTTGTATAAATCTGTTTGCTGGAATGTGACATATCGGAAGGATTTATTTTTGTGTCTGCATGTGATGCTGTCTGCTGATGATTTTTAGTTTGTCGTGTATTTGATAAATTATTTTGCGGGCTTCATGACTTCTGATCAAGTCTGAAGATAGCTGTCAAGAAGGAATGAACCATCGCTTTAGTTGTTATTGTATCGATCTGGTTTTAGACTGAGTTGTTGTAACAGCTCTTTCGAATTTTTTTGTTTTGTTTAACAATTCACCAGGAGTCTCCAAACTATCTACTCTCATATTTTTATATAATAATGTTTGTGTATATATAAAGTTCCCTTTGACGTTAGAATGACTCAATTAATTCTTTTTATATATTATATCTGCCGCCCGCCAGTTTCTGTCTGGAGTTCATCAGAAAGAACTTAGTGTTCAGTATAATTGTTTAAACAAAATCTCCAGTTTATTATAACTGTAAAATACCAAACCATAATATATTGGAAAGTAATATCGTATATATGTTATGGTAGAAGTGATAAATCGCGTGAATATAATTAACTTCCGGTGATTATTCATAATAACCAACTAAGCTTGGTGAATGTGACGAATCATTCAATTTTATCATATTTACCGGATAGTTTATATAATTATAGTATAAAATATTCTACTTGGATTTGGGAAATGAATCAAATTTTGTTCAGGTGCTTGGCTTCTGTCATTTTTCTAACAAAAGACAAGCAATCTGAGCAGCTGTTTCCATCAGTAACAGTCAACGAACCTCCCCACAGGAAACTGAGAAAGATATGAGAAGCATCTGAGAAAAATTTTATTAACTGCCACAGTGTGAGTTGGATATTTCATAAACTACCCGGTAAATGTGATAAATATTGAAAGATCCGTCACATTTAACAAGCTTGGTGGTTATGAAATATGAATTCGCCTGATTTATCACTTTTACCGTTATGTATACATTTGGTGTAACGTACAGTACCGACACTACTTTCCGATTCACCTGATATTACGATAATACCATGAGAATCTTTTAGTAGAAAGGGAGTAAGCTACAGGGGCAAATTCTGTAGCCAGAGTACTTGATGAGCTTTTGTTAATTTCCTGTAGGAAACTCGGTTCATAATTGTTTCTAGCTGTATAATAGAAGGTTATAGATACATCAGTTTTGGTAATAGTAATTAGGGGTCGTACTGTACAAGAGTTTTCATTTTTTAGCCCTGGGGTTTAAGATGTGAGATGGGGCTCGAATTATCAGCTATAACGTCACCAGAACCAGGCTTTTTGGTCGTTTGGGCACAATACTGGCGGTGGTAGTCATAATCAGGGTTGAATTTCATCACCAAATGTCACTTTTTGTAAGTTTCCAAGAAAAATTTCGTTAATTACGGTCGAAAGCGTTCTAATTAGTCGTCTAACCAAAAACTATCCAATGGAGTTGGCTATGTGTCGCGGATCATTGTTTGGAGATTCCTGTTTAAGTAGTTTGACTTATTGCTGATGATGCTGGGAAACTGTTGTTGATGTTTGATTTCTTAATCGATGACGAAGAGTATAGTAAAAAATGAAATGATTAATAGGTCGTGGTATTAAATGGGGATGACGGTTTGGGGGGTGATTTTGAACTTTGGTCATTATTTTTGTTTAAAGCACGGGTGTAAATATTTAAGAGTTATAAAGTAGCCCGCACACACACTCACTTTTTGTTTTTGTATAAATTACGTATAAACACTTTTATGTAAATATTGATGTAGATATCAAGAGCAAATGTTGGAAAGGGTCATAATTCTCTTTTTAACGCCGCGGAACTGAATTCGAAATGGATTAATTTGGGTAGTTTGTAAGTGGTCGGGAGGAGGGGGGGGCTGAAATCCTGTCGGGCTAATTATGCTCTCTCAATTCCTGCTGTTGTTGAATCATGTACGGGAGGTTTTTGTTGGAATTATCAGATTTGCAATCATTTTTTTTTTAATTGATGTATTTAGTTAAATTCTAGATTTAGGGCAGTAATTGAGGCTCTCGATGAAGAGTTTATCGGTTTATTGACTTAGATGCTTGAGTGGCGAAAGAGTGAACAACTCTTTCGAATGTCATAATTGCACCGAACTAATTTGCCTTTTTTTGTTGTTCTTCCTTTCATTTGAAACCAGTATCTAAAGATGAGGCTTTGGAAAAATTCAAGTCTGGTAGACCTGTCCAAATTATCCTGTTCAAAGAAGATCATGTTTTCGACCTGGACGAAGAAGCTTTAGAAAGCATTCTGTTACAAGATCATGTCAAGGATAGGCACATCGTCGTCGTGTCTGTGGCTGGTGCTTTTCGAAAAGGCAAATCGTTCCTCTTGGATTTCTTCTTGCGCTACATGAAATCAAAGGTGAGATTCGGTGTTGGTCTAACACTAGATTTAAAGACTAAACTGCTAACTATGCCTCGTGGCAGAAAATACTTTTTCACCGATTGATCCAGAAACACATGATTTGGGGTCAGCAGGTTATTGCATAAACTGTAGATGAACTTCCTATTTTGCATGTTTATGGGTTCAACGCCCCTCGAAAAGTCTTCTCTTAGTTACTCTTCATTTACTGCACTATCATCTCTTTAAGGGTAACCCTGTCGTCGACATCCTTATCTCTTTTCCATTCCTGTTTCTCGAATTTGTTTTCCTTTCCAATAGTCTAAATTCTGAGTCCGTCCCAATCCCACGTACTCCTTCAGTTTCCGAAGAATTTTATTTTGAGTATTTCGTGAGCCATTATGACTCACTTCCCAAATAACTCATTAAGACTTTAATTATGGCTAACTAAAAGTCGATTTCATGAAAAGTTTCAAAACTGGGTTACGTTAACATTAGCGAGGCTTTCGAATAATAACGGAACACAAAATTTGAACTTTTGGGACTAATTTAAATTTATTATTTGAGTTATGTATCTTCTCTCCCTCTCTTTTGGTTTCCTTTCTCGGTGCCGTCTCATAAAATCTCATTTCAAAGTGAGTCTTATTTGCTCGACTAGAAACATTACGTTGGTTTGAATTTTATTTTTCAATTATGTCTGTCTTATGTATGATACAGTACGTCCTTCATCAGGGTGATGTTGACTGGATGGGATCTGATGAGGTTCCACTCGAAGGATTTTCTTGGCGCGGTGGCTGTGAACGAGATACCACAGGAATTCTCCTGTGGTCCGAAGTGTTTCTAGCAGACCTTCCCTCCGGTGATAAGGTAAGAAGTTTTCACAACATGTAGATTTTAGACAGGTCAAAGAAGACGTTGATGGAGTTTTAACTTTTTTATCTTTGTTTCCGGTCCACAGGTAGGAGTAGTTTTAATGGACACCCAAGGAGCTTTCGACAGTGAGAGTACAGTTCGGGACTGCGCCACGATCTTTGCTCTTAGCACGATGATAAGCTCCGTGCAAATATATAATTTGTCTCACAATATACAAGAAGACGATTTGCAGCACCTTCAGGTATGTGCTCGTATACAATTCAGCCTTAACGGTTTTTGTTGTGTCGGATTGTGACGTCAGAAATGTGTTTTTGGTGTTTTGTAGTTGTTTACCGAGTACGGAAGATTGGCTCTGGAAGACCTGGGTGAAAAACCTTTCCAACGTCTTCAATTCCTCATCAGAGATTGGAGTTTTCCTTATGAAGCTGATTATGGAGCAGAAGGAGGGAAAAAGATCTTGGCAAGACGTCTGGCCGTTTCGGATAAACAACATCCGGAACTTCAGTCCTTGAGAAAGCACATTAATTCCTGCTTCACAGATATATCGTGCTTTTTGATGCCCCATCCCGGTCTCAAGGTAGCCACAACACCCAATTATGATGGAAGATTGTCTTGTAAGTAACCATCAACCTGTAAATTAACGATTTTTGGGAAATCGCTTCTGCTAATCGTTTCTTTTTTCTCACAGTGATTGAACCTGATTTCAAAAAATGTCTGTCCACTTTGGTGCCCATGTTACTCGCTCCCGAAAATTTGGTAGTGAAGCAGATAAGCGGTCACAAAGTGAAAGCAAAAGAACTTCTTCAATACTTCAAGTCTTACATCAATATTTACAAGGGGAATGAACTTCCTGAGCCGAAGTCTATGCTTATGGTACGGAAATGCGTTTTGCTATTCTGTTGATTCATTAGTTATGGAGGGTGTCAGATTGACACTGAGCCTCCGCGGGAAATTTCTTTTGAATCATGATACTCTTAAGAGATCGTGGCTTGATCATGCCAACACTGATTCCCAATTTTTGGGACCTTTTGTAGTGAGCAGGACAATATTGTAAAGTTTTCTTGTTTGTTATAAATTTGTAGGCAACCGCTGAAGCAAACAATTTAGCAGCCGTCGCTAATGCAAAGGAAACATATCAACAGCTTATGGAAGAGATCTGCGGTGGAACGAAACCTTATCTAAGCACGGACCGGCTAGAAGCTGAGCATTTGAGAATCAAGGATAAAGCTGTCGCTCAGTTTAATTCTAAGAGAAAAATGGGAGGAGAAGAATTCTCAGAAAATTACAGGACCAAATTGGAGGCTGTAAGTCGATCGCCTTCGTTTTGTCAATTTGTTAAAAAAGGTGGCATTAGCAAATCACGTCTTTTATATTTAGGATCTTGACGAACTACTGGAACAGTTTAGAGCTCATAACGAAAGCAAAAACATATTCAAAGCGGCGAAAACGCCGGCCGTGTTCTTCGCTCTGGCCGTCACGTTTTACGTCTTGTCGGGAATATTCGGAGTCGTCGGAATGTACGGACTGGCTGTAATCTGCAATTTCGTGATGGGTACAGCTCTAATGGTGCTAATGTTGTGGGCTTATATCAGATACAGTGGAGAACTCACCGACATAGGACATACCTTGGATGATGTGGCAATATTTGTCTGGGATGGAGTAAGTATGATTTTTCATTTTTTGTCGTAACTAGTACTGTTTGTGTGGTACTTGTCATCGGTCACAGTTAATTTGTGTTCATGTGCATATAACAATGACTTGGTCGCCTATACAAAAACCAGTTTTTAATGTTTTTTTAATTATTATATATTTATAGTATTTCTAAAGAAAAATAGAAAACTCATAAATAAATTGCCCTCATAATGAAATTAATTAAATAAATAAAACCAAATTTCCTAAACAAATCTCAAATTTTTTAATTAATATTTTAGTAGATAAGACTTAGTTTATTTATTTATGTTGGTAATAACGTAGGATTTTAAGAAACAATCATTATATATCGATTTATACTTAACTTACTTCTGGTTTGGGAGATTGACATGTTATTTCGATACAGAAAAAATTTGTTCACTTTCTACTGACATGGTCTTGATTGGTTTTAACGCTTCAAATGATAAATTTAAATTTCTTGTTCTTTTATTTGTTTCCTCTAGTAGAGGAAGAAGTTTTTTGGTTCCTGGCCATATTTATTATTATTATTATGCATTTTTGTCCATTAGGGTTGTGTTTTACTTGAACGTCCTATGATTAACACTTTTCTGTCTTCATTCTCTTACTGTGTTCTTGTTTCCTTTGTTTCGTCCATATTTCCCACGTTTGCTTCCGTTCTTTTTCTGCAGTTTAATTTTGTTTCTGTATTTGCCTTTCATTTATATTTTCTCTACTGATTCCTACTTATTTTAGGTCTTTTTCCATTTTTTTAAACCAGTTGGTTGTGTTTATTGGGTTATTTACAACATCAAAGATCTTCTTTGTAAGTCTGCTGTTGTTCATTCTAGGAATGTGTTCTTAGAATTCTGTTCGGCGTTTTCTGATCATGTCTGTGGGCCTGTTTATGTGTTTATATAATTCTTTGGTTGGTCTCTTCATCCATATACCATCTCCATCTTGTTATTCTCTCTCTGGCTATATTTATTTATAGCCTTTTCCACTATGTGTACCAATGGTGTCGATTCTTAATTGTCCTCTCCTTCCTCCCCTCACTTCCCACTAATCTTCTAACACAAAATCACTCCCAGCTTCTCTATCCGCTCCTGGGAACTAAGACATTGGTCTGTTCCTCAGTCAAAATCCTCCTCACAACTAGATCAACTACAACATGTCTCGTATTTGGAGACAGGTTGTAGTTAGCAGGGGTAAAATAAAAATTTGGTGACTAAAGGAAGAAATTTATTATTCAGTAACTGTTGGAAAAACTGGTCAATAATATATCAACTCGATACCGATGGGTTTAAACTGACTCAAAAATCTGATTTCAATTTCAGTCAATGAAACCAATTTACCAGCAGATGATTCAAAAAAGTCTCGAACGCGCAGCCGTAAATGCGGCAACGTCAGCAGCAGCGGGTTTAGCGGGTTCATCAATGGTCAACGGGAAATTAAAATCTTCATGATTCAGACGTGGAAAGAAATAAACGGTTGGAAAAATTAAGAGTAGGCAACTTTCAAAAATAGTTGTAGTTTCCATTCCTAATTAAAAATAAATAATTAAATAGAATAAATTTAAAAGGGAATAAATAAGGCAGGAAAAAGGTCTCAAACCGTAGCAGCAATGGAAACATTACATGACAAAAACATATATATTATGTACAATTTATTTTTTCTTATAATGATTTTTGTGAATGCATATAGTGTGATTCATAAGGATTTATAAAATATAATCTTCATTTTACGAAGACAAAATTTTTTTTATAATTGTAATTAATTTTTTAACCCCCCTGTTTCGGAGTTTTTAGTGCGGTCTTATTCGGGATTCACAGTTTTTGTTTTAATTTTAATCTGTGTGTCTTTCTATAAATTTATGTTTAGGTTGGTTAATTTATAATAGTAATCACTTTTCAGGTATTGGTTTAAATTCCCACCGGGATATTGTAATCGTTTTCAAAAAATAAATATTTTAGAAATAGGTCGTTCGTGTCAAATATTGTATAGAGAAGTCTGTAGAGATTTATGTTAATTGTGGTAATGCGTATTGTACAAAACACTGTCTCTGATTTGGTTTTGTTTTTTCTTGACATGTCACTTGGGATATTGTTTTTGGTTGAAGTTCTGTTTTGGATTTGGTATAGCAGTGGTCGGCAAACTGGTCATTGAAAAGAGCCACCTCAAAATATAACTTTAGTCAGAGCTTAGATCAATTTAACTCGATGCTTGCTAAATACTGTATGTCTTAGCTTACACATTAAATAAAACTTGGTACCATACATACAGATGATATTTAGTTCATAAACAACACTCCAGTCCTTCACTAAACATTGTGTACATGACCCACATCCAAGGAGTAAAAGAGCCCCAGTTTGCCGACCTCTGGTATACCATTTTCTGACACACAAATTATAGTTCTAAATCACCCAAATTTGTTTACAATTTTTTATCTGTTCTGTAAAATTGACATAAGTTTCTGTTGTCATAGTTTTAATAAAACAGTAACCAGCATCCAAATTTTTGGTCTTTGCCATGATATCAACATCTGATTTGGTGTTGTATTCAAATTCTTTTTTGTTTTGTTTTTTAATTATAATTTAAATTACTGTAAAATCCTTATCTAGTTATGTGTGATCTTTATAAAAGAATTCGAAGCTGTGAAGTGATGGCGGGAGAATTATCTAAGTCGTCGGTTTTTAATCTGTCCCAAAATATCAGTCACTGTTTTAAGTTTGTATTTTGTTTCACAACCAATCGTGCCTAAAATTAATGAGTAATTAATTTTTAAATTAAAAATTTAGATTATAGATCAATTAAAGATAGCCAATGTTATGTAACCTTTTAATTTCTCCATCTAGATAATTTTGTCTTTTCGTTTGGCAGGTGAATTTTAAATAAATGGAAATAGGAATGCTTTTTATTGATGTGCACCCGTGTCACGACAATATGTTTATTAATTTAATTGTTGTATTTCTGGTGTATTATAATCTAATTATTATTAATTGTATGAAATTTTCTGTAGTACTGTTTAACAAATTATCACATTTAAAAGAGAGCTGCCTATGTATTAAAAAAAAACAATGAAAACTATATTTTTCTGAAATGGTGTTTGGTTTTGTTAATTCATTTTCAATTAGTCGAAAGTTTGGATTCTCTCCTCTGCAACCTGTTCACTTTCCTTCTTTCAATTTTTGATTTGTTGTGTGAGTCAACTTAGTTTTGGTGTTATTTTATTCCTTTGGGTGTTAAATCACTCAGTCCAAGTTTTTGAAAGGTTATCGAAACTGCACTACCTCATTGTTGTGTATGCACCATTTTTGGGGAGTCTATGTGGTAGAGTTCAGTGTCAGCTGAGATTGGAGTCAAATTATAACTTGGGTTTTAGGATTTTAGTTGTGAAATGAATCTTTGGTTAAAGTGTGAATTTTTGAATGGTAAGTGTTTCCATTTAGAATATTTATTCAAAGTGTTCACTACTTTTGAAATGAATTTTTTATATAAAAAAAAGAGGATTGTAAACTTAGTTCTTTGAGAAATCATACACAATTGGTGTTCCCAACGGTTTAAAAGCTTTCTTGTTTGATGTCAAAGCTTCGATTCCTTTGAAAGCTGTAAACTTTATTAGCATGTGAAGCTTAGGGTTCTTAATTTAAGGTTGAACGTCGAATCTGGTTGGAGAATCCGCTACTTTTGCAAATTTTGCTAAAACTGTGACTGATGTGTAGTAATGTATAAGTTAAGTTCCGTTCCATTTTTCCTAAGTTGGCAGCTACGGTTGGTACACTTGTTTTGTAAAAATGGCGGTTATAGACAGAGTTCTATTAGCAAGTAAATTTCGTGCAACTTTGGTTGGAGCTTTACTGGGTGATTGCTTAGGCGAGCCATATGAAGGGGAAGGGTCAATATCGAAACGTCAACTCCAGTCATATTTTGACAAAATGGAAGGTCCTTACGTTAGGGGTTAGTATTTTATTTAAAAACTTTTCATGCCGGCGTTTTGTGAATTTATTAACTACTCCCTGTCTACACTTTTTCAGCACCTTACAAACCATATACAGATGATACTGCGATGACAAGATGCGTGGCCATGTCAATTATCGAAAAGAAATCAGTTGATCCAGTTGACATCGCAAAGAAATTTGTTTCAGAATTTTTCAAAGAACCAAACAGAGGCTATGGAGAACAAGTTGTTACTGTCTTTGAAAAGTTACTGAACACCAAAGTAGCTGATCCATTTGGTCCTGCTAAGGAACAGTTCAATGGCTCAGGTTCATATGGGAATGGAGCAGCCATGAGAACTGCTCCTGTGGCTTTATTCTATTATGACAATTTGTCGGCTTTAATTAGTGAAGCGACAAATGTTTCAAAGATAACTCACACCCATAAGCTAGGGATTAATGGAGCCATTTTACAATGTTTAGCAATTAGAAAGAGTCTTTACCTTAATCCAAATGAAAATTTGGATGTAATTAAATTTGCATCTGAGTTAATTAGTGAAATTACCAACGTTGAAAAAGATGATGATGACTTAAATATATATAAATATTCATGAAACTCAGTTGAAGGTGATGAGAGATTTACTTTTAAACGAGAATTCTGAGAAACCTCACTTTGATGAAGAAGTTGTTGCTGCTTTAGGAAATTCTGTTAGTAGTGTTTTTTCAGTACCAACAGCAATTTATAGTTTCTTAAGGGCACAAAAAAATATCCCTCATATCGATACAGCAAATCCTTTTAGAAGAACGATTCAGTATGCTATTTCTTTGGGTGGTGACACTGATACTATAGCAAGCATGGCAGGAGCCATTGCAGGTGCTTACTTTGGCTATGAAGCGATTAATGAAAATTTACAAAAGCATTGTGAAAAAGTTGATGAAAGTATAGGGATGGCAGACAATCTGTTTAAACTCAAACATGATAGTTAAACTAATGTAGGGAAAAATATGTAGTAAGACTTTTGGATAACTGATTAGTGAGAACTTTATCGACTTTAAAAAATTGAACAAGGCTTCAAGTTTTATTTAAGGAGTGTTGACTGAGACTCTTTTAGACATACTTTTTACTCACAATATGTTTTAAATATACTTTTATATTTGAATTTTTATTTTTAAATATATTTTTAAAGCTCATAAAAATAAGTTATCTGTTTTTATCCTCTGGTTGTTTTAAATAAAATCACCCAGAGGTTATACCTAATCCTGACTTTCAACTTTTTATATCTTTGGATGTTTGAGGATGTTGGGAGGGGAGCAATTGAGCCCTCAACCATAACTTCAATAAATCTTACAAAACCTTTATATTATAACATGAGGTGTACATAAAATAACATATTGTTAGATACAAAATAATACTTTATATTATTAAAAATATCAGAAATGCAAAATTTAAAAGATCTCTTCAAGAAAACATTTTTCTTACAATTGATTCATAATTTTCTCTGTTTGTTCGATCCAGCTCTCTGACCAACTTGTATTTTTCTAAGGCAACTTTGTTTTTCGGTTCTACTTTTAGCAACTGAATTAAATCATTTTCTGCTTTATCATACTCCTTTAATTCAATATAAGCTAAAGACCTCCTATAAAGTCCTTTTGGATTGACACTTATATTTACTGAATTAGTACAGAGTTTAACAACTGATGAAAAATTTTTAAAGTGCAAATGACAACTCGCTAAATTGTTGTATAAAGCAATCCTTAAATTATTTACATCTAAACCTGGATCATCATTTTCAAGAACTGAATCTAATATCAGTGATAATTTTAAGGCAGTACTGAATTTATAAAAGGCCTCTTTTACATTATCCTCTCTGAATAGTTCAGCTCCTCTGTTTTTGTAGAAGTTTGAAGCTTCCATTTTTTCATTGTCAGTCCATTGAAATATGTAAGGCTTCTCTTCGAAAGAATCCAAGTTAATAATGACCTGCTTATTCTCATCGTCCAGAGCAAGAATGAATAGACTTTCTTCTTCGAGGTGCATTGTCTCAACACACTGCTCAATTAATCTATCCATTAATGTACAACCATGTCCAATGGTTATTTGGAATGAATTTTTCCCTGAGGTATCCCCACTTTCTTGACTTCCATTATTAATTCTAATGCAACAAGTCCAATTCAAAGCGGGTTTCCTTCCGAATTTCCCTTTCTGAATGATTTTCTTTTTTATGTTGGGATTCACCTCAACAAATTCTTCAGTCATGTTAATAAGAAAAATAAATAAACAATTACTTTAATAACATATAAAACATAATCGGTCGTGGCACTAGAAAAACCTCGTTTAGGAGCAGAACGTTTAAAATACAAAAAAAAAATGTTACACTTAGTTTGAAGTTTTAGTATAGTTAGAGTTAATAATTTAGTATTATTAAAATGGCACTCAATTGGCTGAAATCAGGGCCTCCAAAAAAAGTTCTTGTGATTAGTGCCATTGGAACCTTTACCGGTGGCATTTATCTACTGAGGTTAGTATAAACATTTAACATGCCGGTACCGTTTTCAATTATGGCAAGTAGCAAGTTTACTTTCTTAAATAAAAACCCTTCAACTTCACTGTTGAAGAGTGTTATATACAGATTCAAACTACCAAGATGTCCACTAACCTTTTTCAAAACATCTGTTTGAATGTCTTCCAAATTTCCTTTTTAGAGATACATTTAGAGGCACACCATTTGAAAAGGATGTACGGTGTGAGGGGAAAGTTGCAATAGTTACTGGTGGAAGTTCAGGAATTGGGAAGGAAACAGCTAGAGAATTAGCAAGGAGAGGAGCCATTGTTTATCTCCTCTGTCGAGACAAATTGAGGTGTGATAGAGTGAGTTTTGATCATCATGACTTCAAAACAATAAAATTTACTTTGAGTCAGGGTTGAATAAAGTTGATCAACTAATTTTTTTTGTTCAGGCTCGGAAGGATATTATAGTAAGCACCAAAAATAAGTATGTTTATGCAAGAGAATGTGACTTAGGATCACTGGATTCAGTTAGACAATTCGCGGAAAGGTTTCGTGAGCGTAAGTTAATTGTGAAGCTACTTTAAATTTAGATTTTCGTTTGTTAGAGCCTGAACATAATTTTGTTTGGTTATAGGTGAAACCAAAGTACATATATTAGTAAACAATGCTGGAGTTTGGAGAGTGCCATTCGGTAAAACCAAAGATGGTTTTGAAACTCATTTGGGTGTTAATCACATGGGCCACTTTTTCTTGACAAATCTCCTTTTGGACTTACTCAAAAAAGGAGCACCTAGTCGTGTAATTAATGTCTCTGCTGAGGTTCACAAAAAAGCAAAAATCAATAAAGAAGATTTTAATAGTGAAAAAAAATATTCTGATTATGATGCTTACAATCAAAGCAAACTAGCCAACATTCTTTTCACAATGGAACTGGCTGAAAGACTCAAAGGGACTGGAGTCACTGCTAATGCAGTTAATCCAGGGACTGCCTCAACCAATCTTTACAAAAAAAGTTCTGGGATTAGTGGTACTTTTGTGGATGCATTGGCTGCACCATTTATGTGGATATTTTTTAAGACGCCTGTTGGTGCAGCTCAGACAGTGTTGTACGCTGCTTTAGATCCAGACTTGGAAAATGTCAGCGGGAAATATTTTGGGTGAGTATTAAAGGGTTAAAGCTAACTAAACTGCATAGTAGATAACCTGAAGTAATATTTTAATATTGTCTCTTCTTTAATTACAGGGAATGCAAGGAACAGGAAGTTGGAGAGCAAGCCAAAGATCCAGCCACAGCCAAATGGTTATGGGCTGTCAGTGAAAAGTGGACAAAATTAAGGGAATTTCCAAGGGATGAAAGTGGAAATGTAACATTCTCATGATGCGGAGGTATTTATAAAACAACCCTACATCATGTTATTGATTACCTTTAAGCTAAATATCTTAACAAGTTGACTTATCATTATTTGAAAAAAAAAACGAAAAACAAAGTAAAAATATTTATTAAATGCAAAAGCAGATTTAGGAATAAACATTCGTTTAAACAAATTTAATTTATCATGTAAACATAAAAAGTAATTTATAATTACTATCAGTATAATAAATTAAAAACTAATATTTATACTAATACTAAATAACTATAAAAGTTATATATCAGTGATTGAATCGAGTTAAATATTGGTGTAATGGCTGAGATTTATGTCCAAAATCAAATATATTAAGAAATTTGAGGAGTCATGATCTTCCATAGGTATCATATAAGTAAAGGTATGATCTTAATGACTGCTTCAATTACGAAGTGAACAGGAGCGTTGATAGGAAGAATTTAAGAAGCTTTTGGGTTAGAATTGTTGTTGAAGGATACCCATACCTAAGACGGATTTTCTAGTCTGATATTTTAGGAAGGGTTGACTGAAAAGCTGTTGTAAAAGGACAAAAGATTGCAGTCTACTCATCACTGCCTTATATTGGTGGCTTTTAAATTATGAATGGTGACTTTAAATGAGGATTCTAATAGCTATATTGTTCAATTTAGTCTTCAAAGTTTCTTCTTCGTGAATGAAAAGTTGATGAAAGCTTAATCAGCAATTAGTAGAAATGGGGACAAGATATTTTCGAAACATCAGCTGTAATAGTCCACCCTCCCCAAACCCATTTCATAAATGATGCACAATTTTGCACAAAGATTCTTTAGAAAAAAAATTTTTTTTTCACACTTGGAGGAGGAGTTTATTTCAAAAATACTGCACGCTCTCATCTAGCTTTCATTTCATAAATAATGCACACTCTGACATAAGCTGGTGTTCTAAGTGATGGTGATGATGATGGTGTATATAACAAGGGATTCAGGAGGGTGGACTTACGGTATCCATGATGTTTTGAAAATGTCTACTCCCCATTTCTACTTCTTGTTGAGTAAGCTGTCATCAACTCTTCATTCATAAAGACAAAGTTTGAAGAATTAATTGAACTTTTTGAATAAATTGGGGGTTACATAAACACCAAACGATGTGCTTTAATTATAATTATGACTGTATACCAAAACTTCTTGTTTATTGGTTTCATGAAGTTTTGGTGGTACCAAGCAAACAAAAAATCTTAAGAACATCTTAACTTGTGTTAGACTTATATTTATGTTTAAAAAGCACTGGTCTGAACCAATTGTTATAGCAAAATTTATAAAGCTCCACGATTCACTTCACTCAACAGGACTCGATTAGTATTACCTGTTTCTGAGTGTGCTTATAAGAGGTTTTATCACTCACTTAAAGAGCCATTTTACACAAAAGATCAGATTTAGTTGGACTAAAACACCTATGTCTCATTCACAAACTTTCTCAAATCGTTTTTCCACTGACTCAGTCTTCCCTAAGTATTCCTTTGTAACTGTTATATTTGTCCTGTTTTGATTAAGTTTCAGGACATCTTGAGCCAGAAAATTATAACAGTAGCCACCCCATAGGCTAGATGGATATATAAAAACTCTTTTCCTTAACATACAACTTGATGGAATTGTTTTTTGTGTTCCCATATATACAGTATTAAAAGCACAATGATTCTTTTGACACTCCTGTTAGTTGTAGTGATTTGTTATAAAGTTTTTCAGCAAGGATTTCATTCGAAGCTTTCTCTGATGGTTCAATTATCTTACAGTTGCTGAAACAATTTTAAAAAATTCTTTTAAACTAGGTCAAAAGTTAATCAATAGATTCAAATTGTTTTCTTTTTTAGTTTTTACTATTTTATACTTTTTATTTATTGATCTTGCCTTACCTGAAATACTTCCCAGATGTATGTTGTAACTCTGTAGCAACAGCCATGTAAATAATAGTTTGTGCTCCTTGTTCTGGAGATTTCATAAGAAGCCAAGCCCAAGGGCTCATGGCTATTTTCATTGCGAGAGAACTGGAGAATTTTGATTTCTGAAACTGTTTTGTGTTTTTAACTATTCCAGGATGCATAGCATTTACTGTTACATTTGTACCTAAACAAAATTAAATTTCAAATTGTAATTATTTAGTTATTATAGATAAATTTGTTTTTTCTTATATCACCTAGTTAACTACCACCTATTTTCAAGTACGAATCAAAAGTAGGTGGTAAGTCAAGGTTTAAGAGGTTGTACCTAGGGAGCAGACCACTGTTTCAGGTCCATTTAGAACAACAAATGGTTACCCTTTAAAAGTTTTGCCATATGATGCGCCATCATCACTAGTGCAAGTTTACTTTGACCGAATGCTTTATTATATGAATAATCATTTTCAAGGTTCATGTCGTCTAGAAATATATCACCAGCATAATGAGCCTGAGCAGAAACATTTATTATTCTCGCATGCTCAGCTGCATTTAATTTTGGTAATAAAAGATGAGTCAAAAGAAAGTGGGATAAGTAATTAGTGACTAAGTGAGTTTCAAATCCTTCATCTGTTTTATCATATTCATGAAAGGCTATTCCAGCATTATTAATCAGAATGTCGATTTTGGGTTCATCATCTGAAACCAATAGAAAGTTTATCAAACCCTTTCATCAAACATGAGTATAGTTTTTGTCTTAGTATTGAGTTAAAGAAGTTAGTTACCTAGGGTTTTAACGAATTCTCTGACTGATTTCAAGGAAGCTAGATTCAAATATCTAATATCAACTTCATCTTCTCTTTTCTCTTTTTTGACTTTTTTTATTGCATTATTTACTGCTATGGAAGCTGCCTGAGGATCTCTTGACCCGATTATTATCCTTCCACCTCTTTTTAAAAGTTCAGCTACAACTTCAAGTCCAATTCCACTCGAACCACCAGTTATCACTACAGTTTTACCAGAAATTGTTGCTTCACTTGGACAGTGAGGTCCTCCAAAATAACCTCTGTTGTAAATAAACAGAAAAAGGTCTTATTGTTTGGAATGTATAAAAACTCTTAAGAAATAAATCAGTGAACGTTTTAAAATTAAATTTACCTTATGGTTGTAACGACACCAACTATCAAAGCGATAACAAATGGCCACCAAGTGTCAAAGGGACCCGAATCGAAAAACTCATTTAAAGGATTTTGCATCTTATTAAGAAAAAATTTTTTTCTGAAACTGATTTTATTGTTTTGAACGATCGATGTTGTTAGCACTTACGACTTTTTTTAACAAGTCATCTGAAGTTGTAATGTTTCGTCATGACCAAAAGGAAGTTCCTTAATTGACCGTAATTGATTTAAATGTCTCTAGTAAATGGCGGAAAAAAATGAGAATCAAAGTGTTTAATTAAAAAAAAAATTTTTTTTGTCGCAGTTTTGCAGGAGTATCTAGAACCACGACAAGAACGGGATAAACCTGTTTGGGTCGCTTACATCAGAAATCTGATACAGATACAATGTAACGTGCTGCTTTTTAACCTAAACAATCAATAGATTTTCAAATAATGACTGATAATATACGAAAGTTATAACAGTAACGTTGTAGAGATTGTATCATCCATGTAAGCGATTGTCTTTTCTTATTAATTATGTTTATTCTCTGTATCAAAATGATTTAAAAGTTTTAAAAGATTAACGTGATTCTGTGAAATTTCGTGATTTAGGTTTGTTTTTATTTACAATTAAACCATTTTATTAGTCACTTCTTCTTATTATGTATTAATGACATTACTCGTGACTACCACATAACGAATTAAATGGCACATGATTGGAATTAATAGGTTAAATTGGTTTGGTTTGTCTATCAATTAAAATTCTCCACATTCCGAGTTTTGGTTAGAAGTTTGAACTTTTTTCCCTCTTTATTGAATGTAACCTTTTAGTTCTTTTACATAATGAATATTTTCTCATTAGCATCTATAGTCGGTTTCGTTTTAGTAAAAAATATTGTCTATTCTACATTTTCAGGCATACATTATGTCCAGTAATAAATGTAAAAATTGTGGCTGCGCTGAGATAGATGTTGATCCAGCTAGGGGAGATGCTGTGTGTACCAATTGTGGATCAGTACTTGAGAGTAGCATCATTGTATCTTCCATACAATTTGAAGACAATGCTCATGGAGGAAGCACTGCTATCGGGCAATTTGTTTCTTCTGATTCCAAAGGAGGTGCTAGGGGTTTTGGAGGATGTAAGTATAATCAGGAGACCTTTGTGTTTTTATTGTATTTTTGGTTAGTCTATTTAAATTTGTGGAGAATATTAAATCTTTTGTTAAATAACCATGTCAGAGTGTTTTAGAGTAGGAAATGAGTTTGGAAATAATTTTTATTTCAGCATTTCACACTGGTTTGGGAGTCGAATCAAAAGAAGTCACTCTTAGGAATGCAAAGAAAAGGATAACAGACTTAGCTCATCAAATGAGGTGAGTAATATCAAATTGTTTGTATTATAATGAAAAATTTCTCAGTTTTCAGGAATTTTACTTTAGTTTGTAAGTTGAATTTCATATAATTAATTTTATAAATAATTGGTTTGAAATTTGACTGATTAAAAAATTTTTTTCCGGTTGATTTACACTTGCTAACTTTAGATTTGATAAGTACAAAGGTGTTATTCATAAAATGATGAAGTACATTCATGGTGAAGTAAGGTTTAGGTTTGAGACATTAAAAAGATACTGACAACTCAAAATATTTATTGTTTATCAAACAAATCATTTTGATGTCCATTTATAACTAAGAGATTATCTGCATCGTTATACCTATCGTTTCTGTAAAGTGTCACAATTTGTTGTTGTTTCCTTCTTTTGTACCACCACATAAATAATCCTAAAGAAATTGCTGCCAAAACTACAATTATGGGTACTACAATAAGCCAAACTGGAACGACTCTACTTTCCATGTGAGATGTTTGATTTTCAGTATAGGACAAAACGGGAACTATTTTCTCAGTCACTTCAAATGAGTCAGTTAGAATAACTTCATCATCAGTGTTTGCTTCTTTTAAAGCTGTCGTCATTTCCTGGGGAGGTGGACTTGAGGTGTCAAGACTGACTAAGTTTTCAGATGAAGAACATATTGTCGAGATATTCGTTTTGTTGTTACACACATCCTGTATCTGGGCTATGACTGCATTTAGAGAACAGTTATTGTACTGATTACAAGTGTTGTAACCATTGTTCAGGTAGATGTCGTAGAACTCTTTAACTTTTGATATTTTTGGACCTAAACCATTGGGCACGCTTATCCATCCGAGATTGATGCAAGAGCAATTGAATATGTTCTTCTCAAATATAATGTCAGCGCAGACTTTTTTGTATAATTCCCAGTCCAAGTGAAGTGAGCCAGGGTTTATGAAATTGATCGTGTTGTCTGAGAAGTTGTACACAAATTTGGAGGCTTTTTCATATGACACTGGCGAATATCCGGCTGCTATTTTTTCAAGGGCTCCACTTTCCAGATAGTTGAAAACATTCTTGCTTATTTTTATTTTCGTTCCTAGGACATCTAGTCCTTGAGGACTGATTTCTTCGACATAGTTATGGGTGAAAGTGAATTCTCTACTACGTACTGTTAGTCCAGAGATTTTTTTGAAAGTGTTGTTGAAGAAGGAAATCTGTGGAAAAAACGTTTAATTAAAATGTGGTTTGGGCGAAGGTATTTTAATCAAATTTCAATTTGAGTTGTAGTTGATAACCCTAAACGACAGGATACAATTAAAATACCTGAAATATAATTAAATGTTCATTTGGCAGAATAAATTTCACAGTTCTTGCTTAATTATCAGATGAATCTCAGATAAAAATAGAAATTAATTGATGAAACGATTTATTTTTAAAGTTGTGCATTAGTTATAAAATTATTTCTTGCTTAAAAATGTGCATTATTTATGAAACAAGGTCTTTCTTAAATTGTGCTTCATTTGCAAAATTTATTTTTCATTCAATGTAACAATGCATTAAATAGATAACGGCCAACGGCCAGTTTTTATAAATATTTCGTTTCATAATTAATGCACACTTCCGTGGTGAAGAATTCATTTCTTTAATAAACAAGATTCTGGACAAATTTGACTTCATAAATAATGCACACTTCTATTGTAAAATGTCTTTATGCAATCTACAATTGGGCGTTGTCCATTATTTATTTGTTTTGTTTTTATAGAATGAAGTTTAACTATACTAAAAAATGAGTGTGCACTATTTTTGAAATGATTTCTTCAAACTGTATATTTTAAGAAACTTAAAAAATCTTCAGAAAAATTTTTGCTACTTAAAGAGACATATTTCTGGTTCATTTATCATGATATGATTCTCGCCGGGAGTGTGCATTATTAATGAAATGAGTTCTTGGCGGTGTTGTACATCAATTCCATAAGGAATTTATCCCGATATTGACATCCGCTTTTAATTGTGCGTAAAAGAAATTCCTCTGAATAGCGTGTTAGTGTTAACTATGCTTTATCTCTGTTTGGTTTTCCGCCGTGTAAGAATATTAACATGCGACGTATAGTTAGCTTATGACACTATCCTCTGGTTTGATTAATCGGATTATGTATTAATGGAAAAGATTTTTTGTCGCCTTTGAAGTTTTATTTTTCGTGAGTCAATTTGGCTCGCTTGATTTATTGAAACATTTTAATTCGGTGGTTTTGGTTTTGATTGTAAATTTCGTTCCTCTACTACAATTTGACTCTTGTCTGTCATCTTTGATAGGTTTGTGGTTGTCATTGTTTGGTTGGATTTATCTTCGAGAGACTTCGAAAAATTATTTTAGGGGTGTCATATATAATGTTCACTTTTATGAAGAATTCATTTCATAAATAATGCACAGGTGTATGAAATAAAAAAATCGGTTGTTATACTCACGCTTTCGCCTTTTATAAGAATGGCATTCGGTGGTAGATAAGGGAAAGTCGTTCCCGTTATCCAGGCGTCGCTTCTCAAACTGACTGAGTTACCATCGATGGCATCTATCAAAACATTTTTCATGACGATCTTATCCAGCATTTGATTGTGGAAGAGGCCTTTTATCAATCTGTCTATGTGAACGTTGACCAGACTGAGAGAAGTGAGCTCGACGAATTTGTATTTGCACGAGCCTCCTGCTTTGTCGAAGAGACCGGGATAGAATTTGGTGTTCTCGACGTTTTCCAGATGCAAAATCGGCGGGACTTGTGGTAGTTCGTCGTTGTCGTGGAGAAAAACCCCCGGTAATATGGGCGGTAAAATCTCCAGGTGTTTGACATTGATCACGTTGAATTGTCTCAATAGCGTCGACCTTAAACCTTTGGTACAGTCCATGTGAACTTCCAGGTGTTTACAGTCTCGAACGGTGAAAACGGAAGATCCGCTTGGTAATCGCGCCGTCCATACCCACACTCTAGCGTTCTATAAAAAATTTTTTATTGACAGTGCCGGAGAGCTGACAGTTAATATAATTTCAGTATATAGGAGAAAGGAAAGAGCCTTAATAAATACACATAAATATATATTAAATATTTACCGGATCATGATCTGGACATTTGTATGTGACCTCATATTTGCCTTTGACATGATTACAAGACCATCCATCCACTCCACAAGCGTCGAATCCCTTATATTGCTCCACGTAAGCGAGAGCAACGGGAAGACATAACAACAAGATCACCAGCTTCATTTCTACTGAAACTTTTCTCCGTCATGAAACATTGTTATCCAAAGTTTTTGATAGCGCGAGAGATGCGGTCCACATTTACGCGACACAATCTTTCTTTGACGCTTCCGCTCTATCAAAACCTTTTTATTGTCTCAGTATTTTTATTATTGGATTTACTTTTTGAATCCAGTAAATTCTCTGTTGAAATAGTGCACAGTTGTTAGAGAAACTCGTTTCCACGAGAAGCATACTCATTTCAAAAGTATTGCACACTCCGTTGTGAAGTTTAAGAGGAAATGTTTATGTAGTAAAGGCAATTGAAAGTCTTGGCAGATTTAAATGAGTAGGCCAGGTCTACTAACAAATATTTTAAAGTGTGCGTTATTTATGAAATGAAATCTTCATGAAAACGAGCATCAGTTGTGGGGAAAAATCACTTAAAAGTGTGCAATATTTATGAAATGAAAATGAAATTTGCATCAAATAAAGAAATCACTCAAAAGTGTGCAATATTTATGAAATGAAATCTCCATGAAAACGAGCATCAATTGTGGGGAGAAATCACTCAAAAGTGTGCAATATTTATGAAATGAAATCTCCATGAAAATTTACATCAATTGTGAAGGAAAAATTTACTTTAAAAGTGTGCACTATTTATGAAACGAAGCCTTTGCTCAAGTGTTTGAGCTAAAATAAATTTTTAACAAAATATTCTGACCCGACTGATATGATATTATGATCGACCCATCAATTTCGGTTTCGAATCGATGGAATATCGATACCAACAGCAACAATGATGATCGATAGCTTTCAAAATTTTCTTTTCAATTTTTCACAGATTGAAGCAGCATTGCATAGAAATGGCTTTCAACTTTTTCAAAATGGCGCTAAGCAGGCATCTGACGAGGGGAAGGAAAACTGGGAACGTGGTGGCTGCCTGCGTGTACATGACGTGCCGAATGGAAAACACAGCTCGTATCCTTTTGTCGGAGAAGTTCCAACAGAAGAATAACTGTAGTGAATGTTATTATATATATTATTAACCCCCTTCCTCCTCCCCCGGGAAATTGTATTTCCACGTGGTCTTAGATACGTGTTTAATGCGGAGTGAGAGGAGAGTTCAAATCCTGTGCTTTTTGAAAGCACTTCGTTACTTCTTTTAAATATTTTTTTGCACTTTGGACTAATTCTTGATGTTATTATCATAATAGAAATGTTTGTTTTTTATCAATCAGTTTTGGAGAAATATAATTTATCTATCGGGACCTAAGTCGGAGCGAAGGGCTTCCAGTTTTTGGAAATTCATGAGGTAATTCTGAGGTGTTCGAAGTGGGCCCGATCGATGTTTCTCTTCCTTGGGGGTGAGGGAGGGAGGATTTGGACGGTTTTCGGGGGATGTTTGACAAGATAAATATTTTTCTTAATATAAAAATTCAGATATGCTCATCGATTTCTGCGACGTCTTGGACACTGTCGGTGTTTACGAACTAGGTAGAACTTATTTGAAATTATCCCAGGCGTTGTGCATCAACATACCTGCTCTTGGTAAGTTTATTTTTATTTATTTTTGAAATAGTTTTATGAAGTGGGTCTTAGGAGATCAACCTGGGGTATAATAGGAGATGGGAGGTCTCATTCATTGGTTTGATGCTCTTGACACAAAGTCTATGTTATAGGTCGGGACTAGTGTTTCGTAGATTTGACGAAGAGGAAATTAATTATGAACGAAACCGAGGTGGAATCCTCTTCTGGAGTACTTTATTTAGTTAATTTGGGTAGTACTCCCCTTTATAGCAAGGGTATAACAGGATGTGGGAGAGGATTCGAACTCACGACCATAACTTCTATAGTCGGGAGCTTTGAACACTATACCACAGACCTCCCATAAAGAACTTAATCTTTGGTTCTTTCGTTAACACGTTGACTGGCAATCACGAAATTGTTCTCGGGTTAGTACTCAACAGCCTCTTGGTGTCTGTGGTGGTTTTAATCCCGTTTTCCACCCTAATTTTTGGGTACAACAGGATGCGGGAGGAGGATTCGAACTCACGACCATTTGCATCCAAGTCAGGAACTTTACCACTACACCACTCCTCCCACTTGGTGTGTTAAATATAAACAGTCTAGACTTCATTAAGCCGTATTTTTGTATAACTTTGTTCAGGTTTAATAATATTATAAAACAGCTATAGGTTGAGACGGCAGCGACGAGTTATCTCGTAGCTTCTTTATTCCCTGCTTTAGTTGTGACTTCTTGTGTTTATATAGCGACGAGAAAAGTCGTGGTGTAGTGGTGTAAATAACGAGTAGATGGCTATAGAGAATAGAAGAAATCATCAGGGTTGGGTTAAATGGGCGGAAAATATAATATAATAATTATACTACGATAAAATTGGCGGTGAAAAATTGAATTGAAATTCTTTTATAAAGTGTTATAAATTATTCTCATAATCTGTTCCTTTTTATACTAATTTAAAACTTATTTTTCAAAAATCTATTTGAAGATGTTTGAATTCGTTATTTCTTTGTAAGGTTTTATTTAAAAAAATTTATATATAATATATAGCTGAGTTTCAATCCCGTTTTTCACCCTTCTTGGGTATAACAAGATACGGGAGGAGGATTTGAACTCGCGACTATAACTTCTTAGTCTGGTATTTAACCATTACACCACAGACCTCCGGCAAATTTATATATAATATAAAAATTTGTTTGGCATTAAAAAGCGCTTTTTATATACAATTTCTAAATTATTCAGAAGTATAACTAAAAGGAGAATAATTTTTATGAGGACAAAGTTGAAGAGAAATTACATTGCAAGTGCAGATCACCTTCCATAATTTGTCTGTGGATATTGAGTGATCGTGTGAAAATAGTTATACAGTATAAATTCAAAAATGTGGTTGTGTTATTGTATTAAGTTGGTTTGTCTAGAGCGGAATTCTGAAGAAAAAGTTCCGCAGCAGTTAACGTGTTAAAAGAATCTAAAATCTCCGACCTTTGGGATTTATACTGATAAAATTGACTCGAAGCCCGCGATCCTGCTGCACGTCAGCCTGCCTACGCCTCTTCCGCCTTCTTATCGGTATGCTTATATTTTTTTTTCTCTTCATTATCTTGCATCCTTGCATGTTTAATGCATACAGGCCTTCACGGTCAATTTATACCGACTGCAGTCTGCTTTTATATTGTTTTATATATCTTCACGAATTTTTTTTATCTCCCGATCGGTTCTCGTGGTTTCAGTTTGTTTTCGTTATATAAAATCATAAAAACTTTGGAGAGGATTCATTTCATAAATAATGCACACTCGTGGGAAGTGTTTATTAAAAAATAAATAACACGCACTTTGTTCTTGGTGTGTGGTTCGAGAACTGAGTCCTGTTGGGATTTGTTGGGTCGCTAAGGATTTGAATTGTATACTTCTGTTCAGGAATGTCTTGGTACTCTAACTGCGGCCCACCAAGCTCTATTGAGTGGAAACCGATTTGTAAAAAGGTCGATTGCTCATTGTTAAGTCTGAATTTATGAGGCAATATACAGAAAATACATACAGAAGCAGACTAACAGATGTACATCCAGATGATACCCTGAGGGTGGACTGTACGCGTCCAAATGCCGGACTTGTAAAAGCTTAAATAAGTCGTGTGGCCCAGTCGCAAAGGGCCCCAATGGAAGTTTGGCCCAGGAAGGAAAAAGGTTGAGTACCAAGGCTTTAATGAGTAACTCATTTCATAAATATTGCACAGATGGCAATAAAACACGTGTCTCGGGTTGGTTACAGTGTTATTTGTTGTGGAAAGTATAATAGGACAGATATAGGTAGACTGGAAGGTATAAAAAAATTTGGGAAAAATTTTGTATTTAAAAAAAATTTATTGCTCTAAAAAATCAGCGTGATTTTATCAATTTATACACAACTCTAGAAGTATGAGAATACGCGACCTTAATTTTAGTATAAAAAGGAAACCGGGAAGAAGTTTCTCAACTAAACCGGTGAAGAATGTTTTTGTTTTTGTAAAGTTTTTGTCGAAATGTTCTTTTCTATTTTTAAGAAAAATTCCTGTTGGATTATTTTTGTATAAGAAGTAAGGAAGAAATTTATAAGTCGATTTGAAACTTTTAGTAGAGTGTATCAACTTGCCAAAGTCCCTTTTACATCCGGAAGACGGAGAAAGAAAAGGGCTTCACCAACTTGTTTGATAGATTTAGCTTTGGATTGGGATTATATTAATCGGTGGTACAGCTTTCTACTACAATTTTTTTTGTAGTAAAATGTAGTTGTTTGTAAACACTTCGGGTTTATTACAAACCGCGTAAAAAAATTCTAAAACGTTTAGGGAATATCACTGATGCGGTTTCGTCAACGCACAACCGTTGGTGTCTTTTGTAGTAAAACTGATATCCCGTAAAGGTTTTAGGCTGTTGGAATGAAACTAAAAATTTGTAGGTGGACACATTACAACGGATTACGGCCGCGAGAATTCAAATAACAAGATGATTATAGTTAAGGCAAAAACAAATCTAAAGGCCCATTTCATAGTACTCTTAAATCAATTTTTGAATGATTTGTCAGTTTCATCTACCCTTCTCAGAAATTTTTTTTTATAAAAAAAAGTTCTGTTCTAGTGGTGTTTGGTAATTAATTGTTGGTAGCCCCACAATTTGGTAACTCATATTAGAAAAGAAAATGTTCAATTACACTCACTACAACTTGCTTAATTTGAAAAATTTTTAATATTTGTAGTTTTGGAAGAATTTTACTTTTCTCTAAAAGAAATCAGCTCTACCGATATATACTTGTTTTATACGATTAGGCGTTGTAAGAAAATTGCGCTTATTTGGTTATACTAAAACTAAATTCACAGATAGAGTCGATTTGACTCTGTTGACATTTTTGGGTGTTGTGTGTTATATCTTGAATATCAGGTTTTTGTGTTTTTATTTTTGAATCTTTCTTTGAACTATTTGAAAATTTTGATTTTGTTTCGGGTGAGTCAAAACGACTCACTAATGTTAAAATTATTTTTATCAACACCCTTGGGTCTAGTGTTAAAAATTGTTTGGATGGGTGGTGATGGTGACACGATTTCCAAAGTGGTTTGAGTCAATTTCACTCGTTTATGTCCTTGTTTTATGTTATGTTATACTCTGAATCATTTTTTTTCATTTAAATTGATTTTTCAAATTTTCCCTTTGCAAAAACCAAGATTAGTTTTTGTTTTGAGTCAAATCGGCTCACTCCAAAATGTGTTGGTCATTAAATTAACATCTGTAAGGCTTTTTAAAAAGTTTGCTGTACATATCAGCTAATTCAATGAAATTCATGAGTCAGTTGAGTCGCTCAACATTCAACACTGAGTCAATTTGATTCAAAATAATTATGTTTGTTATTGACATTCGTAAACTCAAAAATTTTCCCGAGAAAGAGTCAAACATTCTGAGTCAATTTGACTGTTTTGTTATTGACGTTTATTTATAAACTTTCCTTTTATTTTTGTTTTGAGTCAAATCGGCTCACTCAAAATTTGGTCATTAAATTAACACCTGTAAGCCTTTTGAGAAAGTTTGCTGTTCATTACATATCACTAATTTTCAGTCAATTAAATATCATTTAAAATTTCAACATTCAACACTGAGTCAATTTGACTCGTTTAAAATTTTAAGTTTTGACGTTTTTATAAACTCTACTTTGAAATTTTTCGTTTAAGTTTTTGTTTTGAGTCAAATCGGCTCACTCCAAAATGGGTTGGTCATTAAATTAACACCTGTAAGCCTTTTGAGAAAGTTTGCTGTTCATTACATATCAGCTAATTCACTGAAATTTGAGTCAATTAAATATCATTTAAAATTGAGTCGCTCAACATTCAACACTGAGTCAATTTGACTCGTTTCAAAATTTTAATGTCCTGTTTTATGTTTGTTATTGAAGAAAGAGCGACGTTTATTTATAAACTCTACTTTGAATGATTTTTCGCTTAAATTGATTTTCAAATTTTCCCTTTGCAAAACCCAAATAAGTTTAGTTTTTGTATTGAGTCAAATAGGCTCACTCCAAAATGGGTTGGTCATTAAATTAACACCTGTAAGCCTTTTGAGAAACTTTGCTGTTCATTACATAATTCACTGAAATTCATGAGTCAGATTCATTTAAATAATATCGTTTAAAATCGAGTCGATGAACATTGAACACTGAGTCAGTTTGACTCGTTTTAAAATGTTATATCATCTCCCCCTGTTGGTTTGATTGAAGGCAACAAACTTTTCTCAGTTGTGTGTTTTAATTATGAACTTTCCTTGAAATTTATTTCCCCAAAAACCAAATTGAGTTGGGGTACATGAGTCAAATTGTCTCAGTTTAACATAGATGAGTGGATTCTTTAAAATCCGTGAATCTGATGTTAATTTAATGAATCGAAGATAAATTTAAAATTTGTTATTTTCATTTTCAAAACTACCTTTTCTAGTTCTATTTATATAGTATCTGGGCAAAAAGGCGTTTGGAAAAATTTTATTTGTTGTCTTTTTGGAAATATTAACTCAAATATTTCCTCAGAAGGAGCTTAAACATTTTTTAAAGTATAGAATGACACAAAAATAGTTAAAAATTAATTAAAAAATTTGTTTTTAATAATATTTAAAACAAAATGGGTTAAAAGAAAAAAAAATTGTATTAACGCTTTACAATGAAAAAACCCGTCGGAGGAAAAATTTTTAAACCGTCACACTTTCAACAACCAAAATTTACGCAACCACGATAAAACAAAAAGGAAAACTCAGTCTTCTTTAACTTTAATTAAAAATGTCAGTCGAGAAATTAAAGAAGCTAATAGCTGGCCTTTTGTTTATTTGAGAAAGTCTAAACGTGTTTCCGGGGTTGAGGATAGAGTGCGAACGCCAAATAACCGAACGGAAGAGTCACCACAAAAACATTTGGCGGAAGACTTTCGAAAAGAGTATTTCACGACGGCATTAGTTACGAAATAATTGTGTGCGGCCAGTACGATGTGGAAAGGGAAGTCTCCACCCCACCCCCCGGGGAAATTTTTCGTTTTTCCGTAAAAAGTGGATTCGAATCGTGTTTTTAATTAAAGTCAAGTTAATTTAAATAAATAAAGAGATCTCTCAGAGCGCATCAGTGTTCCTCCGGAGGTGGAGAAGGACCGTAGAAAATAAGTTCGGGGATTTGACCGCCCTGGACGCCGGTTCCGTTGGTGCTTTCTCCAGAGCACTGGAACTGGAAAGTGACGCAGCCGACTGTCACCTCGCTGAGTCCCTCCTGACCGAAATAGCTCAGCTCGCCACCGTCCAATATGGCGGATGCCGTGTAGAAGGATTCGGGTTCTATTTGAATGGGATGTTCGAAGTAAACGTGGAAAGTATTGCTGGAGCCGTCGGAAAAGAATTTGGTGTTGTATTCGGCGAGGATTCGACCTAATCGCTTTAATTCTATCTTTACGTTATAATCAGCAGCTCCGTTGGAGGAGCCGTAGAAACCGAAACCGACGACGAAAATCCTCTTGTCGACGGAGAATTGAATGCTATCACATCGGCCGCGATAACGCCATTGGTTACTGCGATAAGCGCACGACTGAAACCTGTGGCATACCTGGAAAGGATAGAGAATAGTTTGAGCGATGATGGTGATGATGGTATCAACAATAAACAAATAAAATCATAATGTCGTACCTGAGATCGAAGACCGGTTCTGGCTTTTGTCGGATAATTCAATTGTGGTTTGTTGTGAGCAGTAAAATTTAAAAAAATGTCTATAGTTTCGCGGGGGGTGAGAATCCCCAGCTGTGCAGCACCGTTGGCAAATTCTTCAAGTGTCATGGTCGGTATCCTGACAAGGTACAGGGCGTTTCCCAGTGCGTTTCTCTTATTCTGCGGCGTCGGTTCCAACTCGAGTCGACTGCATTCGGCCGCCGCCCAATTCAGAGCGGCTTCGAACAAATGCATTTCCTTACAGTTGAGAGTTTCTCTCGCCAGTACAGATTCCAACGTGTGGATGTCTATGTCGACGAAGCATTCCGCTTTCAGAGCCATTTCCGCCTGAGTAATAAAAAAAAAAAATTGTTGAATTAAAACACATCGAACGTGAAACGAGAGGTAAACATCGAAAGACAATCAACATGCATTTTCGGTTGCGGGGTGGTTGGTCATGCGGCAACACTCAAAAAGGAACAAAGAGGGTTGGAATATAAAAATATGAAGGAAACATCGATTTAAAAAAAAAAGAAAAAGAAAAGAAAACAATTCGAAAACAAAAAAAGCGGAATTTTCTAGCGTTCGTGAGAAAATACCACATCGAAAACACTGATATTACGTACGGTTAAATGAATCCACGTACCTGTCTAGGAAACTGGCTGAGCGAACTTGCACTATTAGAAAAAATAAATCGTCCGAAATATTAGCGAAATCGTGAACCCAGCTGATAAAAATAACTGTTGCGAGAAAAGACAGGAAGATACTAAAAAGACTTCGAGAAATGGGATAAATGAGAAATCGATTGAAAATTAATTAAAAAAATTTTTTTTTGTGTTTCTCACTCGCCAGGCTCATAAACAGGCTCGGTGTTCAATGCAATCTTTTAGTATATCACATATAAAAATAATTTTCTGTTCAGTATCCTCACGAATTGCATATAAACACCGGGCGGTGGTGATAGGTGATAGGTTGATGGTGGGTTAGTGGGTCGGATGTCTGGATAAAAGGATGATTGTCGTTTACATCATAAAATACAAGTTGATTATTGCAACCTCATAAATTTATTACATGAACAGTTATCGACTAGAAATAAGTGTATTGCGAAATTATTAATTTTAAAAGCGATTTGAAATTTTCTTCCCACAATCCGAAATTAGTTTTAAAGTTAAAGCTTTCAGTTGAGTATTCACGCTCTTTTGTAATTTTTCGACACAAAACTCGTTGCTCGTTTGTGAAAAGAAAATTTATTAATTTTTTAAAATATAGTTATAGCTAATACGATAATTAACAATTAGCTTAACACGTCACTGCTCGGTCAGTCCAAAAAGAAAATGTTAGTAACTTTGTTTTCGTTTAATCGATATGCTTCCACATATGCACATGTAAGAGATATGTCACCCAAACAAGATGGTATATGTTTCAATATCAATTTTATATTATTAGTTTACGAATTTCGCAACACCGTTGTTGTTGTTGTTATTGTTATTAATTCTAACAGAACGTTCGCAACACGCCAAAACACTTTCTATGTAACAGTGTTATTCAAAATATTGTAAAATAAAAAACTCAAAAAGCAAGATCTTCAAACAAGATTAAATTCAAACTCTGTACGATTTAGACAAACAATAAACCTAACCTCTAAATCAATGAGCAAATTATATTAATAATCGATTAGTATTAAAGTTTCGTTGGCAGTATTGGAATTATATCACGAGGTTAAATATCAATAGTGGTACATATCCAAATATCTATTTCAGTGGTTCCCAAATCGTTTTTGATCTACAGCTCCCCTTTCCTGAAAAAAGTTACTTAACGCCCCCTGGATTTTTTATAAAATGCAGTAGACAGTATATAAGTATAAGTATATATAAGGTGTCGTCGAACATCTCTAACTTCATAGCAGGGACTTTATGGTGTCCTGCAGACATGAAACTGGGATACCTAAATCAATTTTTCTAAATCTTCTCTCTTCATGCTACCACCGCCCCCCTGAGTCGCAACAGCACCCACCAGAAGACGGTAGCGCCCTTTTTGGGAACCACTGATCTGTTTTATAATCAATAACAAAAAAATTAATTTCATGTTGGGGAGAGATGATTCCACCCATCGACTAGATTCTTGTTATAAAATGAATTTAATCCATAAACAAGCTTGACAGTAAGCCTCGTCATAAAACATCAAATTTCGTTATTTATTAATACTGATAATATATATTTTTATATATATGACAAACATTCATTTAAAAATGGCCTAAAAGACCTCTGACGACAACACTTATTCAAAGACAGTCAATTATTGCACATTGTCAATGAACAGATTTGACTGAACCTTGAAAAAAATGCTACAAGGGATGTACGGGGGAGGGGATGATATCACAAATAATCAAAATACAAGAAAGCAATTGATCACTGACAAAAGCTAGAGGTTGCAAAACGACACTCTTTTGCATCTTTAAATCATTCATAGCACAAATTTTTTTGTTTGTTTTAATTTTTTTTAATTATCTATTGAAACATGATGATATGAACATGGATAAATATATGAGATATGTGCGTTAAGGGAAGATAAACACTTAACACTTAAAAACTTCTATGTGGAACTCTAGCCATTTTTAGAAACTTGAACAAAATTAAAATTGTGAGTTGTCGAATGACTTATAAAATTTGGCATGAGCTTTGAACATTGTTTTGGTTTTTGTGAAAATTTTTTTCTTGAACTCGCTACAATATTTCTTTAAATGCAGTCTGATAAGTTTGCCTTTTGAAAAAAAATTTTTGGGGGTCTTATGTTAAAAACTTCATCATCGTTTACTTGTAAATAATAAAACAATTGAAACTTGTTATATGACTGACAGTTAAAAAGTTTAATTTTTTATTATTTATCGTTATCAAGGTATCAATTCTGCTGGTGAACATTAATTAGTTCCACAAGAGGCTAATGTCAGCCTTTGAACATGTTATGGGTGTCAATGATACCAGAAACCAATGAAAATAATTTTTTAAAATGAGTCAAAAAGTATGAGACATTTTTTTGCTTGCTTAAGGAATAGACTGGGGATTGTTTGGTACCACATCTATCCTTTGGGTATCTCCACACTGACTGGAGAGAAATGATGTTTCGTCATCGGTTAAATTCAGATTGTGAAGACTGCCAGAGAGACGTACCTGAGCATCAATAACTTCCCAACATCGTTGCATTAAATCTGGTTCTTCAAAGAGTCGAGATTGACTTAGTAGCATGCAAGCATTTTTCGCTGTGAGACTAGTTTCAAGATAGTTCACACAAGCTCTGGCCAAGTGTGGAACTATGTATTTTTTAGCCGCATATAATGTGGCTAATATGGTGTCTGCTTCAAGTTGAATTTCATCACAGTATAGATATCTGAAAAGGAGTTGAAGAAAAATTTTTTATTATTCACCGATCACACAATACAAAGTTTCAAATCATGAATGAGCATATATAATGGATACTTACTTGAGTAGTATTAAGAAAGCAGAAGGATCAACATCTGGAACTAGAATTTCTTCACTACTTTCAGCAAGACCACCATAAAACATTGCATAAAATACTGAGCTGCCAGTTGCGAGAACATATTTGTGGGCAGGAATGGTTTGTGTATGACCTGAAACAATTCAATCACACATATTAAACATCTTCATCTGAATGAAAACATTTGCTGAGTGAAAAGAACCATTCATCAAGTTTGATTCTTGGAACAGGTATACAAACCTGGACTCCCGACAATGAATTTAACATCAGCCATTAGTTCGTTATTAAACATGGCTGCATTTCTTTCTCGAACAGATGGTTTGCTGGCTTGCCAATTTGGATCTAATGTTGTTTGCTGATTTGGACTGCATAGATTGAAATTTGTGTTGGTCATGCCAGGGCTTGAAAGGGGAGAACTTGTAGCTGATGCTGGCTGGGTGATTTGTGTGGTTTCTCTCTACGAGATACTGTGTGGTGGTGACAAAGAGGCGCCTCCATTGTTTAGACTTTCAGCTGAATCAAAAGATTGTTTTGATAAAACAAAGCCATTGAGGATTGGAATGTTTTTATTTTTGTTTGGTGGTGTTTTTAAAATAAGAGAAAAAATTATCTATAAATGTAAACAAAGAAGTTTAAAATATCTAACGTGACTCAGCTAGATATTGTGATTTTCAATTAGTTTTGTTTTTTATTTATGTTAAAAGGGACATTTTAAAGAGGAGTTATGAAAGAGAGAGAGACTTAATTGAAGAATTCACAGCTCAATAAAAGTCAATTAGATTTGAATTGATTACATACCATTAACCCAAGCATTCGTTTGTGAAACTGGTATATTGTCTTGAAGTCTTTTAACAGGTTTTTGTGCTATTTTATTGTACAAATTAGACATTGCCATAACTCAAAGAGTGCTCAAAATTATATATACAAAACACTGGGTCAAAAGAAATAAAGAAAGGGTAATAAACACTACTCTAGAACGTCAGCCATTTTAACAAAACTCTTGCGGACAACTCCCGAATCGATAAAAGCTGGCAACATTGTAAGAAGATTGAATCGCCGACATTATTCAAACGGGAGAGTCGATGTTTTTGAAATGATTTTGTACAGTGTAGCGCTTGCGCACACCGAAACGTTCATTGTGTTGGATGGACTTGGATTTTCCAAGGGTTTTCCAAATTATTTGGGGAAGAACGGATGTCTTTTGTTGTTGGGTTGATCTAAATTTGGGATTTCCAAAAAATTAATGAATAATTAAAATATACTTATGAATAGCGATTAAGACTGTCTTTGATTGAATTCTTGGGATTATCTGACTCCTGGATAATATGAGTTTTTGGTAGATTATCTGCAGCCCTCCCTGCGCCCCCGGAAAAAAAATTTACACAGGGCCCAGCATAGATGGTGTTATAAATAACTTCCGTTTTTCAGAAATTTGTTTTAGTTATGACACCAAAACAAAGATTTCATTTGATAAATAATCTGCATTTGTAGGATGTATTCTTTTCAAAACCATAATTTTAGCAGCAATTCATTTCATAAATAATGCACACGAAAAATAAATAAAATACTGCATAGTTTTGGTAAAATGATTCCAAAATTAATGAGCAGTTTTTGAAATCTCTGGTTTATTGTTTTAACTTTTGCTCTCTGTATATTATAAAAATTTTATTTCTCTTCAAGTGGATTCTTGAAAGACACTCCCAGAACCACAACTTCAAATATTATGTCATCACTGAGTTGTATAATAAATTGGCGTTCGTTATCTATGGAAAGTTTTTACTTCAAGTGTGCATTACTTTTGAAATGAAATCACCTTATAACTCTGCATTTTCTTAAAATATGAGTTTTTCATACAATTGTTCATTAGTTTTGAGATGAGATATCACTTAAAATTGTGCATTATTTATGAAATGAATTCTTCATCAAATTAAGCTGATATCTAAGCAGTTTCACCGGAAGTTACTTAATTGTTTTTGATAGGAAACTCTAAATAAATGTAAAGATCTTGTAAAATTTGGTTTTGATAATTGGTGCAGTCTAAAAATAGAATCGATACACTAACAATCAGGTATTAGTTAGGTTTACGACTTATACAAAACACGTACGTAAAGGTTACCTTGGCAGAGTTGGCTCGATCCGAGGGCCAAACGTGTTGGAAAAATTAAATAAGAGTAAAAAGGGCGAACTCGTGTATGACTTAATAAATGTTCCCTTTTGGATTTATGCTTTTGTTAATTGTTATGATACAACTTACAACAAACTATCACAGCTGAAGAGGTGGAGGTAGTTACGGTCGAACCGAAGAGAGTCATAATAATAGACACAGAAAATAGAAAACTTGAGAAAAGTTGTCGTTTGATGTTAGTACTTGCCGACATTGCAATGCAAATTTTTTCGTTATTGAATTTTAATTATTAAAAGTTCGTCAAAAGTGTTTGGTTGGCTGTTTTTGAAGGCCTTTGCATTTAAAAGAAAAAAAAATTTGATGTGGCATGTTTGCTGTCGTTAATTGGGATCTTGTTTGCTGTGTTAAAAATTTTTTTGTTTTTTGATATTTTGAAAGTTAGCTACGGTTACAGTCTTCTGAGTTGTTCAAAATGTTAATTTTTTAAGGTTGGAAGCTTTAAAGTTAAAAATTAAAGGTGTTGAGTGAGAGACATTATGAAACAAAATTTTCCCCTCAAACTGGAATCTGTTCTGGAACAAGTTTTTAATATTCTTTGTTAGACACTTACCTGAAGGTCGCATCGACCTGAAAACTCGATCCGTCCTATGCTCGACCACGGTCGGATCGTTGTCCGTCGCCTCGTGTGCGAATTCCGGCAGGAGTGACTCCAGGATAAGGCTGGTTCTCTCCAGTGGTTCGTGTGCGGACGTGACAAAATCCAGGCACCGGTACGCGAAGAAGAATATGTCAGCACGACTGACAAGCCACGTTAATAGATATCGTCCTGACTCGATGCTCTGAAGTGATTTTTGTAACTGACTCATATTCACCGTGAACGGCGGTCGCTCATTCCTGAGAACGAAGGAAGACACCGCGTTAGATTAGGCTGGTCGGACATTAAATCAAGAGCTCGGGTTGTATATCGGTACACCCCCGAGGAGGAATTACTCTGGTAAGGGTGGGGGGGAGAGAAGGTAATCATTGAATGAATCCTAAGATTGGTCTATTTTTGACGACTAGGCTTTGTTTATTCGAAAATAGAATTTTAAATGCTTTCGGCCCTCAACTGCTTTCCTCGGGTCCATCCTCGTTTTAGGGGTTTTTTTGGTTCAGGGGAAATACCTTTGTTCACAGGGAGTACAAAAGAAAAAGCAGATTGGGTACAGGAAGGACAAAATGTAATTTTAGGTGGTGGTGTCAAAAGTTCTGCACAGTTTATGGAAAACTGATTTCTCAAATAGTGCATGTCCATGCACATATTGTGATGTACCAATGTACAACAATATATACTCGATAATATATTATTAGTAATTTTATATTTGGTTATATTATTATAAGATTATTGTACATCACATTTATATTTGCTAATAGTGTTCTTGGTGTTAGTGGTCCCCTACCATTAAATTAATTGCAATTATGTCTCCTTTTACGCGGTTTGGTATTTTGTTCGCGTCTTTCGGCTTTCTTATTCCGCTTAAAATGGTAATTATGGTGATGATGATAGTAGTGATTATTACGTAATAAAGACGGAATCTTCGTATACAGGAATCTCGTAATAAAAAGTTATGGCACAGGTAAGAACCTGTTTTAAAAGCTTTTTTTTCCTTAAAGCTCAGACCAATTTTCAGTAATTTCTGGCATCTTGAATTTATTAATCGAACGGTGTACCATCGGGCTAGTTGCCAGATAAAAATGGCCTAATTAACGTGAAGGTCATGAAGGCGAGGTAGTACGAGGGTTTTGTGTGATACGTAGCAGGTATGAATTCTGAGAAAGAATGCATGAAACGAGTCATTTAAGACTTTCGTGTGATTAAATGATAAAAAAATAAATAAACAAATTTTGGGAAACTCCACGTGTCTGTTGTAGTAAACAAACACCCTCTTCCCCACCACCCCGGCTCAATGTTGTGACGTTTTCCAATCACGGAAGAATCATTATCACGGTTCTTCGGGGTATTAATAGTTTTAATAATTGAATAATTGGGGTGATCCGCGGTTTTTTGGTCACGTAGACCAAATTTTTGATCTTTTGATCGTTTCCACGTGAGTCATTGACATTTGTAAGTCCGGATTGCTTTTGACTTGTCTTGGATTTTACGACACCCGTCAATGTATATTCCGGTTTCCAGGTTTTTTTTGTTGTTGTAGTTTCCCACGTTTTTTGGGGGTTTCCCGGCGAAATTTTCCTTGGGTGGATCGGCCTTGCGTAAAATGATTTCATTCGTGGTGTTGAATCGGTGGTGGTTGGTCGAATGTCGCCGAATGTTTTTCGCGACCGTTTTTTTGGATCATGAGTGTCGGTATAGTGCTGACTTGGAAATTTAAACATGTGAGATAAGGTATTGAGGCGGGAACCATCGAAATTCGCGATATCTGAGTCAAATTGACTCGGTTTCGTTTATATTAGGAGATAAATAATTTTAGTTAGAAGGAAGACGTCATGTTCTTAATGGAAGACTTAGAATTTATTGTTTTGTAGAAGTGTAAAGTAGTTTGAAATGAATTTTTGGTAAAATCGTGCATTATTTTTGAAATGAAATTTCGTACGATATTTGGGAAGTTTATACCAGTTTGAGTTACTTATAAAACGCATACCTCACAAAAGTGTGCATGTTTTTTGAAATTGGCACCGGTTTTCATTTTTTTTTTCAAAAGGTATTTTCAACGTCACTGTGCATTATTTTTGGAATGAATTATTTATGAGTTGCAGTAACAATATGGTTGTTGGTGTACATTTCTGGACTAATTTAGTTTTTCGCGTATAAGAAGATTTGATCGAAGTTAGTGTTTGACGAGGATGAGTGGTTATTGTGGTATCAGACAAGAACCTGTCTGACAATATGGCCGACGGCGAATGCGAAAACAATAGTCGGATCAACGTGATTTGTTATTGTTTTGACTCACGTAAAGTTTTTAATCGGAATTATAAATATTTGGTAGTTGTCACCGGGAGATCATCGTTCATGACCGAATCCATGATTGTGTGCGACACGCACACCTAGACACAGTCATTTTTCGGACATGTTTCGGATTCGTAAACATGGCGGGGTTGAAATTGGTTTTTTGATTTTGAAGTAAAAGTTAGTTTTGCGATCACTAATTAACTCTGAAGAAGTTATTCGGTAGATAACACTTTGCGAAAGATGTATTTACTAAATAACGCAAACCTCAGCTCAACCTCAAGCTTTCCTCTTTCATGAGGAATTCATTTCATAAGTACTGCACATCTGTAGTGAAAATAATTTTACAACAGGATACGGGAGAGGATTGGAACTTACGACTATAACTCATAGTCGAGCACTCAAACCACTATTACGCCTCTGACGATTTAATTTCTTGAGTTTTGTCAATTTTGGGGGCGGAATCTATTTTATAAATACTTTACGCTGTAACGTTTCATAAATATTGCACACTTTGACCAATGATTCATTTCAAAAGTATTGCACACCTTCGAATAGAACTCATTTTATGAATAATGACGAACCCCCATTCACACACCGGTATAAATACCTGAAAGCTTTGATGGAGAATTGATTTCATAAGTATTGCACAGTTTGATAGAGAAATAATTTTATGAATTGTGGACGATTTTGATGATGACCATTTTATAAATTTTCCTCATAAACCTGTTTCAATTATTCTGGAGACTGCGAAGACCTTTTTTCATAAATAGTGCACACCTATTAGTCTGGTGTTATCGTCTAGTCAGTTTCAGGTTTCTATATAGTTTAAATTGTTATTTAGTTCTTTGAGGGAACAGTCCTTTGGACAAATATTCCACGAGGAGTGTGGTTCACCTTCTCTTTCCTGGATAAACATGGCTTTAGGCTGTTTACGTCGAAAGAGGAAATCATTTTTGAGAGAGACGGTCAGTCTTTGAGGTTAAGAGATTGTAACACACCCTTAATCTGGCGTTTTATGGATTTTTCTCTTTTATTAAACTGCTGGATGCTGGAATACGCTTTCTAGTTTTTAATTAATTCCGCTCCTGGGGCTAAGACACCGGTCTGTTCCCTAGATACTATCCCTTAAAGCTAAACCCACTAAACCACTTGATGTCTCGTATTTGGAGACTGGTGGCAGTTGACTTGGAGATTAAAAAGTTCGTCGAAGGAAAGTTTTCGGTTCCGATTGTGAAGCAGATAACTTGAAGTTTGAAATCTTGTTTTTGAATTGTACTGTTAGAATTTGTTTTACACGAGAGGTAGTTCTTGCAGTAACGCAAATTTGGATGGTAAAAATCGCGTTAAAAAAAACTTCAGACTTGAAGGGTTAGGGGTAGTGTCAGAACACACCCAGACTCGACAGTATTATCTGAGGGTAACTGTTTTGTAAGAGGATATTTGTTGATAAAAGTAAATGAATAAGTGTGCATTATTTATGAAATGCGTCCGTTATAACAGTTGGATTTTTGAATTAATTAATCAGGATAGTGCTGTGTGCATGGAAGAGGATTGCCGGTGTACGTTTCTAACTTTTCAAAACAATACGCGTAAAAGGAGGCCTGATCGAAAAAAAATTTCACAAGTGAGAGAATTAATATTGTGGAATCGAAAGGAACCTGTAGGACCAGGTATGGCAGTGAGCCGATCAAATTATAAAGGAGAAAGGAAAGCAAATTTTTAATGATTCTTCCCGAGGCTATAGACAGTGCTAAATAAAACTGTGGCAAAATATTTTGGGAAGGACATGATCTTACCTTCTTGATGGTGTTCTTTAGACTTCAGAAGTGTTTAGATGTGCGATTGAGAACAAACAAAACGCGAAACTATTTTCACGCGGTCTTAACTAAACAAAATGGCGCGTGGAGAAATTATTTTATGACAAAATTTATTCGATCACTAAGATGACGTTTCGATCTACTTCATGTCGTTGATGGATAGTGTTATTCGAATCAAAACTCGACGACCGAAAATCACAAGAAATAAAATATAAATTAACGAACACGAGGATAATATAATGAAAGCGTATATAAAGTGTTTTGTGTGAACGAAACGGCCGTGTGAGAGTTACTGGCCGTGATCATGTTAGGGCTGTGAGCGAAACTGTAACTCGGAGCGGTAGGCCTGATGGATACAAAGTAAATAAACAAGCGTCACTTTGTTTCAGGTAAACAAAACAGGTATCGGATGAGTAATAGGTGTGTGGTATAGGTCAGGTGCAAGTCGGAAGGTGGGAGTGTCGGTCGAAGGTGTTCTGGGAAGGGTGGCCCAGGAATTTGTTTTGTTCGAAAGGATTCGTTGTCGTAGCTTTGTGTTTGTTAGCGTTGAATTGGTGTCTGGTCAGCTTAAAGTGACGGACGTCAGCAGAATTTAAATTTTTGGGGAATTTCGTAAAAATTGATAATAGTCGCTTATTGAATATATAGGTAACCTTTTAGATGTAAGTTTGAGTTTGGGTTTCGACGATTCATGTGCTTTACCACGTGACAGTTTAGAAAACTTCAACCAGATTGACTTACGAAAGCACACTGAAGAAGTGTTTACGTCAGGTAGTTCACAAATAGACTGTTGGGGGAAAAGGAGTTACAGTGGAGATTCTTCTGTGATGAGAACTCGAGACTAATATCAGTTAAATTACATATTTCATTAATAGTGCACAGTACTGTGTACAATCCACTTCATAAATACTGCACATTTTTAAAAAAAATCTCATTTCAAGAGTAATGCACAATTTTATGAGGATTCCATTTCATAAATATTGCACACTTGAATGAAGATCTCATTTCAAAGTTATTGCACACTTTCATGAAGAATTCATTTCATAAATTGCACACTTTTATGAAGGATTTCATTTCATAAATATTGCACACTTTGATTTTCATAAATATTGCACACTTGGACGGGGATATCAATTCAAAAGTATTGCACACTTTGATAAGAAAGAATTCATTTCAAAGTAATGCACAATTTCATGAATAATTCGTTTCAAAAGTAATGCACACTTTAATAAAGAATCCCATTTCAAAAGTAATACACACTTTCATGGACGATTCGTTTCAAAAGTAGTGCACACTTTTACGAAGATTTCATTTCATAAATATTGCACACTTTTATAAATAATTCGTTTCAAAAGTAATGCACAATTTAATGAAGAATTTAGTTCAAAAGTAATGGACACTTTCATGAAGGTCTCATTTCAAAAATAATGCACATTTTTGTGATGAATAGGACGACAACACACCGCGGAAGGAACCATCAAGATTTTTTGAAAATTTTTTGGATCAGCTTACATAAACATTCCAGTAGTCCAGACAAAAAAATTTGACACAACACTACAAAAAGAAAAATTTTTTGGCACTAATTTAAAAGTTACTTAAATAGTGTAGTCACACATACATAATCACTGAAACTTTAAAATAAAATTTTATTCAGCAGTGCAGTAACCAAAAGGATAACATCACTAACAATCGACTTATAATATTAATATACGTCTCCCTTACCCTTAAAAAAATTTTATGATTTGGTAAACACCCTGTATCACAACCTTAGTCAACTAAACAAATATTCTTACGATATATGAGAGAACAGAAGAAATGTTACTCACCCGAAGAACTAACGTCTAGTTATGCGCACGAGTAGAAATCGTTACAGCGGAGGTAAAAGAAAGTTACATAACCGATGAATTATTGATCACTTTGTTTTGTTATTTTGGGGGAGGAGGGGGTTGTTTCTAAACCGAAAATTTGAAATTTTGTCAATATGAAAGGATCTGTTAGGAATGAGATAAATTGGAAATGGTGGTGTTGGTTTCCGTTTTTGATTTTTTAAATTTATTATCCGAAAGATCAGTCGTCGAAATGTTAGGAACCGTTGGCGTACATCGAACTAGGAAGTCGTCGGTTTACAATCGTAGTGAAATTGAAAGTGGTACGATGTTGTGCGCCTAACACTACTTTTACTTTCTATCCAACTCGTTGACTCGTGCACACGGCGGTTTTGGTATTGAAGTTGATTCTCTGCCACTGAACTCTCGAAGACGTTTTCTTGGGTTGTGGTTTGTATACAAAAGGAAAAACTGTCTCGAGAGCTCTTAGTCGTTGATTGATTTGTTTTAATTATGCGTCTTGAGTCTGTGGTTCTCCAGTTCCAGAAGAGTAGATGTGTGATTGCATATAGCACTGGAAGTGATATGCGCTTCTGTTTTCCAAATATTTTGTGATTGGGCCTAGGTAATCTTTTAGGCGAATATGAAAACCACAAAATACTTAAAACTTGAGAGGTGGGGATAAGGTTTTGGTCGACTATACAGGGTGGTTCATTTTAATTTCCCCAGTCACCCTTATGAACCGAGGAACTATGTCAAAAAAAATTTTTTCGCTAACTGCAATAATTTCCGAGAAATTCGACTGCAGAAATTAAAATGCTCCACCCTGTATATTTAACTTTAAAAAACGCGTAAAACGAGATCTGGATGGAAGTAAGCCAGTAAAACGATAATTTCTGAGTTATGGGTATAAATAAATAGTGTGCATTATTTTTGAAGTGTCCTTAGGAAATTACTTATGAATAAATGTCGTGCACTAGGTTGTTCCGTTGAAAATGATTGGAAGTCAATTTAAATAATATTCTCATTCAAATTATTTATTATATATTATTATTAAACCAAAGTGTGCATTACTTTTGAATTGAAAAATATTTGTTGTGATTACTCTTTATTTTTCTAAATAAGCTTTGACTCTTTACTTATATCGCAATAATACAGAACAAGAATGTATATTGTATGTCATATCGTATATAAATTACGGTAAAAGTGATAAATCAGGCGAATTTATGTGATTTCAGACGATTGTTCAAAATCACCGACTAAACTCCGTAAATGTGACAAGTTACTGAATATTTATCACAATCACCGGCTAATTTATAAAATGACCAACTTGTAATGGGAATTATAATAAAAGTTAATTCAGATTACGAGTTAAATATTTTATAAACTGACTGGTAAATGTGATAAATAATCAGTGATTTGTCAAATTAACCACGATTAATTGGTGATTATGAATAATCGCCGGAAAATTATACATATCCCTCCGGTTATTACTTTTACCGTAACATATATATTACGTATAACGTAAAACTGACATTACTTTCCAATCCACCTCAAAAGTGTGCATTATTTATGAAACGAGAGCCTTCAAACGTGTGCAATTTTTACAGACCCATAAAACTGTGGAATACTTTTGACGTGAATTCTTTATGAGAGAGTGCGTTATGCATAAAACTAATTCAGCTCAAAAGTGTGCATTATTTTGAGACGAAAACCTCTCAAAGTGTGTAGTATTTATGAAATAAAATCAGCACAGGAGCGTGCATTATTTATGAAACCAGTTCCTCTATAAAATTGTGAGCTATTTATGAGTCCTGGTTCATTGTTTGTTATGAAACAAGAAACTGTGTCGGATGTAAAGTGTGCAATATTTTGAGACAAATTATTTTTAAAATAAGGAAACCAGCACAAAAGTGTGCATTATTTTTGAAATAAAAATAAAGCAAACGAGAGAGAATTCAGGGGAATAAATTCTCATACATACAAGCACTTGTTTCCGGTTCGTTTTCTGCTTGCAATTCTTCTGATTCTTCTGTTCGTTCCAGACTTTCACCTCTTCCGGTTCTTCGTTGACTTATTTACGAAATGAGGGCCTTAAAACGTGTGCAATTTTTACAGAACAATAAAACTGTGCAATACTTTTGACATGAGTTTTTTACGAGAGAGTCTTTTGTATAAAACTAATCCAGCTCAAAAGTGTGTAGTATTTATGAAATGAAATCAGCAAATATTTATAAATTTATTTAAATCTCAAATTTTTTTTTTTCCAGATCCAAGTCTGTACATTCTAAGATTCGCCAATCAATTAGGATTCGGTAATAAGACTCATCAGGTATCGATGACAGCTCTGAGATTGGTTCAGAGGATGAAGAGAGATTCGATGCACACGGGTAGGAGGCCTTCTGGACTATGCGGTGCCGGTCAGTCGATTAATTTATTTATTTATTTATTCAGTTTATAAATGATGGAGAAGGAAAATTTGTGACGTCATATTTGAGTTATAAAATTTCCCGTCCAGAAGAACACCCATTTGAACTTGGGATTTTGTTCTCATTACAACCTTAAGGTTCAAAAAGCTCGTAACACGTGTTGAAAATTATCCTCAAGTCAGTGGGTAGGTGCTACACATTTTTTGTTTTGTTTTTCAGCGCTGCTTATGGCAGCTCGTCTCCACGAGTTCAACAGATCCGTGTCGGATATCATAAAAATAGTCAAAGTTCACGAATCTACGCTGCGGAAAAGGTAAGCAAGCGGCTGTTGCTGACAGTTTTAACTTTCCTGCAAGGGAGGATGGATGTGTGTGCTTTGACTCCTCAAATAAATTTTATTAAAAGTTGAAAACTTAAATGACAATTAAGAATTAAATTATTACCAATTAATTCGTGAACTGAGTCAATATGACTCACTTAAAAGTATTTGAGTCTGGAGAACTTTGATTGGATTACGAGTCAACTTATCGCCTTTGTGCAATCAATATCTGTAAGTTTGGTGTCAAGTTTCACTGTAAATGGGAGACTCGAGCCCACTGTCTGACCCTGGAACCCTGTTAGATTTAGGCAGAAGAGATTTGTGCAGTGGGTTGAGGTATCCTCCTCTCAAAGTTCGATTATGCTGTCTTGTTGAAATGCAGTTTTTGGAGGAAGATGAGCAATAACCTATCCATCCTATCACTGGAGAGGGAATATTATGTCAAATAAAAATTTGTTGGGTCGTGTTCTGGGTGTTAAATCCTCTGAGGACACCCGTCTCCGGTTTGTGATGTGTTTCTGTAAGACTTTTTGTTTTTGTTTTAAGGCTGTTAGAATTCGGAGAAACTCCTTCCAGTTCCTTGTCTCTAGATGAATTCATGACGGTGGATTTGGAGGAAGAACAGGATCCGCCATCTTTCAAAGCCGCCCGAAAGAAGGACCATCACGATCGTTTGCAAAAGGTTAGACTGAAGTTGGTGGCTCGAATTTAGGATGCGTAGAACATCCTTAAAAGTTTTTGTTTTCGAAATTCTAGATAATAGACGGCGAAGAAATGACTCAAAATCTAACGGCTCTCCAATTAGAAATAGAAAAGGAATTAAAGGAAATCAGCATGAAGCGGAAACCGAGCATTTTAAAGACGAACGGAATCGTCGGAACGGAAGAGGAGTCGGAAAACACGGAATTAAACAATTTCGTTCAGGAGTCGACGTTGGAAGCAATCAAAGAGTGTATGAACGAACCCAGAGATGAAGAACAGAGAAACGAGACGGAGAACGAAGGACTGCCGCCATCTTTCAGCACGTTGGGCCTGAGAACGAAATGCATGACTGCGAACGTGGAAGCGAATCCGGTCGTCGCGGCGGACGGAGAGCTCATCATCGACGATTTAGACGATGACGAACTCAATCAATACATAATGACTGATAAGGAAGCCAAGAGTAAAGATAGTCTGTGGATGAAAATAAACGAGGACTATTTACAACAGCAAAAAGGTTTGGGATTGCTAACTGTATAGTGGATAGTTCTCCTCGAAAGCGTTCGCTGATTGGTTTAGCCGCACGGGGGGACGAGGAGAGTGAAATAGAAGGACGTTCAGAAATTTGTTATTTGTTTTTTTAGAAAGGGAAGGGAAGAAAAACTAGCGAAAGAAAGGGAAGAAGGAAAACCGGAAAAGAAACGGAAGAAGTATTCGACGAAGAAGCTGAGGAACGTACCAGCCGCGAACAGTGCCGGTGAAGCGTTCGAGAAGATGTTGCAGGAAAAGAAAATGTCAACGAAGATCAATTATGAAGTATTGAAAAGTCTGACACTACCCAAAACGGACAAGGAAAGCGAGGGAACTTTGTTTCCTAGCATACAGCCGAGGGCTCCCAGTCAGGAGAAGGAAAATAAATCAACGAAGAAACCGGAAGAAGTGAAAAGTCTGGAACGAACAGAAGAATCAGAAGAATTGCAAGCGGAAAACGAACCGGAAACAAGTGCTTGTATGTATGAGAATTTATTCCCGACTTCTCTTTCGTTTGCGTTATTTTTATTTCAAAAATAATGCACACTTTTGTGCGGGTTTCTTTGTTTTAAAAATAATTTGTCTCAAAATTTTGCACACTTTACTTCCGGATCAGTTTCTTGTTTCATAACAAACAATGAACCAGGACTCATAAATAGCGCACAATTTTATAGAGGAACTGGTTTCATAAATAATGCACGCTCCTGTGCTGATTTTATTTCATAAATACCACACACTTTTGAGAGGTTTTCATTTCAGAAGTAATGCACACTTTTGAGCTGAATTAGTTTTATGCATAACGCACTCTCTCATCAAGAATTCACGTCAAAAGTATTGCACAGTTTTATGGGTCTGTAAAAATTGGATACGTTTGAAGGCTCTCGTTTCATAAATAATGCACACTTTTGAGGTGGATTGGAAAGTAATGTCGGTTTTGTACGTTATACGTAAGATATATGTTACGGTAAAAGTAATAAATCGGGGATATGTATAATTTCCGGTGATTATTCATAATCACCGACTAAGCTTGGCAAATGTTATAAATTAATGAGTATTTATCACATTTACCGGTTAGTTTATAAAATCTTCAACTCGTAATTGGCAATTTAATTAAAGTTTGCTTAGATGCTTAGCTGGTTTGTCTTCTCATCTATTTGCCACTCCCTGTTAGGAGGATCGATCACTGCTAGCGGGAAGACAACTGCTTGGATTGCTTGTCTTTTGTCAGGAAAGTGAGAGAAGCCAAGCATCTGAGCGAATTTTGATTAAAGCTCTCCTTACGAGTTAGAGATTTTATAAACTAGCCGGTAATTGTGATAAATATTCAATAATTTGCCATCTTTATCAAGTTAAGCTGGTGATTATGAATAATCACCGGAAATCATACATATCTTCCCGATTTATCACTTTCACCGTCACATATATATTAGGTATAACGCACAAAACCGACATTACTTTCCAGTTAACCCCAGAAGCGTGCATTATTTATGAAACAAGAGCCTTAAAACATGTGCAATTTTTACAAAACAATAAAACTGTGCAATACTTTTGACATGGATCCTTTATGCATAAAACTAATTCAGCTCAAAAGTGTGCATCACTTCTGAAATGAAAACCTCTCAAGAGTGTGTGGTATTTATGAAATAAAATCAGCACAGGGGCGTGTATTATTCATATTTATCACTTTTACCGTAACATATGTACGACAATACATCCCAGATTACATAATATAAAGCAGCCGTTTTATATAAAATTTCCTGATCCCAATCGCAGGGGCCAAAAGCTCTTATATGTTCCCCAGATTCAGCCCCTCAATACCACACCAGCCATCTCAAATTTATAGACAGGTGGCAGTTAACTAGTAGATAATGACAAACCAATCAGACAAATAATTAACAAATAAATTCAATATCAGTTGCAGACGATCCCGACGGAGAAGAGTATCTAGAAGACGGAGAAGGAGATATGGGTCAGAACGAGATATCACTATCACAGTTGCTCAACCAACACGGAAACGACGAAGGCGAAACGTTCGGAGAGGATTACGACGACGACGACTATTAATAAATAAGGGAAATAAACGCGAGGAACAAATATTATGTACATAAATTAACATAACACCAAGACTGAATGGAAAAATTGTTATTTTTATCATTTTCTAATAGATAGAGATAAATGGCGATGTCAATATCTCGACGTCCGTTTTGCACTCTTAACAGGAAAATGGAGATATAAATAGCATAAACGAGTTAATAAGTTATTAAGTCAGGTATGGTTTTAATAGAATTTTATTTTTACGTTAATTGAATCGTAGACAAGGTTGAAATTCATTCGAGATCATTGTCGGGCTGTGTTTCTGTGCTATTCTAATCGGAGAATTCGAGAATAAGTTTTTTAAGGCTACTAAATCTTTTTATTTATAATAATATCGGTTTGTACATATATGTGATATAAACTATTTATGTATATTTAGAACGCGAAACTTATTGTATTTATTATAGCTCCAATCGTTAATAGAAAGTTCTAATAATTAGCTAACAATTAATTTTCGTTTTTATTTAATTATTTTTAGATTTTGATCTGTTTGTGTGATGCCTTTGACTCGTCTTTGTTTTTTGGATCATAGGATCTTATCGATCACGAGATTGAGATCATGTTGGTGGAAGAAGAGCTTTCGAAAAGGTTTTTTTGAAATGCGAGGAAGAGTATATCCCAACGCTGATCTGTTTTGTGAAAATAATTTTGCTTTCCGAGAAGGAATCCTTCTCTCAGATTTGTGCTTTATTAACATTAGATTTACGGATAGAGTCAATTTGACTCACTTTAATTTTTACTGTTGAGTTGAATTTAATTTTTTTTTTCGTTTAAGAAACTCGGTTGTTGTTTTTGGTATGTGAATTGATTTGTTTGTTGTGAGTCAAATTGACTCATATTTGGGTTAGTCAAACAATATCCGTAAATCTCGTGTTAAATATTTGTTCATATTTTGTGGGAAATCTTTTTTATATAGTTGTCCTCGACGCCCATTTACGACATGAAGTATTTGGCGACTGATGACATGATCGTGTCGACTTCTGTCGGACATTTTTGAAACGCCAAAGTGCAGTCTTCCCCTTTCTCAGCTGCGTCCACCGCCTTCTTCCATTCTGTGCCGTCTATTAATGTCTTGACGATGTCGTTTCTAAACAAAAATGGTGATGGTAATACACAATCGACACATCTGAGACCCTTTTTAATGTTTAGCTCTCAAAAGGTTAATTATGTATAATCTTTATATCTTATACAACCTTTAAGTATATAATATAAATATATACAATAGTTATTTGGGAGGATATCGCAAAACTATGAATGCCAAAAGGCCAGAAAATAGTGTTTGACCTCCGCAAACCGCTGTGGACTGAATGTGATTCTGGGCTATAATGTATATAATTATAGGTTACATAAAATTTCAATATTATATAACATATAATTACCCCTCTTGAGTGCTCAACATTACCGTGCAGAGAGTTACGGATGTGTCGACTCTGTAGTATTATTTTAAAACTAATTTTTCATATGTTTATATACTCTATAGACTATATAATATGTACTATAGACTGATATATAAATATATATAATTAAAGCAATTAAAGGGGAATGTTATAATTAAGGAATTACGGATACTAAAAATGATTTTGAGGTCAGAAGAGGAGACTCGTTTATATAGGTCGAAATAGAGCTCAAAGATCACAATAAGAATCGCACGTCAAGATCTCTGTCTGGACGCATACCTAATTTCATAAATAATGCACACTATCATTAATGATTTGCCTGGCTAATAAACACTGTTTTAAAAATTAGGAAATGATGAACTAAGATCCGGAAGAGCGTCATAATATGAAAAGAGACTTTAAAAATGTGAGTTACAAAGAAAAACGAAAACCGGAAATGGGTACAGAAGAGTGACCAAAGCTGTACTTACTTGGCTATGTTCTCGACAGCACTTTCCAAACTGTTAGCAGTGTTGTTATTACTTTTCTCACTGGCTGTTTGAAGGGAATAGCAAATCGCTCTTTGGAGACACGCTGTTGAGTCAATGTTGTACGCGTTCAAGTTTTCCTGTATGCGCGTCATTATCTCTGCCAATCCGTTGCTACTTCCGCTCGCTTCGTCTGTTTGAGAGATGTTTTGTTTTTCAATATGACGTCGAAATGAATTTTGATTTGTGATTTAAGCGCTTACCTTCGCTTCTTCTGTAGCCGCCATATGGTGTAGAGACAACGTGGAAAAGTTTTGGAAGAATGAAGAAAGCTCCCAGACCGACGATCGTTCCTAACACTAAGCCACCGATATCCAGTTTGACGGGACCATACAGACCAGGAAGAACGTTGTTCACTGTCTGGAAGTAATTGTAAATTTATTATTTGACTTAGAGGGGTCTGTGTTGTAGTGATTAAAGCGCCGGGCCCGACTATAGTCTCTTAACTCTAAATTTCCGGTTTGGTACAATTTGACTCATTAAAATTTGCAGTTTGGAAGTAACTCACGTTGTTGTGTTTGTGTTAAGTCTTCTCGCCCAGAACCAGAGTTAATGTGTCAAATATGTTGTCAATACTAATACTGTATAATTTTAATTCTATACTGAGTCAGTTTGTGTTTTAATCATATTTTATATCAGGACGTGGAAGAGGATTCGAACTCACGACCATAACTTCTATATCCAGACACTTTGACGATTACATCACTGAGTCAAATTGACTCACTTTTGTATTAAGTGAACCGTATAATAATATCAATTCTGAGTATAACACCTAACATATATTTTACGATAAAAGTGATAAATCACGCGAATATATATAATTCCCGGTGATTATTCATAATAACCAATTAAACTCGGTAAATGTGATAAATTACTGAGTATTTATCACATTTACCGGGTAGTCTATGAAATATCTTAGCAATCTTTTATTAAATTTCGCATTACAAGTTGGGTATTTTATAAACTACCCGGTAAATGTGATAAGTACTCTGTAATTTATCACATTTACCGAGGGGAATTTAATCAGTTTTGCTCGGATGCTTGGCTTTTGCGACTTCTTAATCTCTTGTCGTTGTTGGTTTTTACTTGGCAGATTCTTTCACTGTTACCGGGTGGTTCAAAAAAGTGAAAGAAGACGTTTGTGAGCAAACTTTTATCAAATTCCCCGTTACGAGTTGGTGATTTTATAAACTATCCGGTAAATGTGATAAATAGTCATTTAATTGTGTATATATTCGCTGGATTTATCACTTTTCCCTATTAGTTTCCGGTCCAAAAATAAACCGGAAGTTGTGAACGCTGGAGTTTTCTAACCACTACTGTAGGTAGGTACTTAATCAACATCCATAAATCTAGTGTTAGTGTATAAAATTATCTTTACCTGTACGTCTTGACTGTAGGTTGGAAAACCGAATCTCGGCGGTCTGCTCTGTCCCTCTCCTTCAGTGATGTTGTCCGCTGTCGTGGTTTCCATCGCGACTTGATCACCATTCACGTGAAAGTAGTCTCCTTTACTAGGAGCGAATCCTTTGTCTGGTGTCTCGTATTTGGGCAGAGCGTGAACTATGGTGAACGATGCTAACGCAGCAAATGTTAGTCCCTGGTACTTCATATTTGTTTCTGTAGGTCCCGAACAGCTGAAAAAGAAATGAATTCAAGTTGGAGTCGCGTTTGTAACTGAAATAAGAATTTGATATCTGTCGGATAATATATATATAAATAAGAATTCACGGGTCGATTTGAAACAATAGTCAAACAATTTCACTTGGCGTTTCCGGTTGGCTGTGCACGACGCCATCTGCTTTTTGTCTTTTTTTACTTCCCGTTCTAGAGGAGAATGAAGAAAAAAATTTTTTCTCCCGTTTTGCTTGAGTTATGGGCTTTCAATTGTTTTCCTCAACCAGAGTGAGTTGGTCTTGATTGTGAGTGAGACGGAAATGAGACTTTAAGCAGTTCCTTGAGGTAGAAATTGTCGCGTTGCGAAAATCCCTTTCGATTGATATTACGAAACCTCGTTTTAGATGAAACGTAATCGGTGTCCAAGATGGCGACACGCGGACATGCTTCCGCAGTTTTTGTAATTATTCCTGGTCATTTATCGGGAATCGTCAAGTGTAACCTTTCTTTCAAACGAGTGGAAATGTTACGCTACCTCAACTCTACCCAGATTGGGTTGGAGATAAGAGGACAGTGATTCTTTTGTATCCCTCTCCATCTCTTCAATATTGGATTCAGTATAATAAGATAATTACAAGATGTGTTTGGGTGGAGATATAATATCAGAACTCTTGAGTCGGTTTTGATCAGTTATGGACCGTTCGCTCTCCCGTCGATAGTTATTAACATAAAATTGTTACCAAGAAGTAACATGTCTGCTTGCTAAGACATGTGTTACGTGAGATTTTTAATAACTAAACTGTATGGCTAGGTGCTTAATATAGAAGTGAGTATGCATAAATTATGGAATGACGTTTTCATAAGAGTGTGCATCAATTTTGAAACAAGATCTTCCTACAAATGTGCAATAATTTTGAAATGAGTTCTATCAACAAGTGTGCACTATTTTAGAAACGGGATTTCCCTAAAAGTGTGCATTATTTATGAAATGAGCTCTAGATACAAGTGTGAATTGCTTTGGAAAGGTATTCCTCACAAAAGTGTGCATTACTTTTGAAACCAGATCTTTCTACAAGTGAGCACTACTATGAAATGTTATCTTTATGAAGGTGTGCATTACTTTTGAAATAAGATGCATAATTTACAAATTGTAGCATTAACTTTGAAATGAGTTCTCCTTACTAGTGTGCATTACTTTTACGATAATATATTCAAATTTCATTTCAAAATTATTGCACATTTGTAGGAAGATCTTATTTCAAAAGTAATGCACACTTTTATGAGGAATACCTTTCCAAAGCAGTTCACACTTGTATCTAGAGCTCATTTCATAAATAATGCACACTTGTAGAAAGATCTCGTTTCAAAATAGTGCACACTTGTTGGTAGAACACATTTCAAAATTAATGCACACTTTTAGGAAGACCACGTTTCAAAATAATGCACACTTGTAGGAATATCTTATTTCAAAAGTAATGCACACCTTCATAAAGATAACATTTCATAGTAGTGCACACTTGTAGAAAGATCTGGTTTCAAAAGTAATGCACACTTTGATGAGGAATACTTTTCCAAAGCAATTCACACTTGTATCTAGAGTTCATTTCATAAATAATGCACACTTTTAGGAAAATCCCGTTTCTAAAATAATGCACACTTGTTGTAGAACTCATTTCAAAATTAATGCACACCTTCATAAAGATATCATTTCATAGTAATGCATACTTGTAGAAAGATCTGTTTCAAAAGTACTGCATACTTGTACGAAGATATTATTCATAAATAATGCTCACTCTCATGTAAACGTCATTCCATAATTAATGCACACTTCCTTCCATATTTAGCTTCTAGCTTATATATTGATAGTTTAATTAGTAAGTATCGCTCCAAAAAAAATTTGACTGGAATGGCGTAATAGCCAACAGGATGAGTCTGCCAACAAGGACACCTGAGGTCCTCATTCATCTTACAGATCGAACACCTTTTCTCATCTAATAAACCGGAAAAGTAATTTCTGTCGAAACTTCCGTTAAGAAGAACAAAAAGAAGAATTTCTTTTCCCGTCAACTGGAGAAGACAGATTGCATAACGAGAAGGAGGAGGAGGAGGAGGAGTAATCAGCGATGCCTGAATTATGTAATAGTCATTTTGTTTGTGTTTACTTAAAATGAAAAAAAAATTTTTTCCAGCTAAAAAACTTTCCTCCTTTGTCTTTGTTTCATTCTTATAAAGTTTACTTAGTCACGGCTTATTTATTTGAAGAAGAAAAGGAAAAATGTCGCCGAAATTTATCGGAGAAAGTCTCATCATGAAAACTCATTTTGAAGACCATTTGTGCCGCGACAGCGAATTCCAACGGTTTGCATTACTTTACCAACGGTTTCCTTCGACTTCGGTTCAAAAAAAAAAAAAGTCGCGAAAGGTAAGATGAACGCAAATTTAACTGTTTTTAAGTGTTTTAAGAGTGCTTTTAACATCGGGCGCTTTCCAGAGAGGCTTGTAACCTAAACTTTGGTCTGACCAATTCATCCTTTACTAACTGTTACTGGTGAGTGTTATCCTAACAAAACACTTCCTGAGACCTCATTTGGCTTAACGAAAGCTTATTGTGTATCTAATATACAAAACGAGTCAATTTGACTCAATAATATTATTGCTAACAAAGAACGAACAAACACACCATATTTCATAAGTAATGCACACTTTTAGAAATGTAAATAGATGCACCAGATCCAGAAGCAGATGCAGTAGATCCACGTTTCAAAGTTATTTCATTATTTTGGGATGATTTTAGTTTTTGAGTATCACACAATATCAAGTGGGTTTCATTTCATATATAATGCACACTTTTATGTATAATTCATATCAAAAGTAAGTCATACTATTCATCTAAAAAACTTTTTATTTGTTGTCATGAATAATAGAAACTTTTGAATGAAACGTTAACCACTGGTACATCTTCAAAATTATTAATTCATTTCATAAATAATGCACAAATTATTATTTTCACGTTTGTTTGGTAGTAATATAATATATTATTAATATTTTTAATGAGAATATTATTTAAATTAACTTCCAACACTATTTAATGGGAAAGCTGATATCCTTGGTACTCAAACTGCGGCCCACCAAGCTCTACTGAGTGGCCCAGTGTCCCAGTGGAAACCGATTTGTGAAAGGTCGATGTCTCATTGTTAAGTCTGAACTATAGTGCCTGAGCAGTAAGAAAATGTTCGGATCTGTGCCCAGAAACTGCCAACATTGCCTCCTGATTAGTGAGACAATATACAGAAACGGACTGATGGATGTACTGATGCAGATGATGCCTGAGGGTGACCTGTATGACTCGTCTAAATCCGGATTTGTGAAACCTTTTTTGGTTTCCCAGTTCAACGTTCCAAATGGAAATTTGACCCGAAAGGAAAAAGGTTGAGTACTAAGGGCTTATATCCTTAAAAATTCGCAAAGAAATTTTCCGTCAAAGTGTGCAGTATTTATGAATCGAATTGTGGGAGGCGTGTGGTGTAGTGGTTAAAATACCCGACTACAGAAGTTATGGACGTGAGTTCGAATCCTCTCCTGTGGATAGTCAAGGGTGGAAAACGGCTTTAACTTTCAGAATTATATTATTATAATTAAGTATTAATGAATCGAACCCGTCATTATTGGTTTTAGACAAAATTCTGTGACAGGCATGTGCACTACTTATGAAATGAGGCTCCATTTTTATTAATTGTTTTCCTAAGAGTTAATACTTACATAAATGGTATTATGTAACTAAAATCCAAGTTAAATATTATATTTAATAAGTTATAATTAAGTTTTGTGTAGATAACGGTCAGTTGAGGCAAAATTGACCCGTCGAAAAATTTGGTAACTGTACGATACTATTTCCGTGGTTGAAAATTTTGGTAAATTGAATTTTTAGATGGGGCTGGGAGGGGGGCTTCCAAATGGAACTGTATACAGCCTTTGTACTCAAACTGCGACCCACCAAGCTCTATTGAGTGGCCCAGTGGAAACCGATTGGGTGCAAATTTGTGAAAGGTCGATTGCTCATTGTTAAGTCTGAACTATAGTGCCTGACCAGTACGAAAATGTTAGGGCTTGTGCTCAGAAACTGCTAATATTGCTTGCTGCAACATGTCTTTATGAGGCAATATACAGAAAATACATATAGAAACAGACTGATAGATGTGCATACAGATGATGCCCTGAGGGTGGACTGTACGCGTCGAAAGCCAGACTTGTAAGTCGTGTGGTCCAGTCGCAATGGTCACAATGAAAATTGGCCCGGGAAGGAAAAAGCTTGAGTACCAAGGGTATAGAGTTACAAGAAAAAAATTTTTTAAAAGTTTTTGTTAGATTTAGGTTAGAATGGACTCGAGAAGTTTGATCCTCTTCAGTGGATTTTTAATCAGAATGAATTTGGCCAATTTCATACATTGGGACACGTCATTAGATCCGGAACTCGTCAACCAGAAACAAATTTTCATAAACAGAAAGGAAAGATTCATCAAATTCGACACGAAAGACAATGAGCTGGAGGTTAGTATGAGACCAAAAGTCCTGACAGAAGATGACGTCTCCGAACCCTGATTCTTGAGGAAGCCTTTCTTCTCTCTTGGTTGTAGGTAGCACTGGCAGTCATTTACTTCGCTACCAACCCATCAGACCAAATGCCACTCTGTGATTGGTTGGATGGATTCTCAGAACCGCTTTTATACCTTCATGACCACACATTCCTCGAGGTTTTGAGTTATAAGTCTGACTGTCACACTAATATCTGCGGTTTTCCAGGTCGAATTAGGGATTTCCATACCTTTTGTAAAAGTTCCACTAACAGCGAGCAGAGAAATGTCTGACGGGAAAGGCGAGTCAAAGGTTTCGATTAATGCTCCTGGGTTGATAGTCGCTGGCATGCTCATGCTCACTTCTTTTATAATTGTCCCTGCGTTGTTTACAACCACTACAGAGAACAGTTTTGGCTTTCAAAGGAAAGGTAAGCAACTTAGTTTCCTTTGACTACAACAGCAAGTATCAATTTAAAACACTAATTAACCATCAGAAAAATTTCAGCTGGGAAAAGAGATCTCTGGTCAGTTATGGAGAGCGTGAACAAAGCTTTGGCCAAGAAGGGCATCGATTCTTCTTCCTGTATGCAGAAATCTGTTTGCTGGATAGCGAAAGCTTCGAACGGTGGAAAAGATGGAAGCATCGGAAAGTGGATTAATCATATAACAAAGTAATTCCTCTCTTCAGTATAACAAATTTAAAATAGACAGATACTGAAAATATTCTATCTCCTCCTTCCTTCAGGACTTGGTGGTTCAATCGTTTGGTAGGAGGTACCATCATAGAAGAAGCCATGGACGGTGCCTCCGACAACACTTCTTGTGCCGCCAAATATTCTCACTGCTCGTTTACCAAGAAACATCTTCAGTCGTTTGTACAAATGGTCGCATCGGGACATACATGACCTTCATGGGACACAGGGTAAGTTAACTGAACCAATTTTTGAGCCAGTTTGACTCAGTGATCAAAATAAGTGTTAATTTAAATTCAAAAAAATTTTGTTTTACGTATGAAACGAGTTGTTCGTGATGCTGTGCATTATTTTTGAAATGACTGGAAGACTAAGGAATAGAAAACAAACCAGAAATACAATAAACTGGGTCTGGGTGGAGACACCCCTTAGATGGATGGAGAGCACTACCAGTATAACTTAAAATTTTTGGTGATGAGTGAGCCGATTTGACTCACAAAGCAAAAACTCAGGTCTTTTGCTACACGATCAGAACAAAACTGGTCAAACTGGCTCATTGTAGTGTTAATAGAGGTTGACTGATTCCCAAATTTTTCTTTGTCCATGTGTTGCAGTGTATTCGCTCTGAATCTCTCTTCTTTTAATCAAAATGGCTTCCTTCGTTTGGATTAGACATCAAAAACAACTTTAACGGTTTCAGTCTTCCAGGAGACAACCAAAATCTTACAAGATGAGAGGTTTTTGAGTATGAATACTTAAAACAGTCTTGGAGGTATACAGAAACTGTAATTGGAGAGAGATGAAGGCTTTATTTATGATAATGTTTCTAAAAAAAAAAAAAAATTTGGGCCAAAAGTTTTTGAATTATTTCTAATTACACTTCCTGTCCTTACCGAAAGAGAGTGGACCATGATATGACCTCTTACCCCTCCACTGTATGGAAATTTATTGACGATATGATACTAAAGTAGGTGGTGAAGGCTCATCCCAATGTGTGATAGGACACCATCGTCCGTATACCGTAGAACTACAGTCAAATCAATGACAACAACTGTTACACTCGGGAGTAAGCTAATTAAAATCACGAAATCATATGTTTATATGATAAAATATATTTTTATAACTATTTCTTATGCAAATGGGGCGCAGAGACTTTGACTTTTCCCGGGAGATTCCTAGCTAGGTCCTCGTCTTTGACACACTTCAACAACTCCTTCTCCCTGAAATCATACAAGATGCTCATAACATTCCTCTACCAGATGAACGAAGTGTTATACTTCTACAAAGGAGACATAGCACTCACCTTTGAGTACACGCTTTATCCTTTAGGAACATATCTACGGCTGTTCTGGCTGCTTTACCTCTTTTCCCCGTGCCTGGTGTTAGCTTAACTTTGTACCTAAAATCCATAAAGAAAAAATTATTCACACGAGAACCTACAAACTTTTGCGTGACCTAAGTCAGACTATCGTATAGTATAATATATATACTATAAATAAATCTCACGACTCGAACTTCTTACTTGTAGTTTTGTAAAGTGTTGTAGGGTGCTACGACCGGAATCGCGAAGAGTAATTCGTCTTCTTGGACTGGTATTCCCGTGAGAGATGAAAGCATGTCCAAATCGGTGGTGACCAGCGGTTCTTGAGTTTCCTCGTCCGATTTGTTGCTTTTTAAAGTAAAACCAAAACTTTGAGCTAATGATAATGAAGAGGAGTGGATATATTAAATGTTGCCAACCTACCCCGCATCGTCTTCTGGTTTTGTCGGACGTTGAGGCCTTGGTTTATTTTTTTCTGTCTTTTCTGCTTTTTTCGTTGCCGCTTCTTTCTTGCTGGCTTTCTCTCTTTTATTTGTTTTCTTCACGACAGCATTCTGAAATATAAATCACCCAGATCGTTAGAATTTTCTTGTTGGATGTCAGGGCCTGTGATGGCCACACCTGGGTAATAGGAACCCAACCACTCCCTATAAAACTAACACACCTGTTAAGGGTGTGTCCAGACAAACGACACTGGATTACTCAGATAAACCACGATATACTAAGACATACTAACATACTATTATACTGTATTATCTAACTGACAAAGCACAACTCTCCGTCATAATATAGCAAGCACGACGCTCTGTCCTGTGACGTCAGCTACTCGCGCTCATTTTGTCACACACCCAACAACTCAAAACCAATTCGATGAACCCACCTGTAATATTTCTAAACGCAACAGTCTATCTTCTTCATCCTGATCTTTGTATTTATCTTTGATCTTCTTCAATTTCCCACGTTGTCCTCTCTTTAACCTTCCATTCTCTTTATTGTTAACTTCTTCTTTCTTCGGTACACTGACTTCTAAAATAATTAAAAACCAAACAAGACGTCAGCTATCATATCCCAGTCCTTCACAACTAATCACTGACTTATCCCTCGCTCACCTTGTTTTTTCTTGTCTTTGGATTTTTCATTCTTCTTCTGAGTATTCGCTTTGACTACAACTGGTTTCTCGTCTCCTAGATACACGACTGTTTCTTCGACGTTTTCATCTTGGAATAACCGACCTGGTTTTGTTTCTATAGAGATTCTGAGTAGCCAAAAACACAAAAAAGAAAATTTTAGACTGAGGCAGAGGATTTAGTATAATAAGGTAACAAAACTGATTAATTACTTCTTGCCCGAATGATGGAACTTAATCTCGGTATCGGGGAAGACGCTTTGGATTTCATTTTCGTTTTGTGATGATTCCTCTTCTTTCTCCTCCTCCTCCTCCTCTTCCTCTTCCTTTTCTTCTTCTATTTCATTCTCGTCTTTTTCTTCTTCTACCTCCTTTTCGTCTTTTTCTTCGATAGTGGGCCAGTTTCCTACTCCGCCATTTTTTTTCTTTTCTACATTTACAAGATAAATTAATTATTAATCAATAAATTAATTAAATAATTGATTAGGAGGAGTTGTGGTGCGAACTAACCGTCATCTTCATCATCCTCATCTTCGTCCTTATCACTGAGAACAATTTCTACGTCTTCTTCCTCTGTGGTTGTCGTGTCGTTTGCTTTAGTTTCCTCTTCGAGGCCTTTGACTCGTCTCTCATCTTTATGTCTGAAAGGATATGAAGACCATTTAATCAATGGGCCAATTTAAATTTTAAAATTTTTTGGTGGGCCGCACAAATTTGCAGCACATGAACCACGCGGATAGTTTAGCTTCCTTTGTAGACTAGGCATGTTTGGGCCAATTTCAATAAAAGGCGCAGGAAGGGGGCGGAGCGAACCGAGTCCGCGAAACGTTCGCCAGGAGAGCGGAAGGCGGACAGGTACGGTCCTGTCGTCGAGCGAGGGGAGTCTTTCCCACCGTTCACGAGTAGAGTTAGTAGAGTTTTAGATTTTGTTCCGTGCAGTCGGGTTTTAAGATTTCGTTCCGGGCAGTGAAGTTAAAATTTTTTAGAAAGTGCGGTTCGTCTCAAATCTCGTCACTTTTTCAATCACGTGGATAACTATCCTGCTATCCAGAGTCTGGATAACGGTAAGCTGTTCAGGGGATCCTTTCTCAACCTATAAAGGATGCTAAAGAACTCAAGCTCTCATTTCATGATATGAGTCTCTAATAGTCTTCATTGGCTACAATTCAAGTTTGTTAGAATTTGGTAAAGACTCAACCATGTTGAATACAGTAAATCGCAAATCTCTGCCCTGTTTTCTGTACAATTCTTCTATCGAATCCTCCAAAAATGATTAACTCACCTCTCGAGCGAACTCTCTTCCAATTTGAAAAGAAAACTAAATCCCATGATGAGATTACCAGGAGGTAAATAATTCTTCTTCCCACGAACCATAAACGAACCAGCCTGTAAATACTCTCCTGTCGGAGCTGTTTTCGACACTTGTTCACTATGAACCCACCAAGCTGTGGTCACCACTTTCGCGTCCCACGCCACGCTTAACAAGAACAAAACCGGAAATTAATTTTTCAGCGACAACGACCAAACGTCAAATTAAGTCAAATCCTTACCTGTAACAAATAGCCATAACTCCAGCCTCGTTTAGGGTTTTAGGCGGTACCGGTTCTCGACTCGGATTTTTTATTATTACGCTACTGGCACCGTGAATGTCAGCGTGAACGTATATATCCCCAGGTCGCATGTATCTTTTAACGATCAGTTCGTTCTGCGTCATGTCTCTTCCACCGATAACTGAACCAACACAGTGATTAGCATCTCTTTTCAACCCAATTCAAAGTTTCGAAATGATAGTAATCCTTTGCCTAACATAACATTTACCTAAATAATTCTCTGAGCTTATGAACCAGAAGAATTTTTCAAACCACAACGTCTTCCTCATTTTACTTATGTTTACAATGGCTTTCATCTCCTTTAGAGTGCGTTTCGTTTTCTTTTCAGCTGATTTCAATGCTTTGCCTTGGGATTCTATAGTCTTTTGCTGTTTTTTTGCTGCTGCCCGCTTCTGATCGTAATACCTGTCAAGAAATTTCGGTTTCGGTTCAATTTTCTTTTGTATTTTATATCGTCCCCCTGTTAACTGCTACAAGTTTGATACAACAAGTAGTTGGTTTAGCTCTAAGGAGGTTTCTATCTAGAGAACAGACCAGTGTCTTAACTCCTTGAATTGGATAAAGGGTGGGGAGAGGAGAGTAAAAAAACAAAAACTAGTTAGGTAGTAGAAGCAGAAGAGAATAATAATAATAAATAAATAAAATTGAATAAGAAGGTAGTTATTTAGTAAGGATTTAAGAAAAGACAGAAGTAATAAAGTGGAAGGTAGTAGAAGTATTTGAGTGAGGCTACGAGAAGTCTTTTGGACTCTAATGATTTGTGCTTCTTGGTCTTGTTCCTCGAGAGGATTATTAAATTACTGCCAGACATTTAAAACAAGATGATAATGACAAAACTTACTTTCGAGCATTTGCAAAAGCAGTGAGATCTAAATCAATATCAACATCCATAAATTTTGGCTTTTTCGATTTCTTCTCTTCTTCCTCATCACTCCCATCTGAACTTTCATCACTATAAGGGTCACTGTAACAGAAAAACCACTCCACCATCAAAATTACAACCAATAAAACTACTACACCATTTGATAACAACTACAATACCTTAATTGGAGAGTGATGTGGTTGATATCTAACTTCAACTTCTTTATCGAACTTGCTATCGGATCTCCAGCTGCTTTCCCCTGTTTTACCAAAGTCTCAATATCTGGCCAAGCCATCTGACTTGCTATTGCTGTTCTCACAGCCAAAATCGCCTGATCAACAATTGTTAAATTAGTAGTGATCAGTTCTGCTTTGATTCTATCAAGCTCTTGAGTTTGAACTAATTGTAACAACCTTTGGCCATGATCTCGTTTAACATTTTCTAATTTTTTCAAAGCTTCTTTCTCCTAAAATCGAAATCATTTGTTTTAGTTATTTCCATGAAACAACCACAACTTGAAAGGTTAGTTTTTGAAAGTCACCTGATTAATTGCTTTCAAGTCTATTTTTTGACTTTCCAAAGATGAAAAGAAACTATCAACAGCCTTTAGAAAGGTTTCTGTTTCCTCCCAAACACTATTAGTGTATTGTCGAAATAAACAAGGATGAAATTCGTGATTGATGTGGAAATCCTCTAGAGTCCCATCTTCTGAGGGCCTTTTTTCAACTCTCTTGATTATATAACCCTAGAATACAAAATAAATTGATGGTTTGATATAAATTATTTAACAATCATTTGGAAAATTATGGATCCACAAATTTTTCCTTACTTTCGATGTCTGGGTAACAGCATCTTTCATCATTTGTTCGGCTTCATTTAAAGCACTAACCAATTTGGGGAGATCACTTTCGAAATTAAACCCCTGTCCAATTTTATTGTTCCCTTGTAATTCAGCTCCTAATAGAACATGCTCCAAGAGAGCAGGTCCATATTCTGATGAAAATAAATTTTATTATCACAAACATTAATGACAAACACCAACAGAATTTAGGTGTTTCCTTACCTAAATTTGGATTTAAAATTTTTTTAAGGTTATCACCAGGTTTTGCTGATTCTAATAATTTTCTTAATTCATCTACAGGTGGTGGACTGCAGTTGAGTCTCGCTCTATCAACAGGATATTTCTCTCTGACAGCAAATCTGTAAAAATGAATTTTTAAAATGGTAACAACTCAGAAGAACGATTGGTAAGTTCTCAAAATATTTAATTCCACATCAAGTCCGTACCTAACTTTATCTGCTTCAGTGTGGGGCCTCAAAATATTGAGTATAACTAAATCACAGTCGGTTAATACAATATTTCCCTTGTCATACAACTCTAGGAAGACATGATATGCTGCTTCACCTGTTCCGAATTGCAAATCAACAATTCTATCAAAGCCAAGTTGTCTCAATGACTCCAGTCTTTTATTTTTTAAATGTTTTCTCATCTATGAGTAGAAAAACAAGGGAATTAGAAACAAATTTCAAAGTTACAACAAAAAACAAAAACTTTTTGTTATGATGAGGTTAAACCACCTTCATACTGAAACCAGAAGGAGCCACATTTTTGGGCCATTCGAAATCAGTCGTGTGAATCCTCGATCCCGATTCTAATAGTATGACGATTTTCTCGTCTGTTTTCTGAAGCCGGATCAAATAAGTTTTGTGATCTATGTCGTAAATTTGATTAACTCTTAAACCAACATATCTACAAGAGACAACATAAAATTAAATTTTCCCCTCAAGATCAACACAGAGTTGTTGATTCGATTTTGATTTGGTTGTGATTATCTTACTTTTGAAGTTCTGAAACACTGCAAACTATATCATAAGTACTGAAACGAGTTTTCATCTTGAATATCCTGGAATTATTCGGTTTGAGAAAGTCTACGGAAAGCACGATTTACGTGGAATTAGATAAACGAACCAAATTCACGTACATGTAAACATTGTTCCTTTAAGTAGAAAGATAGAGTAGGCTGCTTGCGAGAGGTCCCATGGTGTAATGGTTAGCACTCTGGACTCTGAATCCAGCGATCCGAGTTCAAATCTCGGTGGGACCTAAAAATTTTTTTTTCGATTTTAAATTTTGAAAATTTTTCTAAGTAATCATAAATTAAATAACACCAATCGACGTTTATCATCTTAGTATGACAAGATACTTATAATTTTTTCATCTGGGAAATGGAAAACCTTCGATTTTGTTGAGATTTGGCAAAAAAATTTTTCTTCTCAATTCCCACAACAAACAAAATTTTTTAAACGAAACGCAAACGTTGTCTTTTGTTATTATTATTATTATTTAAAATGTCTTCCCTTCCGGTTGACTCCACGATTTTCCTGTTGTTATGTTATGCTACAGAATTTACACAAAGCTGACTGCATACACCAAAAGTCTACAACTAATGATCCGCGGATCACCATACTCATTTGACAATTTTAAGTGACTCATTGAACTTTTTAAATTAAAGTATAATATATAAATTATTAGTATAAAACAACATTTTAGTTCCATTACGTTGGATCTTATACAGTATTTATGGATGTGGGATTGAGAAAACGGTAACACGTGGTATATAAATATTAATATAATATAACCGCGATTTATAATACTAAGCACAGTATTTAAACCAATTCTTAGTATAAGGGATTTGAGTGTACTTTAGATTACGTTGAGGAGATACTATAGAGAAGATGGATGAGTTTCAGGACAACTTCTCTCCATCGTCCTAATTTTTTGTTGACCTAAATACTGTTGTTGATTGGGTCAAAGAAAATGGCAATAAAAATCGGAAATTAATTATGACTTGCTGGTGTAAAAGTGTGCAGTACTTTTGAAATGAAATATTAGTAGAAGTGTGCATTATTTATGAAAGAAACGGGGAGATGGCGGTAAAAATCCAAACAGAGTTTTGTAGGATTGTAGGATTTATGTGGGGACCAAGACTATACGCTCAGACTTGTAGCAAACAAGTCATAAGACAGGCAAAGACTTGCATGAAAGCTCGGTTAGACTTTTAGGAAAGAGTCTACACAAAGCGTATAACTAGAAGAAGCAACCAACTGGCTGTAACTCAGTGCTGTATGACGAATCAGCGTAGTAACTCGAACGGCTATCGAAACAACCGCACCATTTTTTGTACGTAATCTCGTATATATATATTTTTATAAATAAATTTTGGGTCGTAATTCGGATGCTTTGTCTCATCAACATAGCTTGTTGAGAATCGAATCCTGAAGTTGGCACTGTCAGGTCTGCCGACGGATCGACGATGATTCATGGCATTGCCATTCTATTTGCTAGACCATTTTGTTCACTGTGATTTTTTGGTTGTATACTGAATTTGATTATAGATACAGTTGTTTCGTTCAATAGTATATTCGTGTGTTTAGTACAATAGTATATAACTTAGTAGGTATATAGTATAAAATTATCGGGACAGAGAAACTGGAATTAGTTACAATTTTCCGAAAAGCCGAAGGTGGTGCCACCTATCGATATGATCAGTACATCAAAATCGTTTAACGGAAATGGAGAAGAGGAAAGAATAAAAAATAAAATTTCTCTTCGACAGTTTATTAACTCGATTTAATTGTTAAAAATCCCTTATTTATGTAACGTCGCACACATACATAATAAAACAAACCAAATTATGTAAATCACATTCTAATAATAAAAGACACTCGTCACTATTTTCTATTTATTAATAATATTCGAAAAAATGCATTTTCAACTTTATGTCTTGGCCGTGATGAAAGTTTCGAGGCCATCGCTAAGAGTGTACCTCGCCAGATTGATGCACTCGACCAAACTAGCAAGATGAGTGATTATCTGTTGATGAAGATCTTCCGGAGCTCGGGTTGATGTTATCTCTCGAAGGAGGTCTTGGAGTACTCCAAAACCGGCTTTGTCGTCGTTTCCGGTGAGGCTTTTTGAGAATATCAAATGACCGGAGCTGGAGAAACATCACATCAGTAACAGTACCGGAAGTTGTATTTGTTTTTCAGTTCTGGATGTAACAGGATGTGTGAGAAGGCTCGAACTTTCACTTTACTAGTCAGGAAATTGTTCCAACTATCTTCTGTATGATCTGTCTATTAACTAAACACTCCGCAATGAATTTCTACCTCTTCTGTGTGTTTGAATTCGTACAGAATACAGTTAGCGTCAAAATAATAGCTGATTGTTAGTGAGCGTTAGTGTAGTGTTCGATTAAAGCAGAATAACGTAATGTAGACAGTCAGGGGTGGTAACGTTCTGTTAACCCAATAGTCACGTTGTTAGTTAGGTCAGTATAATGTTTATTTATTCAATACATCCAACAGCATCTAGATATCTTACAATACAGTAGCCTAGACAAACTTTATCAGTCGCCATTTGTGAATAATAAGAAGAAACTCTTCGTTTTAGTTCATTTTATAGGTCAGTATATACTGTATATTAAATGGAGAAAGCTAAATACGCGGAAACTAATTTAAACTTGCTGTGACATCATCCGACAGAACTTTCGGGTAGTCATCAGAGCTAAAGATGAGACTAATAGATAGCGCGCGCACCTTTATTGTGTTTATCAGTAGGATGGCATTCACGTGAGATGGGTTATGTGATCTAATTTATGTATTCTGGAGTGAGACTGTTACAAAAATTTTGAAACGGGTTACCTGAGTATATTCGTGGATGCGATCGGATCTCGATCACAGATCAGAGAGTGAACAAAATCCAAGAGTTGATCGTTCATGATTCTCATTTCTATAGACCTGGATTTATCCGCGTGTGACCATTTGTCTTCGAAGGTTCTTATTGTCTCGACCAGTCTTTTAACACTTTGAGAGAGCGTATCTAGTAGATAAATAAATAAATAGATAAATAAAAATATAACATTCGCGATTGATGCAAGCGAAAACCATGTTGTTCATCCTACCCAAGAAGAGAGTGTGTTTCTGGGCGATCATTTTAAATCTTTTCTCGATGACCTGGGTCGAATGCGTGAAGAAGTCGACGTAACTGTCTAAGCTGAATGGCAATCCGTGACTGTCTGCAGTGATCCATGTGGCGACACCCCAAAACGAGGCAACTTCCTTGAGACTCCCATTCGTCATTCTTAAAATAATAAAATAAAAAGATCCTCTTAGTGGAAGCTGTAAAAAAAACGCGTAAAATGCGGTCTCGAAGTTTATTTAAAATGTCTCAACTGTTTTGAATAAGAAGACCACACAAACGGTTTCCCTTTTTGCCGTTTGCCGCCATTCTGTCTTTCGTCGCGTTTCAATTAAATCACTTTCAGCCCTTCTTGGGAGGGTGAGAGATTTTTTTATCTGTCGCCATTAACAGCTAATTTCGTTTGTTATTTGTTGGCTCCTCGTCTAAACTCCTTAACCTTTTAGAGTTTTGGTGATAGCCCCTCCCTCCCTTCTCCTCTTCTACCCCCTTTGGGTAAAAATTATTTCGAGGTTTTGAGGAAATTTGGATTTTGTGTCCATTTCCAAATTGATAACAAGGTTCATCAAAATCCTGCAACCGATGCAACTTTCTCTTCCAAGAAGCAATAGCAACAAAACGATACGTTCAATTGACGTATCAGAACGTCATGCCAAACTTCATGACGTTTTATATACGTCAAATGTTCCCCTAAAGGTTAGGTTAAGTACCAAAGCTGTCATTCAAGTCCTGTCTTTAGCAGTGTCTTGCTGAGAGAAGACTCACGTGCGAATTATTTTGTATACTTTGAGGCATAGTTAATGTATAAATATGAACTTATACTAAAAAGTAAATAAAATTAGGGAATAATATAAATATTATAGACTTCTGAAATTATATTAGGTCGGGTAGTTAGGTCGGTGGAGGATTTTGCTATAATTTGGTGTCCAGCACTTATGTGAGAGGTTGCTTTACCGAAGTACACGTGAACGCTCATAATGTGGCTACACGAGACGGATGGAAGCTATAGCGGATGTGACAACATAAAGCTTCCATTTATAAAATGCGTTTATTAATCAGCTGTACCGAGCTTTTCCATCCTCAACATTTCGCGTAATTAAGAATTTTCTGTTTCAAAAGTGGTGCACAAATTCATAAAGAATTCATTTCAAAAGTATTGCACGCATTTATGACTAATCCATTTCATAAATAATGCACAGTTTCGTGGAGAAAGTAATGCACACTTCGTAAATAACCAGTATACACGTGAAAGATTAGTCCTCTAAGATCTCATTTCAAAAGTATTGCACACTTTCAAGAAGAATCCATTTCATAAGTAATGCACACTTTCATGAACGATTCGTTTCAAAATTAGTGCACACTTATGAAGATCTCATTTCAAATGTAATGCACACTTTTATAAAGAGTTCGTGTCAAAAGTATTGTACGCATTCATGACTAACTCATTACATAAATAATGCAGTTTCATGGAGAATTCGTTTCAAAAGTAATGCACACTTTATAAATAACCAGGATTCACGTGAAAGAGTAGTCCTCTACAAGAAGAAGGTATAACCAACCACAGCAACACTTCAGATCTTGTAATTTCAGTAAAATTTTACGACTCAGGTTTTATGAGCTCCTCCCATCACGACAGCTTTTCTCTGCCGTCATTATGAACATTCTCCTTAGCACCTTTCATCCTCGCTTTTGTCGCCTTGAATAATTTCTTTACAACGACCACATAAATCATTCGCATAAAAATAATCGCAGGACATGAATTTATCATTCGTATATCAGGAATTGAAAGGAAGTGAGCACTCCCACAGGTTCCACGAACATCACACCACTGAACCTATTTTTAACTTTTTTTTTATCATCAACTACTCACGTATCATAAGTTTCCACTGTCATAAAAGGAATTCCATACTGTATGAATAAGTTATCAGTGACCAAAGGTAGCATGAAGTCGACGGACGGATTACTCAGTGAAGCAGTCTTTGATGATTTGAAAAAAAGTTTCTCCAAAATGGGAGTGACGACAGAAAGTGTTTTCTCGCTTCCTGCAAATGATTACGTCATCATCATCATCAACAACAGCAGCTATAACCGAAACCATTTTGGAGTTGATGAGAATCACTGTACCTGTCGATAGTGTCGAGTCTACTTTCAAATAGGCCACAGTCTTTCTAATAACCTGGGACCATATACTCTCTGGATGGGAGGTGAGATGCTGATTAGGACCCTCTCTTCCCCAGAAGGAAACGACAATCGATCTGTGAGGTTTCCAACCTGTACACACACAAAACCGAACGGTTACTCTGTCTGATTGCTTTCGAGATGGCGGTGGAGGTGTTTTGTTTACCTTTCTTCTTAAGGTCTCCCAGAACTCGGATTATTTCCATCATGACGCTTGTTGACTTCATTTCGTTGTCCAGCGAAGTTTTTTCATTGGCCAACATCACAAATCGGTCTGAAAATTTATTTATTTATTAATAATTATTTAAATAAGTTTTTCGTTATGATCAATAAATCGTGTCTTGGTGGAAGGAATGGATTTGAATCACGTACCTGGTTCTTGGGAACCTTTCATGGCTCCTAACACATCAAAATATGTCTTCACGGTGTTGACTGTGTTCACTTCCATTCTTACCTTCCAGTCAGGATTCTGGAAACCTGGACCCAAGGGATATGAGCATTTTAACTTTCCTCTCCAACTTTCTGCGGACAGTTCTTTCGTCGACATTTTCCTGAAATCATTGAGTTGCCAATTATATATATATATCTGTACTTAGACTCATTGATTATTAATTTCGGTTAGTATAATATTAATATAAAAAGGTAACTTGGTCTATCTTGTGTTATAACTCAACATAATTGTGGTTAGATCGGTCTTGGTCTAGTCTTTGAGAATTTAAAAATACTTATACTCAGCTCTTCCAGCTTCAGCAGGTTTATATTTCATAAATTTAAGAATTTTTCATTTCAAAAATAATGCACACTTTCATGGTGGATTTGTATCAAAAGTAATGCACACATTCATGAAGAATCCATTTTAAAATTAGTGCACACTTTAATGGAAAATTCTATTTCAAAAGTAATGCACACATTTAGCTATAATACTTTTCAAAAGTAATGCAAATTTTAAGGAAGAATACATTTCAAAAATAATGCACGCACTCATGGACAATCCATTTCATAAGTAATGCACACATTCATGGAGGATTCATTTCCAAATTAATGCGCACTATAATGAAGAATCTATTTCAAAAGTAATGCACACGTTCATTTTATTTCAAAAGTAACGCACACGTTCATCGTTTCAAAACTAGTTCGCACGTTCATGGAGGTTTCATTTCAAAGTAATGCACACTTTTATGAAAAATTCATTTCAAAAGTAATGCACACATTAGACTATAATACTTTTCAAAAGTAATGCATATTTTAAGGAAGAATACATTTCAAAATAATGCATGCACTCATGGACAATCCATTTCATAAGTCATGCACACATTCGATTCATTTCAAATTAATGACTAATGAAGAATCTATTTCAAAACTAGTTCATTCGGAGGTTTCATTTCAAAAGTAATGCACACTTTTATGAAAAATTCATTTCAAAACTCTTGCACGCATTCATGACTAACTCATTTCATAACTAATACACACAATCACGGAGGATTTATTTCAAAAGTAATGCACACATTCATCAATAATCCGTTTCAAAATTAGTGGGCACATTCAGGGGTTTCATTTCAAAAGTAATGCACACTTTTTTAGAGTTCTCATTTCATAAGTGATGCACAATTTTATTCAGAACTAATTATCATAAATAATGCACAGTTTTGATGTGCCAAAAGTATTGCACGCGTTCATGACTAACTCTTTTCATAAATAATACACACAATCACGGGGGATTTATTTCAAAAGTAATGCACACTTTTCTCCAGAAAAACAAATTCAAAATGGCGTGACAGAAAGATATTCGTAAGAACATGGAATGGAAACTTACTCGAAAATCTTTTCAGCATCTTCAGCACTGATCTCTAACAGGGGACGCTTTTTCTCCCTAAAAATAAATAAATAAATAATTTGATATTGTTGAAATATGAATTTCATTATTTAGAATTTGATTTTGATCCAAAGGAATCATTAATAGTCAAGGGCGTGATCGAATTCGATGATTGATTGACTGATCGATTGATTGATTTAAACCGAATTTCGCATTTCGCCTCATCCGCTTCAGATTTGACCTTATTAATGGACTAACACTTATCAATTTGATTCCCGTGCAGGATTTGTAACTTAGCAAGGTCACCAGGACTGAGAAGTGGAAGCTTTACGTCTTTTTGTTGAGGGTCCACGTAGATGAGAACTCCTCTTGCTTCGTGGTCCAGTGCGTTGGTCACCATGTCCAGGGGAACTATTCCTCCAGCTCGCATTAGAACTATGCTACCGCTGACTGTTATCCCCACGGAGTCGAGGAAATGGTAGTCTTCGTTACGGCCGAAATTAACGTAAACAATGTTGCCCTGGACACAGAGAATTGTGTTTTGAGTGTTTTGTGTCCTCCTCGTCTTTTAACAGTTAGTGTGCACCAGAGACTCACCTCGGTGACATAGTTCGCTGGCGGGTCTTTGTTAACCGTGTCGTCGTACTTCTGCCTGGAGTCGTTGCATTGCAGAATGATTTTGTCGTCTTTGTCTAGTATAAATGCCTACAACAAATTTAATTTGATTGAAAATAATTTTTATAGTACAACCAAAACCCTTTTCGATAATAAATTATGGGAACTGAGTCAATTTGACTCATCTAAAATTTTATGTTACTCGGCTAAAATTAAAAGTTTTCATTTCACTTGCCTTTCAGTTAATATTTTTTGAGACCGAAATGTCTCACAAAACTTTTATAAATGAAGTGCACTGTTATGACTCGTGTATTTCATAAGTAATGCACACTTATTTAGTTATATTTAGTAACGGATTTCCTGACCCTGCTCTCCGATTTATCCAACCACAAACACCTACAGTTAAGTGTTGTATTGTATATGATTCGATATAAAATTCCTTTGCTAATACAAATATCTTTTTTAACTTATGAGTCAAATTGGCTCACTTTTTATGTTTTAATTTTTCTGTCTGTTCTACTCTTGTTTTACAACCACTTTCGTCTGTGGTCTACTGTCAGACAATTGGCTATTAAATTGATCATCGAAAATTATTTCCTAACTGAGTCACTTTGGCTCATTTTATGGTTTTTCCTTTTTGTTTATATTGACTGGTTCTTCATATTTATACTTGAAATGTTTGAGAAAATGTCTTCTGCTTTTGTAATAATATTTCTTGTTTATTTAAATCGATTCCAAACTAATTTCGTGAGGATAAATTTGGGCGTTGGGACTAATAAAAGTCAAATTGACTCACATTGGTACAAATATTTGTGTTTGTAGTAAATCTTAACTCTTCTGAGATAATTTTTTAATTAGAGAGGTGTTGTGGTACTCGATAGCCAGAAGTATGGAACAGAGGTCTGGGAGTTGGCAGAATACCGAGGTCTGGAGGAGGTGGGAACCAGATACCTAGGATGGACCCTTGGACTAAGGTTGAACCTCTAGGCAGAAAGAGAGATGGAAGAAAAGGTTGGCTAAGAGAGAGATGGGGATATTTGGAATGGAAGAGGAGGAGTTCGTGAGGAGAATCGGTGGTGGACTCTCTCGTAAGAAGGACATCCACTCTCAGGAGCAGTACACC
>JADMLL010000008.1:6088016-6258180 GCA_016920875.1 Columbicola columbae
TTGAGAATCTCACTTCATAAATAATCTCCACAGTCATAATATTTTCATAATCTTATTAAAATTCAGTAAGTTTCACTCGAAAATTTGGGGACAAATAGTTCTATGAGGACCAAAATTTAAAGCAAAAGATTTATTGAGTACAATTTCATTTTCTTTGTTTAAAAAGCAATAAATAAATAAAAAAGCTGTCGTTTGGTTAAACTCAAATTCTGTTGTAGGATTTTAAGAGAAGAAGAAGAAGAAGAATATAAAAAGTTTTCGAGTGGCCTGTTGAAAGCTTCAACTAAAACTAATTTCAAGAGTTTCTGTTAACGTTCGTGTTAATAGTTTCGTTAAAGCGCAAAGAAAAAGAAGTTTTTCCACTTATTCCTGACTTCTTTTTTATGTTCTTTTGTAAATCGATTTACAAATGGCTGTTGTGACGGCCATCAAAAGAAAAAAAATTTTTTTTATGCGGTAGTTTTGATTAGATGCGGCTCTGTTTCTTGAACCAAGGCTGGTCAAAGTTAACGTCGAGATGCGGTACAAAGTCTTAGTAACATAATCTTTACTGAGTACACTCAGACCTGTTTTTGTGCGGTGTATAGGGACCGCATAAAAGAAAACGCATATTATAAAATATAGTTTTCGGACACATAGTTAAAAGGTTTTTTTTTATGCGGTGAATCGGGACCGCATATCAAAAAATCGAATAAACAAAATGGCCGATGGATCCTACTAATTTTTTTATTGATGACTTCGTTAAGTGAAATTTGTATTTCTCGCACAAAAAAAGACCGCACAAAAACAAGTTTGAGTGTATTTGTTTTGTTTGGGGTCAGCCATCTTGATTTGCTGGGGTAGTTTGTACGTCGGGTTTAATACACCCCCGAAGTACTGCTTTGGACTCAATTCGTGGATCACAGGCTCAGTTAGTGCTTGCTAATGAGCTTTAGCAAACGTAATGTAATCTTTGATAAAGAATTCATGTCAAAAGTAATGCACACCTTTACCAAATAATTAATTTCATGAATAATACACGCTTTCGTGACATCCCATTTCATAAATATTGCACAGTTGTGAGGGCCTTTATTTCATAAGTAATGCACACTAGTACGGATCTAATTTCATAAATTTTGCACAGTTGCGGGGATCTTGTTTCATAAATATTGCACAGTTGTGAGGACCTTATTTCATAAGTAATGCACACTAGTACGGATCCAATTTCATAAATTTTGCACAGTTGTGAGGACCTTATTTCATAAGTAATGCACACTAGTACGGATCCAATTTCATAAATTTCAGTTGTGAGGACCTTTTTCATAAATTTGCACACTAGTAGGATTATTTCATAAATTTTGCACATCTGTGGGGATCTTATTTCATAAGTAATGCACACTCCTGAGTATATCATTTCATAAATAATCCACAGTCATAAGGACTTAATTTCATAAATGATGTATCCGCTCCTGGAACTAAACCTCAGGTCTCTTTCTTACCTACAACCCTGTAAAGCTAAACTTTGCTGGTGAACAGAAGAACGGAAGAAGGAACAGACCAAGCAACCTAACTGGTATCAGTTCAAAAAGAAAGGAGAAAGGGTCAAGACATAGTCCTTCGATGACCTATAGGAAACAATGAAAATTTTTTTAAGGTCAGTTTTTTATAGTTTTACCCCCTCAACTGGGGGGTAGTTAACCTACCCCAATTTTAGAATAAACGAGTGAAAGGAGGAAGGAAAAGTTGAGGGAAAACGAAAACTGTATAATAAACACCGAATGCGGATAATAATTTTTGAAAATGACTTCCGGTAATAATTTGCATTCATTTTGCTGTTGTTGTTTTGTTTTTTTCTTCGACGAAGTCAGCTTTAATTATTCCCTTTTCGTATTCAGTTTCGGAATTAGGTCAGAGAACAGGGGTAGGCCTTACGTAATTTGATAGTTCAATGACCTCATACCTAAACTCTTCAAGTTTGCCGCTTAAGTCAAATTTTTGGAACGGCAGCATTTCCCTTCCTATCCCTAAGACGTTCTGTTTACATACTAAACTGTAGTCATAGTCGGTAGATGATTCTTTGGTTTTGAACTGACTACAACTAATCCACCCATAAGCCTAGTGGAAAGTTTAAAAAGGATTCATTTCATAAATAATGCACACTTTTATTATTTATGCCTCACGTCGAAAGTATAGCCCACTTTCGCACAAATCCCATTTCAAAAGTAATGCACACTGCCACAAGATATTCATTTCAAAAGTAATGCACACTGTCACAAGATATTCATTTCAAAAGTATTGCACACTACTACATGAGATTCATTCCATAAATTTTGCAAGCATTCAAATCTATTTCGTAAATCTGACACCTTTTACACAGGATGAGTTTCATGACCGGCACGTAAAATTTCATTTCCGAAAGAATGCGGACATTTGTGAAGGATTCATTTCAAAAATAATGCACACTTTGACGAAAATCTCATTTCATAAATAATGAACACCTTCATGGAGACTAAATTTCATAATTAGTGTACGATCTTGAGGGAATTTCATTTCGAAATACAGGAGGAATGTTTTGATGAATTGATTTCATAAATAATGCACACTTTCGTTAAAAATTTTTATTAAAAGGCGTCCACGTTTTCTGCAAAGTAGTGCTTAGTGCTTAAATCAAACAAAATTAAAAATGGACACTTGTCGTCTGTCGAGAAAATTTTGTTTTGTACTAAATAATGAAAAAGACCAAAGGAAGACAAATTCTTTGGGAAATTTTGGGCCCAAGAAAAATCGGGGAGTACAGAAGAAGACATAACGATGAGAGTACCTCCCTAGAATCTCTGAGAAAGGGAAGGATAACCCACAAATATCGACCCGCAGGATGGGCCCAGAAAGACTGACAAATAGACTGCAGTACTTCTTGAAGAAAGTGATAAAACCGGTGTGGTTCCTAAAGAGATGTTAAGAAGCTGGGAGTCACGCAATAAGACCTCAAACAGGGGTTCCTGTCGAAAACTTGGCTGACGACGGGTAAAGAACTACAGGAAGAAGAAACCAAAAAGCGGCAGTGGACGTTTGAATAGGGAGACATCCAAAGAAGGATGGAAGTGACACAAGCCATGGTTCCACATGACCAAATAGAATTTGTATAAGAAAATTCTGTAAAACCCCAAAAGGGTATATACAATACAATATTATAATAATTATTATTATAGAAAGGTAAAGCTATGGACAAAAAGATGGCCGAAACGGCAAATAAAAAGAAGAAAGAACATTAAAGACAACTCATTTCGACAAATAAATCCGCCATAAATACTAAAACCAATAAAATTATACAAAAATAAATTTATAGTATATTTCGAATCCCCACTTATTTAAATAATATTTTCACTTACAAACAAAATTAAAGCAGTTAACAGTTAATGTCACTTATTAATAAATAAATTTCACGAATGAAAATTATTTTACGAAAGTGAAACAACAAATCGCGGCTGAAGAGAATCCTTCAACGATTCTATTCAAACGGAAAACGCGAACTGACAAATGAAATTTATTGAAAACAAAGCTCACGAAAAAGCAATCCGAGTGTTGTCTCATTGTGGCGAGCCTACGGAACCAAAAATAAATTTTTATTTTATTTTTCAATGGACTACACATCCTTATTGTTAGTATTCAATTTTACACTTAACCAGTCATATGTATGCTGGTAACATTTGTAATTCTGAAAATGACTTCCTAGAAATGGATCCTTGAACACACTTTCTATGGACACTTCAAATCCATAGCTTACCTAAATTGGGAGTATTCGTGGCAGGTTTAACTGAATTTCAAGGATTATTTATTTATTTATTGTAACTGGAATTGATAATGTGCATGATGAGCGATGGTGTGAGCAAGATTCTTTATTTTCTTTGATCACTCTGATAATCTGTATTTTGCTTGTGTGATGTCTAACAAAACGAACACGACTGTAATTTTGATTTTGTTGTATTTACCATTTCTGTAAATGCAGACATTTGTTTAACTCAATGAATTAAAAACCTAAAACACAAAGAAATGGTTTAATAAAATATTACTACAATCGCTGAGAGCAAATTAATGTTATTTATTTATTTATTTTTCAATATTTAAAGAATGAAGTTAGTTCCCGCCTAATCTGTTCAAATTCCGCGCTCAGGAATTAAGGCGCAACTTTGCAGACACCGCCTGCTAAAATTGCCAGGTTTTGTGTTTCGGCTGAGGCGGAAAAGCCCGGTTCCGTCAGTATCACAGTAGCTTTCGATAAGATCATAACTATTAATAATTAGAAATGTGTGTTAGATTTAATGTTAATTAGTGCTTTCCAATCGTGGAGATGTTTGTTAATATTAGGGGTACGCGTAATATCCAAATTCGGGTTGAAACTCGCGAACTGTCGGGCGGATTCAAAATTTGGATCAGAGCTATACCGATTTTATCTCAAACCATCCTTGATTTCCTGTCGTTTCCCTGGATTGTGGAGGAGCTGGTTGTGTTCAACTGTCGACGTCAGATTGGGGTAAGTGCGAAATTTCCGGTTTTTAGTAAAAGTTAACACGAAAAATGGAAGTAAGGATAATGTTCAAATGATGCGGTAGCCATTACAGAGGTAACGTTTTGAAAGTTGATTTCCCACATTAAAGCAACAAATCAGTCAATATGCAGATTAACTAGGTAATGTACGTTAACGAGTTTCGCACTTCTTCTATTTGCTTTACCTCCTAACTAATTGGTGATTGTGCTCAAGTAACTCATTCAAGTTTGAAGCCATAGTTGGTATGTCTAGGAAACGCCACGAAGTATAGGACATATTTTGATTATAATGAATACGAGGTAGAAAGTAACAATAATACTAAACTCACAAATAATCAGGATAAGAGTAACTTTCAGTCAAACTGACCAAATAGCGGACATTTTATTAGTTTTAGTAGGGGAACTAAAAGTTCGTTTTATGCGCGAAATCAATTTGTCGCCATTATTGAGACTGACGTGTCTTTAGACGAAATGAAAATATTACCATTTACACTTTACGAAATAGTTCAAGAGTAACAGTTACTTTTGAAAGAAAAAGGTTTTTAAATGATTTAAGTGAATATGTCACTACCTGTTTTACCTCGATTTTTAATTTTCAAAAGGCGGTGTGTTTCGTTCAAACGAATTCGAAAACTTTGCGTGAGCCATGGTGTTGATACTGATGCTACAAGAGAATTTAAAGAGCCGCACACTCCTGTTATGGTTAGTGAAGTTGTGAATTATTTAAACTTGAAAAAGGGAAACGTACTAGTAGACATGACTTTTGGAGCAGGAGGACATTCATCAGCCTTGCTTGAAAGAATTCCTGATCTTAAAATAATTGCTCTAGACCGGGATCCTGTCGCTCAGGAATTTATGAAAGAGTTAAAGGAAAGCTACCCCAACCGGGTTATTCCTTTGTTGGGGAAATTTAATGATCTACCTAGTCTGTTAGAAGAGAGAGGAATTAAGAAAAATAGTATTGATGGTTTTCTGTTTGATTTGGGATGTTCTTCGATGCAGTTTGATTGTGCTGAGAGAGGCTTTTCAATCATCAGAGATGGACCTCTTGATATGAGAATGGATGGGACGAGAATACCTAATCAAGTAACTGCTGCTGATGTGATCGCTCATGCAAGTGAAATAGAATTAGGTAAAATATTTAAACTTTATGGTGATGAGAATAAAGCTAAAAAAATAGCAAGTGCAATATTAGTGGCAAGGTATAATTTTAAACCAATAACAACAACTACACAATTAAGTGACTTAATCGAAAGTGTGTGTAGTAATGATGTTAGATATGATAAACTTCAGAGAGAAACTCGAACTGCAACCAAAGTTTCCAAGCCCTTAGAATATTTGTTAACGATGAAATCAATCAATTATATAGTGGACTCAATATTGCTCATAGATATTTAAAACCAAATGGTAGAGCAGTGGTCATATCATTTCATTCAGTCGAAGATAAAGTAGTTAAACTTGTTTTTACCAATAAGGATGTTGGTGGTTGTCCTAAAATTTTGCCTCCACATCTCCTTGATCATAATAAAGGTTTTGAAAGTGAGGAATTTGTCAGTTATTCCAGAAATAGTTGGGCACCTATAAATCAGAAAGTTGTTGTTCCTTCTGATGTTGAAGTGCTTGCTAATGCAAGGTCTAGATCAGCCAAGTTGAGGGCAGCAGCTAAGGTTTTGAATGAAGAGATTCCTAGTTGAGTGTATCTATCTGCACAAATTTTGATTTGAAATTTGAATCATCTTAAAGAAGTGATTTCCTGTTTATGATTTAAAGCAAATTAGGGAGCCCTGGTGTAGTGGTGTGGTAGCTCAACTATGGAGTAATGGTTGTTTAATGACAAGTTTGATTCTTTGGGATTCATTCGAACCACCAACCTAATCACAACTTTGATTCTATCACGACAAATTTCTTTCTTGTATTGTAAATATTATAAGAGGAAAGAGAATTAAAATAAACCATAAATTTTCTAAATTAAGAGATTTATTTTTAAAAAAACCTTTTACATCATTCAAATTTACAATCTTAAAACTACCAGCTGAGAGGAATGAAAAAGAAAATTCAGTAACAAACATCAATTTTTTTCATCATGACAAATACTTTTTTATTTTTAAACTTCAGTCTTAATTACAGTACAAATGAGTTTCAAAATTTTTTAAAATACATGAGAGACTAATTCAATATCGAGACAAAAATGTCAGTCTTAATTTAAATAGGAAACAAACGACAACATTCAAAGTCTTTGTAAAAAATCAGTTCGGAACTTAAAAAAAAAATTGATTACTTTAAATAAATGCACACTAAATTAAAAATTTGTTTTCTTAATCAAATCGCAATTCTTAAGTCTTACAAAGGGCAAGAAAGCGGTAAAAGACAATAAATAAATAAATTAAGTATTTGCCGCGTGTCAGTGGATATTATTAATCTAACGATTGAAAACAAATCTCTATTCCAACCTCCACCGACTTAAGCTTTGTTAACTAGAGTAAAAAGTTTCCATAAATAAATTGTAAACGAATCGGGCCCTTTTCTAATCACATTTCGATATACTCATCAATGAACACGATTTATATTATTTGGAACGAAAAGCTGGTATGATTTAAAATCAATCACAAAATCAGTCTTCGACAAAATACTTCACTCAACTCCACACAAAAATTACTGATTTTAACTTTTCATTTCGCTTAAAACACTGACCAAACAAACAAATAAAAAAAAAAATTTTTTTAATAGCAAACTGGCACACTATGAAAGCTGAAACCTAAAACTAACAAGGGCCCACTACCAAGAGCCCATTTTCTGGTTTCGTACAAATATAAATCACAATAAGAAAAATAGTCACCGAAATCAATTTTTAAGTACAATCTACTGGTTAAAAAACTTTCAACTTCTACTTTTAAAAACTGGCGAATGGTAAAAAAAATTTTTTTTTGTTTAACACACAAAACCCAAATCGTTACAAAAACAAGTTCAGTCTTAAAATTTCCTGTGATTTAAAGGATTTAATACTTCTCAGCAGTTTTCAGTTTTCTAATTAAAAGACAAAAAAGTTTCGAACTTAAAACTAACAATCGAAAAAACCTTAAATTGAAAACCTAGCCTTAAAGAAACGAAAATGAAATGATTACTTTTAAAAAATTCGTACTCTCAGTGCTCTTTCTCTAAAACCCTTTCTAATCTCACGCCCAGATGTTAGTACTTTCAAAACTATATCGATCACAACACCAATTTTAAGTGATTAAAATATAAACTCCTCACTAAAAATTTTTCTCACAACCATTAAGAGAACTGAAACATAAATCAAAATTCGTTTCAAGACCTAAACCTAAACTCATAATTGATTTAAGAAAAACTAATTAATTAAATTTATTTGATACTTAAAAACGTTAAATTTGTAATTCGTTGTGTCTATTTGAATTAACATTAAAAAAGCTGTTTCTCAGGTTCGGATTGGATTAAATAAATAAAAAATTGACACAGGCAAGAATCAGGCAGAGCCCTTTACAAGGCTAATAGATGATTTGAATAGTGTTTAAGAACCTAATCAGAGCGAATACTGTCACCTTTCTAAAGTTACAACTTATTAACTAAAAGACAAAAATTTATTTCAAACTGAGTATTTCATTTAAAAAATAAAACTTATGGTTTTGTGTTACTCTAATAAGTGGTCTTAATAATACATGATACTGTATAAATAATTGGCGATTGTGGAAGATATCCCCCCTCCCAAGTTACAATAAAAAAAATTTGGGCTAACAATAAAAGATAAAAAAAATCAGTTCCAATATCGTATCGCACACTTTAAGTACATAAAGTTGGTAAGCAATAACTCTTTAAGCAGTGACTTCGACCGTCGAATCGGCTTGCTCTTCACCGGCCGGTTTTTTCAACGACACAGATTCCGGTATCTCTTCCTCGACTTTACCATTTCCACTGGCACCGTTCACTTCGGCCACAGCCTCTTTCCCGTTTTCATCTTTCTCATCACCGTTTTCCTGTCTTTTAGTCTCATCCTGGTTGGTGTCCTTCGACGTGTCTTCTTCCTTCTTTTCGGTTGTATCATCCGGTGTTTCCTTTTCGACGCCGTCTTCGGGTGCGTTGGTCGAATCTACACTCTCAACTTTGTTTTCTGTCGTTTCCTCATTCGTCTTGACTTCTTCCGGAGTCTGTTCGACCGCTCCGTTGGAAGCCGTTTCATCTTTTTTGACGTCGATACTACTACTCACGACTTTCTCTTCGGTTCCGTTCTCGACGTTCGACACATCGACCTCTACGTAGCCATTATCGGAACCTGTTTCGTTTTTATCGTCGGAACCTGTAACATTATCTGATTCAGTCTTATTATCAGCTGGCTGTCGATCTTCTTCAGTCTTTTTTTCTTCGGTGCAGTCTTCTTTGGAGTCCGTTTTCTCGTCATTAATCTCGACTTCCATTTTTTCAGATTCGGCAGTTTCTTCCGTTTTACTCTCCTGAAAAATCAAAAATGACATATTAGCAAGTCCTTTTTTTAAAAACATAAACCTTCTATCCAACAAACCCAAACACAAAACCAAAACAAATTACAAAAAGGTTTGAAGAAGGATTTGAAATTTGAGTACAGGAATCGAACAATGAAAAGGGTGATTTATTTAAAGAAATCCGTTTGGTTGCCATTTTGAAAATTTATTGAGTATCTCAATTACAAATTCTGACATTTACGAGTAAACAATTACAATTATAACTAAATTTATAATCAAAGATATATAAACACAACTTGAAACTGAAGAACACCAACAAAAAAATTTTTTTCTTTACAATCACTAAACCAATACAGAGAAAACAACAAAATCAAAGCCCAAAACCGGAAGAAATTTTCTCTTTAACCAAATAAACATTAAAAACAAATCACAAATCAAAATTTAAGAAAAATTTATCACAGAAAGTTATAAAATAACAAAACCCAAAAAGTATTAATTCGGAATCATGGAAGAAAACAAAAAATTCTGATTGGCAACTTTTAACCTTAGATTTCTGTTTAGTTTCATTACGACTACACAATTGTATAAAAAAATTTTTTTTTGAAATTTGAAAAAGTGAAAAATTACAAAAGCTATGTGTTGATTATATAAAGGCCCTACTTTCTTTCTATGGAAGGTCTCTAAATGAAATTTTTTTTTTATATTTGACATAAAATATTTCTTTTTGCTGACATAAGGTTACTGTCAATAATGTTTTTCTCTTGCCAATATGATTATTATTATTATTTTTGGCAGGCAATCACAAAACTAAACAGACGTTTGGATATTAAACAATTTTATTAGTAAACCAATTCCACTACTACGTTTAAAAAAATCGATGCCAAGAATTTTTATAAACATTACTCATCTACTCAGAAATAAGAATAATGAAGAAGGAAAAAACACATTCGAACATAAAATTTTTCCTTTCCCTAAGATATAGAAACACAATCGAATATTGTTGTCTTAAGTATTAAATACCACTCCCTTCTAAGACCTAATTTTGACTAATACCTGGCTTCTATGTTAAACAAACACATCAAAACCCAACACAAAACTGTTTCTTCAATGACCAAATGCCTCGAAACAAAAATTTTTTTTTGAGAGTTAAAAAGCAACACTGAAAACCTTAAATCTTCTTTAATCAAACAAGACAAGTGAATAATTAATTTAAAAAGATAAAAATTTGATTTTACAAGACTATATTGAGATTCTTTTTCTTTAAGATTAGTACAAAGATCAAATTTTATTATTTAATTAAACAAAATACAAAGAAATTCCAAATGATTATGTCAACAGTCAGAAGTTGTTTTAAAAATTATTTTTGTTTCAAGTCGATAAAAAAACCTACAGCAAACCCCAAAAAACTTGTTATTGCTATAACTCAAATCAAAATCATATTCTCATTAATTAAACCAAAAAAAGAAATAACTGAACCATTAATAACAACAAAGTAACTTCTAGTACTATGTAGTTTTGTATTAAGTTTTAAAGCTAAAGCTAAAAATTTTCTTCAAAAAAAACCCCAACACATTAAAAAATCCACTAAATCATTTAAAAGGTATCTCGATACACATTATTCTAATAGTACATAAACCACAAAAGATAGAAAAGAGAAGATGAAAACTTGAAGTAGAAATGAAAGTTTTGTTTTCATCAAGTAGAGAGTAAAATGAATTTAACTCACGTTTTCTGTTTTGTCAGTTTCCTGGCTGACTTTCTCCTCTTTGCATATCTTCTTCTTTTTGTTGGAACTTTCAAAGACCAAGTCTTTCAAACTTGTTACTGTTACAAAAGCCTTTTTCTCATCATCAGTTAGAGGTGTGTTACCATCTCTGATGACAATTGTTACCTGGAGGCCTGCTTTATCAGCAGCAACTGCCTCTGTAAATAAAAATTGATTTGTCAAAATATAAATTGGAACAAGTCCAATGTAGGTTATCTATCTGCGCCATTTTGTTATTATTTTTATAAACTGTTTGGTAAACAAAGGGTACCTTTAACAACATCAGTGAGGAAAAGGATTTGACCACAGTCACATCCAATTTCTTTAGCGATGTTTGTGTAACTAGATGCTTCTGTTTTTGGTCCGATTTCAGTATCAAAATAGCCTGACAAAAGTCCTGTGAGATCTCCACTTTCAGAACATTTGAACAAAAGTTTCTGTGCTTCAACACTGCCTGATGAATAGATGTATAGTTTACGACCGTCTTCACACCATTTCTTTAACATTGGAGCAACATCACTGTAAACACTAAAGCAAACAAATAAAAATTTAAAGGTCATCGTTTTTATCTTTCTCTTGCAATATTTATTGCTGTTTCTGCTAAAAGTCATTTACTTACTGTCCCTTTAATTTCCCTTTTTCATAAGCTTCCTTCCAAATGTGACCTTGGAGTTGTTTCAAAGCTGTAGTCTTCCTATCAAGATCCATTTGCCACAGTATATTTTTTATTAATGTTTCTTGTTCCTTCTCTCCATCTTCGATAGGAACAAAGTTTTCAATTTTATCTTCCTCATCCTTCTTCGCCTAGAATAAGATAAAACAAAAGTAGTGGAAATTGTACTGTCAAGAACGATCCCAAAAAATTGGATGTTAGAAATATACTTGAGATTTCAGGCCTTGAGATCAGCTTTAAATTCTTCCTCATTCCAATTGGTTTCAATGAAAGACTTCAAATTTTCTCGAACATAGGGAAATAAAGTTTCCTGCAAATACAAAATGAAAAAGTTAATTATGGAGAGAGAATAATGAAGAAAACTTGTTTTTACATGAAAGCATTAAAAACATTAATCCTAATTAGTATTTTAATTTTTTTAATGATTAGTTCTATAACTATTCTATTAAGTTCCTTTCAAAAATTCTCGCTAAATTACCTGCTTAAATGTTATTTACACCTTAAATTAATTCTAAAAAGGTTTTATGGTCACTTTGAAGTGTTGAAGAGAAAAAATTTTCTTTAACACTTCAAAGAGCCAACCACGATATTAGGAGCAGGTCCCGGAGAGAAACAGGTTTAAGCACAGATTCATCTTCAAAAGTAGTCGTAATTATGAACGAAAAACCGTTATAAAATGAATGGAACTCAGTTTATAAATCCTAAAAATACTTTCTGACATGAAGGAATATAAACCCCTTCAATACTATACATGCAATAAACGTTAAATCGCGAAATTTCGGAAAACCGGACACAACAATGTGAGAAGGTATCAATTTTGAGAAAAATCAGAATTTAGAGTATTCAATTTTATATGAGGCGATTTTAATTACCCCCTTAATTAAAACAAAATAAAATTTAATGGAAAGAACTTGATCAGAAGAGAAAAATGATTTGAATTCGTGAATTGTTGAGAACAATAAGATTGGCCATGGCTCAAGCATTAACATGCACGCGTGAAAGTGAATATTATACCTTGACAAAACTGATTGATGTAGTTGTTCCCTCGATATCTAATAGAATAGCTGTGATTTTTTCCAAAACATTTTCTCCCTCGCAGTTTCTTTTCTCGCCGGACACCATAATTACAGAGATAAATTTTTAATTAATACAAAGGAACTCAGTACGAATGGACGCCAGCCCCTGATGAAGTGGCCGAATGATATTTCATCAATTGCTTCAACATGTTGCGACAAAATTCCCGCGCGAAACCGCGCATTTCGAAACCTTTGTATGGTATTGCTATCTATCCTCAGAATTTCGAGCACCTTTGTTTCAGTTTTTTTTAATTAAAACTGAAATATGACGGAGGTATTATACTTTGTGGTTGTGGTAGCAGTTTATGTTAAGGTAACGGCACTTGGGATGGGTGTTTTCCCTGCCTTTGAACAGTTTCAAATGTTTTAACTAATACCTAACCCATACTATGTAAAAGAATTGCAAATTTTATTATTTTAGTATAACAGTGAGGTGTTTTCTTCTTTGTCACCCTTTTGTGAGAGAGATGCTTACAAGCACCAATGAATTTCCAAATCCTTGTCATTTTTGGTTCAACAATATAGATTAGATCCTGAGTTGAGGTGTCGAATAAAGAGATATCACCCTCATCCTACTCTTCAATTTTTCCTTTTTAAATTGATCTAATTACTTTTTATGTTATTTTCATTTGTTGATTTTCCCTGATAAATCACTTTGTAAATTGCACATAAGCATTATTCTCTAATAAACACACAACTTGAAGTCTTTAAAGTGATTCATACCTCGAATGACCTTAAAGTCAAGATTCTACACTGTTAATCTTAAAATTATGGTTTCTGAAAGTTTACTTATTTTGTAGATCTATTTTAATTTCTTGTGTAAATTTTTTTTAGTTTTACTTCCATTTCTCACCCAGGAATATAACACCACACATGACAAGGAGGGTATAACTCACAACCATTGATTCAATAGTCAGTTGGTATGAACACTCAACCAACAAACCTCCTCATTTTGTACATTAATTCAATAGTACTCATGTGATAAACAGTTTGCAAGTATTCGTTTAAAATTCAGGATTTTCTCATGTAGGGCAAAATTGCTAATAAAAAACACCTGTATACAATCAAGAAGTTATAATTTATTAAATATTTAAAAATAATAATAAAACATGGAATTTAAAAAGGAAAAATTTACTTAGGACTGCTTAGACTGATATCAAAGCTCATAAACAAAGAGGAAATAAATTCATTCCTCAGCTAGTTTTACAACCGACATCTTTTTTCTACTTTTTTTTAATCATGATATCTGTAAAAAGAAAAAGAGGTTTAAAATTTAAAAGGTTTTAATCATCTCAACTTCTTTATTATACACATATTTATACTTACAGCCCTAAATTTAGGAATTTCCAACTCATACTCCAAACATTTGGCTCATTTATTTATTCACTTTATTGAAATATTCTTTAGAATCTTTGGGGTTTGGTTTTATGGTGGCAGAATCAGGTGTCCAGTTTGCTGGGCATACTGCAAACAAAGAAAAAAATATTTTTAGTAGATGGTAGGAGTAAAAACGACAAAATGCAAATTTCTTAATTCATAGCCATCCCACAATATTCGATAAAAATAATTTCCATTTCAATTTTAAGGTTGTAATCTGTTTCTTCACTGTCTGTAGGAGAATTTCTTGAGTCAAAGTGGTTCACAAAACAGACAGAAACAACAACTCGAACATTAATCAAGTCATAACAGTTAATGCCTAGATCAGAGGTTCCCAAACTTTTTTGTGTTATAGACCTCTAGGGGTCAATATAGACCCTAGAATCTTGTAACCCCTAGAAATATAGACCACTATTAACCATATTCATAGTTCTCCAACATACCTTCTCCATGTTTATCATTAAACTGGAAAGCTTTAACTAGCCTCAAGGTTTCATCCACTGATCTTCCAACAGGCAAATCATTCACAGACATATGTCTTATGATTCCTTTACCATCAATAATGAACAGACCTCTAAGCGGAATTCCTGAAGATTCTAGCAAAACTCCATACTCTCTAGCGATTGTTTTGGTAAAATCTGCTAGTAAGGGATACTTGATTTCACCTATACCTCCAGACTAAAACAAATAAATGTTTATTTGATAAAAAATAAATTTACAACAAATAATATTATGGTACAAACTAAACTGAGATTTAATCAAACTGAAAGTTTAAACCAACCTTTCTGGGTGTATTTGTCCAAGCAAGATGTGTAAAATGTGAATCTGTAGAGCAAGCTACTATTTCAGTATCAATTTTCTTAAATTCCTCATATTTCTCACTAAAAGCTATAATTTCTGTGGGGCATACAAAAGTACTAAAAACAAATTTTTATTAGACTCACTTCATCTATAATTCGAAAACAAAAACATTTTCTTTTTTAACGAGAATTACTTACAAATCTAATGGATAAAAGTAGAAAATTAAATATTTCCCTTTATAATCTGATAACTTTATTTCCTTAAATTCTTGCTTGACCACTGCTGTACCTTGAAAATTTGGAGCAGGATCCTGTACTCTAGGTGTTTGAAGACATGAATTTAAACTGAACGAAGCTGAGGAGATGTAGTTTGGGTTTTTAAAGATCCTAGTTCCACTACTGGCCTGAAGACAGGAGAGAATTTTATTAACAATTAGTCCCTTATCAAATCATTTGGCAAATAAAGAAACAAACTGTGATCGTTTTAATTTATCACAATGACTTAATTAATCTTGAACTTGAAAAATCTGTTTCCTGTGGGTTGAAGACCTTTGCCCCAGGATGATTTAGCAAACCGGTAATTGTTTTAAAAGGATTCGAAACACACATTTAATAATTACAATTAATAATTTAAAATAATTAATAGTTTGGTATTTATTTTACTCACCGAAAGCCTCAATACTCTTGAAAAAAGAGACATTATTGATGTTGGTAATTCCAGCTACGAAAATATCTAATTTCGTGGAAATTTGTCGTGTCACTAGACTGCAGAAGATAATTTTCTTAACAGCCGTTACGAAACGTCGTTTAGTTTAAATAAATTTGGCAAATATTTTTGAAAAACATTTTCTTTGAGGAAGTGACTGTGTGCACAGTGTTATTGTGAAACAGGTGAGTCTTTATTTTATTTTATTTTATTTATTTATTGTTTAAATCAAATTTTATTTTCTGTTACAAACTTGATGTATAGTGAAATGTGTTGTAGTAACGTGGATTTGAATTTGTCGTGATTGAATTGAGGAGAACGAAATTTATATACAAATAAATAAAACATTTATTCTACAAGAAATGGACATAATACAAGTTTTAAAATTTAGAGAAACAGTCAATATATATTTATTAAAGATTTGTACTGAATATTTATGAGTTTTGTTTATGTGCATCAATAGGAAAATTTTAATTGTAAATTTGAGAGGTAAAAACGAAGGAAAATATTTATCAAATTTGTACGACACAGTTCACACACACATAAATGATGAATTTGAATGAAATATCAAATATTAAAGCAAAATTCGAAGAGGAAAAAAATTTCACGCACTAAGATACACTGTGACTTCACATTTTGAATACATAGTCTCCAAAACACTTAAACACTTTTGAATTAGGTACAATTTCAGGTTTTCCTGACACGATTTTTATTTATTTATTTACAAATTTGATTGCTGTAGCAAAGAGCTATTGCTAAGTCCATCACTTTGTTCGTTGTAAGATGAGAATTTCAGGTCTCTATTGCAAGGTATAAGCTCCACGGTGGTTGTCTGGTATTCAAGGACAGGACCAAGTGATGCAGGTCTTATGTTGTTTGTGTTATCCAGAGAAGTGAAGGTTGTCAGTAGAGAACCTCTATGATTCGGTGTTGTTGTTTGGCAGTTTCCTCCAATTTTACAACCAGTTTGTTCTGTATTACCTTTGGGATTAACTCCGGTGGGTCCCTTGAATCGTGCAGCTCTTTCTGAACATAGTCCGTATCTACTGAGCAATATAAATAAATCCCGCTGATATTGCTGAGTTAGAAGAGCGTACAGATAGGGATTCGCGCAAGAATTCAGAGGGTAGAAAAATACTAATAATATTTTCGTTTTGGGTACGTCGATCAGAGGATAGCCCATAAGGGCTGTTAGTCCAAAAAATGTGATCGGTGCCCAACATGCAAAGTCTGTAAAAACTAATAAAGCCATTCTCTTAGCGACTGTCATGTCGGAATGTGTTCTGGCGACATCTTGACCACCTTTTATGGAACAGTACATTCGGGCGTAGCAAACGCAGATCAACGCGAAAGCAAGTCCGTTGAATACGAGAAGTGTTATGAGGTAAGCTATGTCTTTCCCTTCGCGATTTTCTAATGGAAGACATATGCTAGAAACAAAAATAATTAAAATGTTAGTTATGTTTGGAAAAAGAAATGCGGGAGGAAATAGTTATGTGTACTAACCTCGTTTTTGAATAATTGCTGACTCCCAACAAAGGTAATGCCGCCATGAGGAGAGAATAAATCCAAGCACAAGCCATTATGTTAACAGCAGTCCTCAGCTTTAAACGTCTGTTTAAATGTATGGCATACGTGATAGTATACCATCTTTCGCTGGTTATCACTGCTAACGTAAATATGGAAAGCTCGCTGGAGAGGACAGTGAGAAAACCGGCGACTTGACAACCCCAACCTGCGAAAAAGTTTCAGTTTTCCAGTTGTTACTTATTCATCTGTAACAGTTAGTAAATTTAATGTAGACAGTGAGAACTCACCGTTTTGCCAGTCTATTGCAAAATTAAAATAAACTCCGATGGATCGAACGTCCATAATAGCTATCAACAGCAGGTAAACCCCCATACATAGATCCGCCAAATTGCACATGAGGAATTTTGGAACGGTCATTCGGAATCGGGAGCTGATTAACACCAGCAAAACTGCAAGGTTACCCAAAAGGGCAAAAATGGCCACTATCCAGACTTGTATTCGAAGAGCCCAGTTGCCCATAATATCTTCGCATGGGTTGAACGCATCTGGGATTGGGTGACATGTCACGTTCCGGTAGTTCTTGGACAAGTTGCCACACATGGCATATAGAGGAGTCACTGTAGCCTCCTAAAAATTTTTGAACATACGAGAGTTATACATGTCAGTACCAAGTTTGACTTCACGTTTTTCTTTAGTACCTCGTGAAATTCTTCTTCCGCAACCATTTTCATAAAGCTGTAGGATGTTTTGTTCTCATTGGAAACCTCACCCCAACTTCCGGCGTAGAAGGTCATGGATGTGTTGTTGAATGATTTGATCTGTCTACGACTTCGTAACGACTGACTTTGTTCAGAACATGCTTTTTGTACAGACTTCACGAATTCCTTATGAAAATAAAAATCGCTCGTATGAATCAGTAACACTTCAGAGGTGTACAGTATAATAAGTATAAACCGTTTAGATAAATTCACAGATTCAAATAAGCAATGTCTGGTGTGAGTATGAGACAGTTACTCTTTCTCTATTTCGGTTTTAGTACCTGATGACGTTTATAATCTTCTGGAGAATGCGTGTCCGGAAACTGAAATGCACAGCAGTGATACGGGTAAGTCAATTCGGCCTCCTTTATGAACTATAAATAAAAAGAAGAATATTATCTAGTAGATAAAATAAGTTTAATTGAAAATAAATCAAGAAGCAAATAACTTACGTCAAAATTATAGACGGACGGAAACACTTTTAAGCTTCGAGTATCTTGCAGCCTCAACACTTCGAGATCTGAAAGTCCATTAGTTGGAAGGAATGTGATTGATGTCAGTGATAAATCTCTGAAAAAGAAAGCAAAAGAAGAAAAAATCTTCTTGATTTATCTGAAAGGTTTTAAAACGGAAAAGATCACGATCCACGTCTGTCGAATATCGCAATAATATAACCAATTATAAGAAAGAAAATTTGTTTCCTTTGAAATTCTGTCGCGTCAAAGGAAAGCAATTTGAAAACAAATTACTTTTTTTTTATTTTTAAGATTTCTTCTCAAAGGTAAACCCAAGAAGATAAGATATGCATGACTGAAACCTTCGAAACACGTGTAATTTTGTTTCATGTATATTCAATTGTTTCACAAATTTGGAGCACACTACTATCTACTAATATTTTTATTTTTTTCATTGTATTTTACTAATTTATGTTTGTCGTAATCAAAACTTGTCTTCAGAAGACGTCGAGGAGTATTCGATTATTCAGATGGAGAGGTGTGTGCTTATGGAACAAGTATTGAAACGCATATCGCTCTGTGTCCTTCAGGTAAACGTATCGCGAAATTCAAAGTCCACAAGTAGTGGGAGTGGTTAAGTTCCTGACTGGGACGCAAATGGTCGTGAGTTCAAATCCTCCTCCCGCATCCTGTTGTACCCAAAAAAGGGTGAAAAACGGGATTAAAACCACTGCCACTGCCACATTCAAAGTCCACAAATCGACCACGTGTATCCAACTGTCGCTCCACAGGACACATCTAATCCATACATCGAACCCTGTCAAGTCTTTTACGTATACCCCACGTCTCACTCAAACGGTCAAAACACACTCTCAGGCCATATGCATCTCACGTGTGATATGTGTGTCGTCTTCCCGTCAAAACACGTGTAGCTCATATGACCCACCAGTCAAATATGTGTAGATTATGGGTCGCCCACTCGCAAGATAGGTGTTTCCCTTTGTTGCCTTGCTATATACTCTACAAATATTTAACAATTCGGGGGAGAAGTCGTTTCATAATTAATGCACAGTTCTGTAGAGAGATCGTTCGACGAATAATGCACTGTATTCATTTCATAAGTTATGCACACTTTCACGATTTATTAAGATGCAGGTTTTAATAATTTTAGAATAGCTACGGGATGCTAATTGGTGTCATAGCGACCTTAGGATTGAGTGGAAGTGGGCGTGGGGATGATTTATCGGCGGGAAATATAACATTTTCCCAGGAGTTCTAATTACTTTTATATATCTCAAGATGTCTGCCAAAGATCTGAAGGTTTTAGGAAAAAATTTGATTGAGCTGTAGAGAATGGTTTCACTTATACTGACGGTTTATACTAAATTTATAATTTTTTATTCACTATAAATTTAGATTGTTGATAATTTTTACTAAATTTCATTTAGTCAGTTTCGGGTGATTTGTGATGCCACAAGTTGCGAAATGGGTATTTCGGTCAAATTTATAGCACAAATGAATCAAAATTAGACTCCACATCCTATCTAGACTTGTAATGCCTTCCATTAATAATCTTAACGCTATTAACTCCTACAATTCTACACATCCTTCTTTAATATTTCGTCGTCGACTTGTTACTTATTACACTGAATAAGTTATCACACTTTTGTGAGGGATTTATTGAACGAACTAGGCACGATTTTACGGAGGAAATTGCTTTTAAAAAAGTCCAAAAATATTTGTAGGATGATAAACTTCCTCACATAATTGTTATGAAGTAATTTATCTCCTTTTATCTTCTTAAGGAATTTGATTCTCAAAGGAAATCTTACTGACTTTGCTGACTAATGAATTTGCCGACCACTGTGTTAGAACAATTGAGATTTCGCTTCATATTATTTAGAACAAAAGGCCGCTGGGCTGGATTATGGAATCATGACGAGAGATTTTCAGTTTAGCTCAACCTTGACATATGGTTCCAAAAGGACGGGACTACAGGACACGCCGCAGGGGCTTCCCCGAGATTGCTGAAAAAATTTGCCACCAACAAAACCGAAAACAGTATGGGAACTCAGGGAACTTGGAAATAGCAAATTTAGAAATGTTGGGTGGAGTAGTGGGTTTACAAAGAATTTTTTCTGTTTTATCAGCAACCAAAATGGAGATCGATGTGTTTTCCGCGTGTATATCAGAAAATTTGTAATAAACTGCAGTTTTAATTTTGAATATAGCGAAAGCTATAAAGCTGTAGGCTTTTTACATCAATCAAAGTTGAGTCACTCTGCTGGAAAAAAAGACAAAAGAACAAAAGCGAAAATTTTAAATTGAGCTGAGCAAGTTTAACCTTTGTCTCATGTGTGTGTGGTATATGCAAAAGCATACCAACTCCTTTTTCCTCCTGATACTGTATTGTACGGTTTTTATATACTCATCGAATTTTGTTACTTAGTCATGACAAGCATGTTAGCGAGCTTGCGGTTCTCTTAAATTATTTATTCTCCTGTTCACTTCTCACCTCCCTTTCTATCTTACTGTCGCTCGGTGTTAAATATTTGATAGACTTTTTGATATTGTTACGCTATTTTTAAAATATCCCAATTAATAGACCCAACTAAGCTAAAGGAAATCGGAGTCAAGGAAGCCCGTCGGTTCTTTCCTTTTCCTAAATTAGTTCCATTTACTTCACGCTCTACAACTGCGTGCGTCACGTGATAGCCTCCCTGAATCTATAATAGATGGGTTTCCCTCTTCGCACGTTTTCGTCCTAATCAAGTTATAGTCTGGTTTTGGTTTTGTTTTACGCATGAAATAAATAGAACCCTATAACACGGTTTGTTTGTTTTGTACGCCGTGTTGTTTGGAACGGTTTTGAATGAGATAAATGTGTACACTTTGTTTTGGGCGGGTGTTTGAGAGGATCAGAGTCGTTGTAGTTTAACTTTTTACGTCTACTACCTTGGAGGTTTTGAGGTAGTCAAGATTTTTGACGGGATTTGTTTTTTCCCATGTCTCTAAGCGAGACATTTTGTAGTTGGACTGGCTTTATATCTAGGAAGCAGACTAGTGTCTCAACTCCAGGAATAGGATAACAGGATGTGACTGGAAGAGCAGTCTACAGGATGGGATAGAGTAGGAGTCAAATATAGTATAGCAATGAGAAGAAGAAAAGATAAAATTGGATAGAAGGGAAACAGTAAAACGAAAGACGAAGGAAAGGAAGGAAGAACAACTTTAATGATGATAGGATAGAAGAAAGAAGTAGAAATAGGTACAAAAGGAAAGGAATAAAGTAAGAAGATGATAGAAGAAGAGGAAGTAAAGAAGAAGACGGGATATTTAATTTAAATGAATTTTGGTTTTGAGTTTTAATTCCGGTTTACACTTTTGGGTGGAATAGGATGTAGGTAGGGGTTTGAACCCACTACCAAAACTTCTCCTGTTAAGAGCTTTGACTAGTACACTACTGTTTCAGCAAAAACACTCACAGAAGGAACGGAAAATAAGCGATAAGCAAAAATAGAAAAAGCAAAGATCGTTTCAAGCTAAACCTTTCTTCCCCGAACCTGCATTGCGTTAGAAAACTAGATCGGACTCTACTGAAAGTAATAGTAAAAGTCCTGAGAGCTTTGGGAAAATGGCATGTTCAGTCATATCGAGATTCCGACGGCTATCATTCTCAGTAACTTCCTAATTAGTGTTGAAGTTGGCGTTAAACAACCACAGACCTCCCAATTCGAACGAATTTAAATGAGGAGTAGCGGGTTTATCTGATTTATTTTTACTTTATATTAATATTATTAAGGAGTAGTTAACCTTTCGGTATGAAATAAACAAACAAAAGAATGGAAACAGTGTTGTGAGAGCTCGAATTCCCTTACCAGTTACACCAAAACTACGAGCGGGATTTTGACCCATCGAGTAGTAGATACTACTAATGGTTAACAATACCGTGATAGTCATCCGCAGCTAAAATTATCTTCCTGAATTAGATAAAGTAAAATTAACAGTCTCTAAAATATCATACTTACAACAAACTCAAGCTTTGCAGGTATCTAAATGAATCGGGATGGAGTTTGGTTAATCTCAAATTTCCCTTCAAGATTAATTTGGCAATCTGTGATCCTTTGAACGCGTCCCTTTCGATTTCTTTAATGGCATTAAAGCTCAGCAATCTGTAAGAACAAAGGGAGAACGTGATCCTAACTTCAAAGGTCGAGAATAAAATCGTTCAGGAGGAACAGCAACAGTTTTCCATTGCTGTTTCCCCCACTTACAACAAGACTTTTCCTACTTACACTTCCTGGGCACGAACCTCGAGCGCGTGAGATGGAATTTTCTCGATGTGATTACTCTCCAGATCTCTGAAACAATTTAAATAATATGAAATATTAGAGGTTTTGAATAATTGAAGCGAGATCTCGGCTCGGAGATCTTTCGAAAGTGTTGTTGAGAGGGAAACAGTGACAGTGATTTAGAGAAATGAACAGTCTGACGAGCGAAAAGCCAGCAACTTATTTTAGTGTAATTTAAGATGTAAACAGATCGCTCACTTTATTTTCGTCTTATTAGTGATGATAGCACGCGGCGGGTGTGGGGGTGGCGGAAGAATATCATTTTCTAAAAGCTTACTCCTATCCGGTAAAAAAGGAAATAAAATGAGATGGAGTTTCGAAAAGTTTCTTCTCTCCAACTTTTTCTTCTCCAAATTAAAGGGCCGTAATGAAAGGGAAGTTGGGGGGAAAAAAAAGTTTTTCCTCCAAACACAATTTTGGGAAATTTTTTCCTTCTCTCTTGGCCTTTGTTTCTGTTTGCGGATAGCTCCAGATAAAAGAATTTAAAGTTAAATTAAGTTTCACTTGAAAAGCTCAGAGTATTAAATTTATGTCTCTGGATAGTGAAATCAACAAAAATTTTTGACTTTAAACTTATTTGAGACAAGTTAAAGCTTGGTTTCTCGAGTTTCAGGTTTCTTTTTCTTCATGTTTCTATAAATAGTTTTGGTCTTTGATTCATGTTTAAGACGAGAAATTTTATTTCATTTTTAATGTTTTCAGTGCCATGAGCTTGTTATTATGTTTTCCGAGTTGAACTTCCCAAATTACATCTGTTTCTTTGGGGATATGTAAATCATTAGAATGAAACCGACCGGAACTAAGTTAAATTTTCCAAGTGAGTGCTTCCTTAAAAACCCTGCCTACAGATTTTTAAGTGAAGGTGAGCGCTTTAATTATTATTATCATTTTTAAATTAAAAACTGTTAAAAGTTTGGGAGAACAAAAGAGAGAGTTTTGGTGTGAAGAAGGAAAGATTTAAAAGATGTGGTGGGAAAGATCCTCAGATTTAGAATAGTGGTTTTCCATATTTTCTAGAACTATCTGCTGGTGTTTTATTTGTACTACAACTACATCTTTGCCATGTAGTTTCGTACAGCTAACTCATTTCGGTGTTTTAGGAGAATACTATAAGACAACTGGTGGGCTGTTTAAGCAAATATAACAATAAACACGCGGGCTGGATGGTTTTTTAACTTCCGGGGATTTAGGTTTTGTAACTAACGAAATCCAAACAAAATTTTTGTTTTCGGGAAAGGTTTAGAGTGATGAATGTAAATTCTCTCCTGGTGCTCTGTTCAGGCAGCTGTACTGGTTTTGGTGGTGTTAGGTTTATTTGAACTCCTACAAAAATATTTGGGTCACCTTTTCGGATATCCCTCGAATGGTACTTCAGACACTTGTACAACTAACGTATTTGGGAGGGGCTCTGTTTGAGAATTTTATCTATTTATGACCCAAATTACTGTGTCAATTATTCGAATGGTCAGCAGTCGATTTTTTATTATCATATTTTAGCTTTGTTTAGATTCAAATCAATCCTCATTGCCAACAGGCTCGATGTCTCTAACTGTTACTTGTCTAGTCAGGCGCTTTAGCTAGTCAACCACCTTACAACTGACGAAAACTTTTGTGCCCATGACATTCTACCCTTAATTCCCTTTCGACGAAATAAGAAAAAATTATTTAATATAATATGAATAATATTTCAAAATAGTGCACACTTTCTTGGATAGCTCAGTTCAAAAATACTGCACATTGTTGGGGAGGATTCGTTGTAGAAATTCTGCTACACCAGGAGTGAGCAAATTTTTTAATCAACGGCCCAATTTCAATTTTTTGGTGGGTCGCACAAATTTGTAAGAAAACTTAATTTTCAATATAAAAAACTCTAATTAAAACTTTTTGATAATGATATTGTACTCACGCCTTTCATGAAACACAAGAATTGCTGAAATTGGTAGTTTACAGCTTATCAGTCTGACTGATTGTGTGACAGAAGGCAACACAAACAAGCATAGACGCGACTCGTTCGTATTGCATGTTTGAACAAGTCGCCGACAAGTGAATAACTCGTCATAAATAGTTTCGGTTTAGTATATACTACCATTTTAGTATAATTAATTATATAACAATAAATTGATGCCAGAAAGTCGATAAATTAAATTTCAATTTTAGAAATGCTAAGCGAGCCGCAAAAACATGTTTAAAGGGCCGCGTGTTGCTCATTCCTGTCCTAGACAATGTGCAATGGATGTGAACTGAACACTCTTTCAAATTGTGCAATATTTTTAAACAAATTCTCCACGAAAGTGTGCAATATTTATAAAACACATTTTTGTTGAATAATTCGTGACATTCACAAAGGTTTCATCCAAGACACAAGTCAATTATAAAACTTTTTGCAAAGCTACGATTTTCGAAACCACTGACTGAGAACAAAAGTTGAGTTTCCATCTGAGAACCCTTGAGAATTTCCCTTTCTTTCCAAATAAAAAATTAAAAAAGTTTTGAATAAAGAAAGAGACATGGTGAGTCAGGTGGAAAAATGAAACACCCGGTCGAGGAAATTTAAAACAAATTCAAAACGATAATTTCAAAATTTAATTACTAAACGGAGATGCAAATGAGATTAAGTAGATTGTCTGTCAATAGAAAATGGCGTAGCGGACGCTTTTTATTGCCGCTTCCTTTTCTTAACTGTCTTTCATCGAGTAAAACAGAAAAAATGAAGAATTAATTAATGCGAAACTAACAAATTCGAAACGAGTATTGTTATACCGAGAGATGGGATTAAGGGTCGGAGGTAGGAAATCTTCCTCCTTGGTTTTGAAAATTTATTTTTTCCCTTCCTCTCCACCGACTAAGCGCCATGTTCTTTGAGCTTCCCATTGTGAAATTGTAATTCGAAATTAGAAAATATCAAGTTTCATTTAGATTTCTATAAGCTTTTCGAATTCTTTCGAATTACGTAATTGAATAAAATGATTGTTAAGTTGATTGAAACTTGAGGTTTAGCATCTGGTTAAACGCAGGAGATTTACTCACACGGCGTGCAATATGTCCTTCGTTTCCAGTTCGTTTAAGTATGGGATTTCCATTAATCCGGAATGAACGATTCGCCTGAAATCAAATAAAAACACAAAACTGTCATTCGCATAAATAGAGTTCGACGTTCGCGTAAGATTATAATAATTTATTGAATATATTATAAGGGTAATCCGAGCGAAAGGAATACAGTCACGCGTGGTGCGTACGACAGCGTTTACAATTTTTGAGATTTTTTATTTTATTTTACATAAAAAATATTGTTCTTTATATTATTATTATATTTTCATTTAGTTCTTTTCTTTTTCAAGTTAATTATGACGAAGAAGGGCCGGTAACAAAGACAAATTTAATTAGTTGTTTTATTATATTAATTATAATTATGAGAAAGTTAGAAACTTACAAAGTTTTCAGCTGAGGGAGCTTCTCGACGAATACACTCGGATGTATCGATGTTAGGCTATGAGCTCCTGATATGTATCTGTGAAAATGAAAGAATTAGTGTTGGTGTTTGGTAGGGTAGTGGTGGAACAAACAATCGGTTGCTTGATAATATTAATATTATAACTTCGTTTGCGGAAAGATTTAATTGTAGTACAGTGGAACCCAGCTTAACAAGCAACTGGCCTAAGTCGTGATTCGCATGAGGAGCAAGAATTGTTATACAACAGGGATGAGCAACAATCGGCCCGCCAAGCATTTTTAAATTGAAATTTATTTTATCGGCTTTCTCCCACCAATATATTGTTATATAATGATAGTATATACTAAACCTGTACACTTGTCGACGACTTGTTCAAACATGCAATACGAACGCCCCGTGTGTTCTGTGGTTGTTTGTGTTGCCTTCTGTCACACAATCAGTCAGACTGGTAAGCTGTCAAGTAGCAATGTCAGCAATTCTTGGTTTCTTGAAAGGCGTGAGTGCGATATTATTATCAAAAAGTTTTTATATTGAAAATTAAGTTCTACAAATTTGTGAGGCCTTCCTATATTATCTGTGGCCCGCCAACAAAATCTTAAAATTTAAATTGGGCCGTTGATTAAAAAGGTTGCTCATCCCTCCTTTAAAAGTTTTTTATAACCGAGTGACGTGAATAGGGGAATCCCCGATTTGTGCGATAGAACTTTTCGTGTCATTACTACATTAGTCTGTTTAGATCAGAGATTCCCAAACTTTTTGCTGTCGTAGACCCGTTGCCATGTTTTTCGGTTTTGGGTAGACCCCCTTACTTACGGTTTGGGTACCCTACTTACCTATTTTTGTAAATTTCTCACTGTAGTGAAGTAAATTTTTTACTTCATAGGCACTTTTATAAATAATATATATGTCTTTATATTATATAATAATATAATGGGAATAAATAGGAACTATCAGTGTATGTTGAGATACCTCCATTTTTCATGGACCTCTAAATTTTTTTTTTGGCTGACGTAGACTCCTTGCAGGTTGTCATAGACCCCTGGGGATTGATATAGACTACTTTGGGAATCACTGGTTCAGATATTGTTCCGCTAACATCTTAGTTTTTATTAAGTTATTAACAACTTATGTATTTTTCTCTGAATAAATGTTACACATAACGTTTGTTTGAGTAACATTTTTGAAAATTTCAAATTTTGAGTATTTTGAGTCAAATTATTGTATTCTACATCAATTCATATGATAAAAATTGTTCCGCATTACGAGTAAGATTCCGGAACGAATTATGGCCGTTACGCGAGGTTTCACTGTATTCGAAGACAACTAGAATTTAAAGAACTAAGGAAACTATAAGACGCAAAATGATTTCCCAAGTACAGGGAAAAGGTTTACTCTCTACAGGAAATATAGCAGAATATTAACCCAGCTAGATTGTCAAATGTTACATTCAAGTTCTCGTCTAAACTATAAAACGGAGACTGAAAAAGATGTGAATACGTTTGAAATCAGGGGCGAAGACTAACAAATGGGTGATGTTTTATAAATGAGAGAGAAAATTTGACGGTACCCGAAGACAGAAAGTAGATGAAAGGTAAATGGAAGTGTGAGAAGAAGAATGGAGCGAGCGAGTTATGAGTTACCAAATTAAAAAGAAAAAGGAAATAAAAAATTCAAAAGCGCGGTTGAGATAACACGGTCATTCGAGGGCCGAAACAAAAGGCGAACAGTTTAGAAGAAAGGAGTTTAGTTACCGAAAGTAAACTGTTTAACCAGTACGTGAGCTGAAGCATTGTAAAGGAGAACAAAGTCTGTTTGTAAACATTTATAGTTTTTGTGTTTGCTGTATACTGTGTGAATTGAATTCGCTTATATATATTCCGCAGATTTTTTTACGCGGTTTGTAAAAACTTGATCATAACGTCGCAAACCCAAAGTGGTTCATGATGTGGGGTATCACTATGTTCATACGAATTGGGTTTAAAACTGTTTACAGGACACTGAAGATGGTTTAAAACTGTTCCATGTTTGGGTTGAAGGCATAAAGATTTTTTTTGGAATCGCGGCAATCGAGGAGTTCGCGGGACCATCCACCGTGCGATAGAACAGCATCGGGAGGTCCCTGAACTGCTAAAGTTTAACCACGTGACTACACCTTAACTGAGCAGATCTGCCTGAATTGGGAGCGATCATTGTTCAGCAGTGCCATCACTAAGACACACACACTTCCTGAAGGCATAAAGAAAACTGTAAAGTATGGATGAATGAGTACACTCAAATTTGTTTTTGTGCGATTTTTGCGGCCCTTATTCACCGCATAAAAAATTTTAATTGCATTCCGAAAACTATACTTCATAGCTATTTGTGAAGTTTTGTATTGCAATTTTTGTATGCGTTTTCTTTTACGCGGTTCTTATCCATCGCACAAAAAGAGGTTTGAATATATGTACTAAACACTGATGGGATCGCAGAATGACCTCACTTTTGTTTTAGTATAAGAGAAGGAGGAGGAGGGAACGGGGAGGACAGCAGGAAGTTCATTATTTTGCGAGACTCCTGTCGGTCCACTTCCGTCTTTCATTTTTCATTTCCTTTCTGTCAGCATTAAACAAAACAAAATCCCGATTCGGACATTTATTGATTAATTACCTGTCTTAAGAATTTGAATTTTGATTTTTTTTTTATAACGCGGAAGTACAAATTGCTGTAGACAAAATAAATTTCTCATCAAATTGGGGAAAAATAAAAAATAAAAATGGCGACGTGTCTGTGTTTGAAATTTGAATTACAAATCGAATAGGGATTGTTGAAATGATTCCTTTCTTCGTCTTCGTTTTTCATATTCTTTAAAGTTATGCAAGGTCACAATATCTTCTTAGGATGGAGGAAGGGAGGGAAGAAATGAATTTTTGATTTAGCTTACATAGTTCTCAGCATGGGCAAATCGTGAAAAGCTCCTGGTTCTATTTGACGAAGCTCTTTCAGATTGAAAAGATTCCTGTAAAAGAAATAAATAAATATTAATATATACATGGAATACAATTTTAGTAACAATAACACCGCCAGAGGGGAAAGAAATGCCAGGTCTTTTTACGCGCATTAGATAGAAGGTCACAATACTATTTAGGTTCTCAAATTTTGTAGGCGCTTAACTTATTACTAAAACCGTCCAAAATTTTATTTCATAAATGATGCACAGACGTTTTAAAAATAATACAAGATATCGGTGCAAACGGACCTTAGTGACCCACGTGCCGGTCCTAACAAATTTAAAGAAAATTTGACCCACGTCTTATAAAGGTTCACCACCCCATCTGCGGTGTATGTAGGACTATCTGTCAAATTGCCGAAAATAATTTCAGTTCCCAAACTGCCTAGTTAATGTGCAAATTATCTGCTAAAACAATAGCCAAGATCCTGTAAAGTTTTAGGAGAAAGCTCGTTTCATAAGTAATGCACACCTTTGTGAGGAATTTTTTATTTACATATTTCACTAGTAATAGTGACATTAATCTGTGTCACAGGGTTCCCCTAAAAATTTTATAAAAAGGTAGCCGGCCCGTTTTATTCAAAAAAATAATTGGTCACCCCTGGTTTAGTATAAAGAACAAAATAAATTATGGATTAATAACAATTCATATTTTACACCAGAGGTTCCCGAATTTGTTTGTGTCATAGACCCCTTACCATGTTTTTCGGTTTTGGGTAGACCCCCTAGTTACCTGATTTTTGTAAATTTCTCACTGTAGTCAAGTAAATTTTTTGCTGTGTAGGTACTTTTATAAATAGTGTATATGTATTTATATTATAAGATAGTATAATGTAAGTAAATAGGTACTATCAGTGTATGTTGAGATACCACCATTTTTGTCTCATCGACTCTTAAAATTTTTCGCTGACGTAGACTCTTTACAGGTGGTCATAGACCCCTGGGAGTCGATATAGACCACTTTGGGAATCACTGTTTTACACACTACACGTGTGACTCAATTAGAAAAACAAAGGAGGATTTGATTTGCCTTTATTGAAAATTTTTTCGGAAAGCTTTTAATGTTTTTTAAAAGTCCAGATGCCAAATTTTATTCTCAAAATAATTTTTTTAGTTTTTTATTGATTGACAATAGAACGGTTGGATTGTGTTTCCTGGTTTTGTTTTTATTTCCTCACTACTGCACTGACATTTTTTTTTATTGTCTCCCACAAAGTGCTTAGAAATTTTAGAATGACTTGGAAAATGCATTTTCGTTGACATGGAGAAGGACGTGAGAATGTGACAGTACAAAAAAAACTTTGACAAGTTTAATGCTGCTTTCATTTACACGGACTGGAATTCCGCGCATAAATTTGTTGTTCTGTTGCTTCCCTTCAGTCTGGTGGTGGTATTGATAGTGTATGGAATTATATTTGCTGGGTCATAGTTCATCTATAATCTCTCTTCATGACACTATAGGAGATGTATGTGAGTTTGTGTATATGTAGAAGCTTATATCTAGTATGTATACAATTATTATGACTTACACGGTGAACCATTTTAATCTTCCCAGTCGAACTTCCTGGAAACTGTGGAAATAAACTAAAAATTTGACTGGGATGATGGAAAGCTCGGTCAACTTCAAGGTCAAAGTTAAAGATATGAGAATCTGACTCCTTCGAAACATTTTAAACTAAACATCATCCTTCTCCTGTCATTCAGGTGAAAAGATTAAGACAAAGACAGTAAAGTTGACCTTCATACGACCTTGAAGGCCAGCTGGACCACAACTATGCAGCATCATTTGAACGTAGAATTTTTAGCTTTTTCGAAATCCTCGATCAAAAATAAGGGTTGGAATTTAAAAAACCAAAGTTGACCTTGATTAAAGCTCGGTTCAAGGTCAAAATCAAGGTCATTGCTGGTCCTTCTTTCAACTGAGGAGCTGTGTTTAAAAAATTTTCGCTTACTGCGATAGTTTCTAAGAGATTCGACTGGAGAGATCAAAGTGCTCCACCGTGTGTAATTGGTACAGTTATAGAAAGAACACTGTCTATTTGTATAATTGGGTATAACTATTATTATACAATGTTTCATAACATCAATAGATAATTAAAATAGTAATTAAAAGGATAATTGCCTGAAACCCATTAATTAGGCATTAATTAACCCATAATTGTGTGCATTATTTATGAAATAAAGTTTTCATAGTCAAATGTAAGGTCACTTCTAAAAATCTCATTCTAAGTATAAGTGAATAAGTTTTAAGTAAACAATCAGAAATATTATTTATAACATGAATTATTCGTCAAGAATTGTGCATTATTTTTGAAAAATCAGGAAGACAACTTTAGGAAACCAACTAGTGAATGTGAGGGTTAATAACGGTATAATCATTGATGAGAGATGTTCTAGAACAGAGGAGTCTGCGAGACTATCAGCAGTGGAATAAGCAGAATCGCAAGGTCCTTGAACCGTTAAACTAAATCACGTGACTTGAGTGATAAATCTACCTGAACAGGGAACGATCGATGTTCAATCGACTAAGAACTAAATCGCAAAGGATTTTTATTTATAGATAGTTTCCTTTGTCTAAATATGGTTAATGTGCGTGGGAAGTTAGTTCTGAAATTAGTTCTTGAGTTTGTCAACACTGACTAATGAATTATAGGCGGGTATAAGGAAATGACGTCACATGCTTTCATTTTCCTCCAAAAAAAATTTTATTTTAGAAAATTATTATTATTATAATATTAATGACATTATTATAAAAGTAGTATAGTATAAATATTTTAATAAGTTGAGTGTTGATCCTATTTTCACAACCTTGGCTGTAATTACATATTGTAGGGGCGTCGAACTCTCAACCATAACTTTGCTAGCTAGAAACCAAATACTCATCCTCACGTCTCGAAATATAATATAGGGTGCTCCAAAATTAATTAAGTTGATTACATCCAAAAGAGGAAGGCAATAGCACTAAGCGAGGTCATCCTAAAATATAAACAATAGAGATAAGTATAAATGTAAGAGATCATAGAGATGAGTATAACAAAGAAGATAATATAGCAGTTTTTCGTTTTTTTCTTTAAATTTTATAATATATTTAAATTAATTATAATTATAGTAAATTTTATTTTATACTATTAATTATGAAGTTATATTTTTATATTTACTACTTTTAATTATTAATAATGTTATTTATAAAGGGTGTTTAGCATCTTTTCTGTTTTTTGCTTTTATATTATAATTACATTATCATGATTATAGTAAATTTTAGTAAATACTATTAACTATGAATTTATTTTTTTGTATTGACTAATTTTATTTAATATTATTTATATAGTGTGTCTCAAAATTAACGCGAAATTTGAATTTGCCGCCTTTTTTGTAGTCGATTGTTGGCAACCCTGAAATAGTTTGACAGTTGAGAGTTTCGAGGTTATGGTTTAGTAGTTTTGTAGAAATTTGTCGCTCGCCAAGCTTTCTTCGATTTTTGTAATATGACTAGATACTGAAAACACGTTGTATCGTATAACGCTCCATTTTTGCTAATCGTTAACTCTCAGCCGTCAAATTCTTCAGGGCTGCCAGCAATTTGCTTCAAAAATAGCGGAAAATACATTTTTGCCTAAATTCTAGGACTTCCTGTGGTGATGGCAACGATAGAAAATTAATAATAAATACTAAATTATAATGAAATAGTATTAATAAGTGAAATAGAGAAGTTGCGAGCAAGTAAGCTACCACACATCCCATATAAATAATATAATATTATAAAATTGACAGCAGCAAATTTTGAGTGCATAACATTATCTATGCATACTATGGCTCCCTAATCTATATATACAGAAATAATATTAATCTGAAAACTACTAAACCCAAACCTTAAACTCTAAACTCTCATCTTTCAAACTGTTTGTTCAGGGTTGCCAACAATTTACTACAAAAATGACGACAAATTCAAATCTTCCGGTAATTTTGAGACGCCCTATATAAATAATATTAGGTGATATAATAATATAAATTCATAGTTAAATAGTATTTACTAAAATTCACTATAATCATGATAATGTAATAATATGAAAGCAAAAAGCCGAAAAACTGCTGTAGTCACTGCTTTGTTATACTTATCTACATTGATTACATTTGAGGATGATCTTGTATAGTGCTGTTGTTTCGCACTGTTGGATGTTATTTGTGTCGGTATCTCTGAGTGGTTGTGAATATGGCGTAGTATAACAGGTGCACGTGTATTATAGGTGATTATGTCTACATCGAACTAATCTACGGGTCGTTCAGAATGTTTGTGATACCGAGTTGACCATTTTGTTTTGAAAATGTGATATTGAAAACAGGAGAGAAACGTTTTTCGGGTCACATATAAATCTTTTATGTACGTCATGAGTTTCGAGGAGGGAAATCTAATTAAAGGAAGCGGAAATGGATTTTTGTTTCGTATAAAAATTAGTTTACACAGTAGAGTAGACTCTCACGAGTTTCGTGATGTGCGCGCCTTTTGTTGTTTCTCCTTCAGTAATATTTCAATGATGTTTGTTTATAATCAAAAAACCAAAAAGAAAATTTTTCTCTCTTCTCTGCAAAATTTTTTTAATATCTAAACAAATAATCGGCCGACAGAACTCATCAGATATTTCCATTTCCGTTTTTTTATCTTCTTTACAAGTCGTCCTAAAAATTTTTGAGTGAATTTGCTTTTCCTCTTTGTATACCATTCAGCACTCTCAGAGTTTTCAATAATGCATCATTTTCAGCTTCTATTTTATCTTTTCAGTCTCTTTGTCGATTTTACATTCTTCTCTCTCTCTCTTTCTTCCGATTCCTCATTCTTCGAGTATTATTATTATCTTTTTGTTTATCTGCTTGTGTCTTCACACTTCAGTTCATGTCGATTGATTATCCTCTTTTCTCCGTCTCATTTGAAGTCTGAGGTTTGACTGTTTGTTTGATAAAAATGCCACCGAGGGATTGTTTCTGTGTTCTCATGATTAGGGAGGTCGGTAGGACGGTTGAACTTAGTGCAAAGAATTTTTGTGATGGTACACTCTGATAGCTGTTCGTAAATATTATTTCCGGTCTTTTGGGCAGTGTCTTGTACCCCCATAATCCGCTTGCAGTTTGCTTAGAAGTTTCTTGTTGTTGAATGGGTGTTTGGGGAAATCTTGTTCTAGTTTGATACTGTATGTGTAAGAAACCTATCCGAGGAGATGACCCAAGGGATTATGACGAAATAAATTAAGAAAAACCGACTGTCTTCTTAAAACTGTCATATTGGTCATATATTTTGAGTCTTGACTTAATGCTCTAACCGTACAGAGCTTTCCTGGCCGATAACTCCAACCCGTATCGGAGCAGACAAACCGACCGTCTTTCTCGGACCGAAGATGTCTCAAGATCACCAATTTTGAGTCTTGACTGATTGCTCTAAACCGCACAGAGCCGATCCACCATGCCCTGGCCGATAACTCCGATCTCGTATCGAAACAGACTACCAACCGTCTTTCTCGGACCGAGGCTGTTTAAGACTGAGTTCCGAGAACTCAACAGCAACCAAACAAAAAATTTATCTCCAAAAATAGCATAATTCGCAGAAACCCGCCTTTTCTCTCTGCCGGCTCGGCGCCCATACGTCGCCACGAGATGCCCAGGGTTTCTACGAAACTTGTGCGAAATGCTCGAACAGTATGTGAGGTTATTGTGGTATATTAGGTTGAGAGTTCTGGCTTGATTAGGTTGAGCAACATCAGCAACTACACAAGCAGCCATCACTACTGACATTCAGTATTTATGGGGATGTCCTGCTTTTTACTTTACCGCCTGGTGGCATACATATCTGATCAATTTCACCTAAAATGGCATTTTGCCACTGCTTTCCACGGATATCCTGGTTTTAACTTCTCTGGCATTTTCAGGTACCATATCTAAGGCCTTGGTGCTCAAGCTCTTTCCTTCTCGGGTCAAATTCCCATTGGGACCATTGCGACTGGGTCACACGACATACCCAAAAAAAGATTTTACACGTCCGGCTTACAGTACATCCTCAGGGGATCATCTGTATGTATATCTCTGTCAGTCTGTTTCTGTATGTATTTTCTGTATATTGCCTCATAGAGATATGTAGAGGCAAACAGTTTCTGAGCACAAACCCGAACATTTTCGTACTGGTCAGGCACTACAGTCCAGACTTAACAACGAGCAATCGACCTTTCACAAACTTTCACCCAATCGGTGTCCACTGGGCCACTCAGTAGAGCTTGGTGGACTGCATATGGCCCGCGAGCCGCAGTTTGACTACCAAAATTCTAAGGTGATGTACCAATGTTGTTTCTTTATACAATTACCAAGATACAAAATTAAACTAACAAAGCTACAAATAAATTCTAGACACACACTACAGGATTGCCAACCTAATACACCACAGTTTTTTTTTGTATTACATCCTCTAAATTTCTTTTTTGTCTTTTTTATACAATGATCTATAATGTCGTCTCCGTTAATCAATCTTCTTCTGACCTCCTCTGTACTAAGTTCCACTCGCTCTGTACGATTCGCTGATTCGTTTGTTCTTTCTAGGTCTTTTAGTCGAATACATCTATTTTTCATGACTTCATTTTGATTTTAGTCTGTTTTTTTACTGTAACATAACTCGGTACAGGTGTTCTCTCTGTTTAGACTGTGTTCAAATGAAGAGTTAGAGTTTTAACTTTTTTATTACAAAGTAACAATAATTAAGATAAAGTTTATTAAGGATCACGGGAAGAAAGATAATTACAAAGGGAGACAGAGCTTTGTTAATTTGTTTTGGAAGGAAAATTGAAAGGAAGCTGGGAGCAATGACCTTGAAAAACGCTTTTGATGATAAAACTTTCTTTTGAATTTGTTTCGTCAAATTTATAAATCTGCAAGAAATTTTTTTCGAAATCAGAGCACTGCCCTAAGTTTTATTTGTTCAAATTGATTGGTGGCAACAGAATCACGTTTGTGTTCTGTTTTAGAATTAAATCGATTCCTGTAGCACTTGAAATGAAATAGAAATACTCTAACAGAAAGACTGGAAAGGAGTTTTGAAATTATATAAATGGGGGTTATGGCACCTCGTAATTTTCGAACTAACTACCGACTGTTCATCGACTTTAACGGCTGTTGTCATCGTCAGAGTGAAAACTAGGGAGAGGCATAAGGGAGAGGAAAGGTTGAAGGGTTGACATAGGTTGAGAAAGTAGAAGTAAGGAAAAGAGAGATGCCTGAAACGGAAGGTTGTAAGTTTCCAATTCTAATATGTGCAGATTAGCTTCCTGGAAACTTCCAAAGTTTACCTCCCACTTTTACTGTATATAATTTGAAGTGAAATATCCGCGGAAGTTTGAGCTCAGTTATAATTCTACTTACAAATCTCGGAGAGTCTTTCTGTAGGATTTGAACGCGTTTGATGTGATGGTTTCCATCGCGCCACCGGAAATGGACCTGGAAAGATAATTAAAACCATTTTCAAACAAAACTTCAAACAAATTTCAATTCGTTTTGTGTGGACTTGAAGTTATCCGCTGTCTAACGCAACAGTTGTTTGAAACAAAACCTAAGAAGACAGACTATCTTGTTACAAACGCTTAACAAAAGGCGTCATCATATAATTGATTCATATTCGAGAGGGAGATGACAATTTGACTACCACAACACCAAAAAATTTTCTTGTAACGATTTTTGTATGAAATCAAATTTTTAAAATTTGCTTCATTAAATGTAAGAAAACCGGTTTCTCCATTTGAATAACACTGAAAGCTGGGTAACAATTTTTTCGAAAATTTGAGTACCTCCAAGCTTCCAAAAATCGTGGTAAACATGTAGGACTACTTATACTATTTCAATATTCGATTGAATTTCAGTCTTTGTGCACATTTTTTTTACGCGTTTTAGTTATCGCTCTCAGAGTTGTGCGATTTTACTAAAATCATATTTCTTATCCCTTTCTTTGTGATATAAGATTTTTCTTACTGACAGGGGCGTATACTAAAATTTACAAATTTCTTTTGTCTTCATCAAAAAAGACCTGAATTTATGAAGAAAATTTCTTATAAGCTTAGGGACGCTTGGGGGTGGTTAATGAATTTCAATTTTCTCGAAATTAAACCCAATTAATTAGAAATTCGTAGAAAATTTAATGTTTATTACTTTTTAGATCGTGTCACAGGGCCCCGAAGCTGGAATTTATCAGGTGGGAGAAACGCTCGTGTGGAATTCTTCAATTTTCCTTTTTGAGCATTTTTTCGTATACGGATTTCTAGGAACTTTTAAGTGCGGTTTCGAGTCTTTCTAATTAATTTCTAGTCGTTCTTAGAATTACTGAATATGAGTTTAATAGCGATACGATATCATTTCTGCGTGTGGTTAGGCTTACACTTTAATGTGGATTGCTGTGGTTCCATTATTGTCGTGTCCCAAAACGAACCGTGTTTGTTGACTCACCCTCTCAACCGTTTAGAGAATTTATTAGATAAATAAAATGAGGTCATGGAATGACTAAATTAAGCGAAATTTTATTTATTTATCTATATACACTTACTTCATCGAATTGTGGAGGAACGGGATGAAAGGAAGTGTTAATATTTGTTTTAACTCTTTCAAAATAGGCTGGGTAGGTTTAGAAGAGTAGGGGAGGGCATATGTTGGCTATAATTTGCCCGGTTCAATTAGTAGTTTTAAGCTGTAACAAAGCCCACATCCGAACGTTTCACGTAACAGTAACCGGGAATAAATAAAAAATAAATAAATAATAAAAACAAGATTAAATAAAGGGACGTGACGGTGTCTGTCAGCGGCTCCTACATAAAATAGTTTTGAGTTGGGCTGATTGGCTGTGTCGTAATCGAAGAGTCCCAGAATAAACCTTTTCCATCGTTGTATGGTGTCTACGGCCGGCGATCGATAATTATTAATTGATTTATCCTCGATTAAACTCATAAAAGCGAACGGATTCTGTGACGGGTGTGCGGTGACGCAAAACTTTGAAGTAATTTGTTCGTTGTGTTGTGTGTGCACTTCCGTGGAAGTCAGTTTCGTTTTGCGCGTTGGATAAGAACGAAGACGGAGATGATGATGAAGAAGAAGAAGAAGAGGAGGAGAAAGGAAAAAAAATTAAAAGCAAAACTTGGGAGTGTTTAGAAGAGTAGATTCCTATCTGGAAGTTTTAAGAATTAATTAATTAATGGAATTTATTCCAATAGCAAAGGCGAACACGTTCGAATTTATTACGTTTTAATCCTCCTCGTTTTATATTTGTGTTCGTTTTAAACGACTTCTTCCCTCCTCTCCCCCCCCGCTCCTTTCCCCGTTCCAGGTTCTCCATTTGCCCTTTCTCTTGATTTACCATCGCTTACGACTTTTTCAAACAATTTCCAGACTCCTCTTTACATATCATTCGCTATCCTCCTCCTCCTTCTCCTTCTCCTTGATGCAAAGGCCTCCTCCTCACTGGACTAATTCGCTTTCACATGTGTCTCGATTTATGGTGTCCAACTAGGACAGGTCCATTATCGGTCGAACTACTTTAAATTCTTGACTTGATTAATGCGATCTTGGTCTGCGGTTGAGTTTTGGTGATGGTGAGATTGGATTCTGACCAGGGTCCAGAAGATTTGTTTAGGTTTTAAGCAGCGTTATTTATTTGGGGTTGGGTTCTGTCTAAATCTCTGCGTTGGTTTCTCTTCGGTTTCATAAATGGTGCACAGTTTCGTAAGACTCTCATTTCATAAGTAGTGCACACTTTTGTATGAATATGATATAAAAGTAATGCAAATTTTTGTAAGAAGCTCATTTCATAAATAATGCACACTTTCATAAGAGTCTCATCTCAAAAATAATGCACACTTTCGTAAGAGTCTCATTTCATAAATAATGCACACTAAGAGTCTCATTTCATAAATAATGCACACTTTCGTAAGAGTCTCATCTCAAAAATAATGCACACTTTCATAAGAGTCTCATTTCATAAATAATGCACACTTTCGTAAGAGTCTCATTTCATAAATAATGCACACTTTCGTAAGAATCTCATTTCATAAATAATGCACACTTTCGTAAGAGTCTCATTTCATAAATAATGCACACGTAAGAGTCTCATCTCATAAATAATGCACACTTTCATAAGAGTCTCATCTCAAAAATAATGCACAAGAGTCTCATCTCAAAAATAATGCACACTTTCCGAGCATTTCATTTCATTCTTAGTGCTTTTGTCCGCTTACCCTTATTCGCGCCCTGAAGCTAACACAAAAGAAAATTTAAATAAAAAGCCTGCGTTACAAATGATATGAGATCTTTACAAAAGTGTGCATTATTTATGAAATGAGATTATGAAAAATGTCTAAAATTATCAGTGTAATGAATACTTCAACCAAATGTTCTATATTTATGAATAGAATGCTTCTCAAAAGTGTGCATCATTTCTGGAATGAGATTCTCGAAAAAGTGTGCATTATTTATGAAATGAGATTATGAAAAATTTGTAAAATTATCTACCACATGAATCCTTCACCAAACTGTATCGTGGTTATGATAGAGGTTCTCTTCAAAATCCACCCTCGAAGCTTGGACACTTTTCTGTTCGCCAGATTCAACCCCTTAAAGAAGACCTACAGACTTCTTGTTAGCTCGTAATTGGAGACAGTTTACTGCTAACGGGGTGATAAAATATATAAAAGGAAATTTGGGAAATTGGAAAATGGCTGCTGACTTATTTATTTAACGTCAATTGAATGAAATTTTTACAGAAGCTAAATAAACCGAATCTTATATCCGAACTTTCGACAGAATGGAGAATCTTCCTTGTTGTGTACATTCAATAATATAATAATAAAAGGAAACATGTGAAAGCTTTTAAACTTAAAAACTTTAAGACAGAAAGTTTCTTTGTGTGTGCGTGTGTGGGTGATTTCTTTAACCGGCTATACGAAACTTCTTGTGCGGTTCTTAACTTGGTTGACATGTTCTAGTTCCTGAAATGGTTTTCGCTTTATTTATTCATACCTTTATTCGTCACTGAATTTGTGTTTCCTTTGGTTGGGGGCACAACCAAATCCTATTTAGAAAAAAAGGAAACTGGACATCTTAGAAATTCGTATCGATGAAACTAATCCCATCACAGAAAAACAGTTTTTAATAATTTTATAGAAAACTTTCGAAAATGGTGAGAAGAAAGCGTTCCCTAGGAATATGCCCTTGATACGTACGCTAACAAAAGCAAACAATAAATTTAATTTCGACTTTTTTTTTGATTTTCGAAAATATTGACACAGAACTACGAGGAAACCAATTCAAAGGATTTTCCGAAAAGGGGGAAGCGGAACGCGGCCTAAGACACGACAGATCTCGGAAAAATTTTTACTTTTTCAAAATTGATTTGTGGTTGGGAATGAACTCCACATCGAGCGAACAAATATATATATATTATATTTTTTTCTTTTATACGGAAATCGAAAAAGAGGTGAAGGTAAAGAAAATGAGGAGGGAGGAAGGGGGGTAGGATTTCCGAAGGACGAGAGATAAATTTTTATATCCTGCATCTTCGATAAATTTGAGTCTCTTTGCCCCCTGCTGAAGAATACGTTTTGAACCATGCAATTTATGAGTCGCGTAAAAATTTAAGGAATTTTACGAGGCAAATCGTTCTCCATCGCTTACCCCCATCTTGAAATAAAAGAAAAGAACCGAAGAAATATGACAAAACGACAATTTTTTGTAAATTACAACCTTTTCGTGAGGGTTGGGGGTGGGTGGAAGCTAAAGCTTCGAAAGCGAGAGACTCATCATGCACGCCTTCCATCTATTCGAAAGCTTCTTTGTTTCCCCTTAAACATGATCTCCTGTCGACATCCTAAACGTAATCGCGTTGTTCGTGGATCTTCTCTCGGAATAATGACGAAATCGTTTCGAGTTTGTTTACTCCTTCTCGCGTTGGTCCGGAGATTTTGGAGGAAAAGCTTTAACGAATTCTCGTGAAACGGGGATCTCATTCCGTTTTGAGTGTTCTCGAAATGAAATATTTCGCTGTTGGAAGCGGTGTCGGACATATTAACTCCCGCTTTTTCGATTAGTTTCCCCAAGTTTGCTAGTTTGATTTACCACGAAGAATATGAGATGGAAACGACGGAGATTTTAATTATTCAGAAACGGTAATGAAGAGGAGAGTTAAGCTTCGGAGTGAAGGAGGAATTTTTCTGTGAGATTTAATTTTTTTGTGTTTCTGTTGTTGTTTTCCCTGGGAGCGGATTACGGGTCTTATCTCAGTCACGAAATGAGACAGCGTTTGGTTTGTCCATATATATGTAGAATTTTTCACGATTTAATTTTGTTTATTTGAGTTTAATCCCGTTTTTCATTCTTTGGTAGAGAACTCGAACAATAATCATAACTTTTACAGTTGAGGGCTTTAACCACCACAGCATAAACCTCCCAAGTGTTCCAAATTTTTCCTCGTCAACTGCCATCTATCTAGTTGGTGTGCAGACTTGCGACCATGTCGGAAGAACTTCATTAATACCTTTGTAAAGTGATTCCCTCGGCTCAAGGCCAAGAGGTTTGAGCCTAAATGACTCACTTTAGATACCTGAAACTATTATGGTAATGACCCATCCAGACAAAGGTTTAGGAATTGAAGGAAATGTTTCGTTGATTCAATGGCCCGACCGGATGGGTCATTCGAAAGGTAACCGTTGTCAAACCCTTTTGAGGTACTGCCATGAATCAATCAATGAAATAACCAAAATCAGGAATCAGTGGGTTTGTTTCTACACTTCATCACCACTAAGGGTGATTCAAGAGCATCAGAGGAGTTGCTTTATTTATAACCTCCTCAAACATCTTAGTGACTGCCACAGAGAGAATTAATCCGTCAGGGTTTCCTCTGTTCGGAAGTCCGAACAGTTGGTTTGGCTTTTAAGGGGCTTTATGTCTAGGAACAGAGCAGTGTCTCAAGCCCAGGAATAGGATAATAGGATGGAACTGGAAGTGCAGTCGAAAGGATGGGATAAGGAAAAGTCGGAAAGTAGGAAATAAGAAATAGGATGAGATAGAAGGAAGGTAACAGAGAAAAGAGAAGGAAAGGAATGATAATAAAAGAAGGAAGGATGGAGTAACAGTACAAATGATAAGAATAAGATAGGAAAATGAAGAGAAAAGGTGACCCATGAGGAGGGGTTCCATAATTAACGCAAGACTTCAATTTGCCTCCGATTTTGCAGTAAATTGTTGGCAACCCTCAAAAACAACTGTATCAACGTCAAAGTAAAATTACATCTTCTAGAACTTTATGCAAAACCACCCCCAGCTCTCCTTCATTTGATGGGGCGTCCCAAAATTAACAGGAGACTTGATTTTGCAGCCATTTTTACAGTAAAATGTTGGTAACCCTGAAAATAAAACAATTTGATAGCTGAGAGTCCAGGGTTAATAAAAATGGTGGGTTCTATAATACAATACAACGACGTGTTTTCATTGTTGAACAATATTTGAAAAACAATGAAAGTTTGCCGCCGGCAAATTTCGAGAAGAGAGTACCTATACAACCCTAATCTATATACTTTATGGTTCAGTGAATAAATAGCCTAATCTAAATGATAATAATAATAATTTAAAGACTAAAAGCTTTGTTTTCTATTTAATTCAAACCTCGCGTCCATTTTGCGTAGTCCTAAACTCTCAGCTGTCAAACTGTTCTTCTGTCATGGTGGCCAACAATTCACGGTTAACAACAACTGTTAAATTTGGCCACCCCATATATTTGAATCAAATGAAGGAGAGTTGGGGTGGTGGTGGTGGGTTTGCATAAAGTTCTACGAGATGTAATTTCACTTTGACGTCGATACAGTCGTAATGAATTTGATGCCGTTTATGTATCAAAGTTTTGGAGGAAATCGCATTATTGCTAGAACACAAGTTTTCGTTTGGGCGGGCGGGGCGGAGGGGGATAGGGGGTTGGAAACAAAAGTTTTGTCGGCTCTAAACCAAAATGTGATTCAAAGCTTGGCGCCTTTGAGTGAGATTAAAGTTTTAATAAACTTTCATTAAGAGTGACACTTTCGGAAGGGATTTTTTGATAATCAATTCGCGATAATTCCAGTCTCTCAGCGAAACAAAGAAAGTTTTGCGTCTTTTCCAGATAAAATAAAAAAAAATAAATTTTCTCGAAGTGTGACAAATAAAAACGCGAGAATTTGGAATGAGATGGGGGTTTCGGAAACTGACGGACTTTTCGAAAGTTACAGGGAAAAGATGTGGCGGGAATGAGTGAAGGACAAAATTCGATGAATCTGGCGCGATTAGATGGATGAAATTTTCCAAAATTTTTTTTTTAAGTATTGATTCTGATGGGGTTTTGAATGGGGTGGAGGGAAGAGGCCCCCGCCTGAACAATTCTCGATTTTTGATCTTCGACATTTTCAATAAAATATTTCTGAGAAATTTTCATTTAATTATCATCCTGACACTTGAAACAAGTTCTTGATCCTTTCTGGTTCTATTGGAAGAGACTGATGTCAAACGGTTGAAAACTATTAAAAGAATTTGCTCTGAAGAGCTTCCTCAAGTCTAATCTGATTCAGACTTGTGTCCGGATATGGGTGAAATTGTTACAGTCAGGTTTCACACCTTTAGTGCGTATTTGGGATTACAACACTCCTATTTCACCTTTTAGAGTGAAATCTGAATATATAACAAGTATAAGTATATAAATATTTAAACATATATAAAATCAACCACAATATATATAAGCAAATCCAACAGGATTGTTTTTTATACCTGAATTTTAAATTCAGTTGATTATCATGAGGCCTCCTTTTGTGCGGTAGATGGAGACTTGGACCAGACTGGAATTCACGTTACACCGATGTTCGGGAGGTTAGTGGTTTCCCTTTTCCAGATGAAATATACGTGTTTCGTGATCACAGATACCGCATAACTCAAAGTGTAATACAGAAGATATATACAGACTGGATCATTTCAATCTGCTCAGTCAACTATGGCAGTTAGCGAAAAAAGTTTTTGGACAGCGTTGCTGGGTCTAATGGGGTCGTATTTTAATGACCTTAGGTTTGACCTTGAGTGATTTGCTTAAGGTCCTCTTTGGCTTTTAAATGGCAACCCCAAGTTTTGGTTGCGGATTCGGAAACAGCAGAAAATTCTATGACGTGGTGTTCGAAGGGAATTTGTTGAGTGAAAAATTTTTCTGAGAAAATTTTCTCAGTTTCAAGAGTCATGTCCTCCTGGTCTTAACTTTGAAGGTCAACTTCAAGGTCAACTATAATTTTTATTCAGAAACCTCTATTTCTGGTCGCAGATTCAGAAAGAGCGTCACAATACAGTCGTCGTTTAGATGACACCATACCATCTCAACTGTGTCCAAAAAATTTTTCGCTAACTGTCATACTCTCCGAGGAAATCGGACTGGGAAGATTAAAACGATCCACCCTGTTGACTAAATAAGATAACTAAATAGATATAGAACATCAAAATAGTATATATAGAATATATATGTAAATAAGAAGCTATATATTATGGTATATTATGTTAAGCAACAGCAAAAGTAGATAAGAGGTTTATTGTTCCGTGAAAGTAGTCGACAAATTTTGGGGGAAAGTGGTTCCACCCGCATAACTTAAAACCCAAGGGTTTTGAATTTCCCCGTTCGTGTACAAATTGCGCGTTTTCTACTTCCTATTCGTCTTCCCTCCTCCTCCTCCTCCTCTCTCCTCTTTTTGGATATATTATTTGTAATATCTCTTGAAGTGAAATAAGATGTAATAAATAAATAACACTTTTTTGGTAGATGACAGCTTTGAGGAGAGAGAAAAACTTTCTTTTTGTTTATGCCGCCATCTTTTTTTATGTCAAACCGACGAATTTTCGGATTTGTTTCACTTTAAAACTTTTTGGGGGGAGGGCGGGGATTTTGAAAGTTGCCTTTGTAACGAAGGGAAGAAGAAAATTTTTGTTTGGATGCAAGGTTCAAGGCTGAAACAGGAGGCAATTTTCTCCTGTTTTTCTTTCCCACCCCCCTCTCCTCTGACATAAGAACTGTTGACTTTCCTCCTAAATTGTCAACTCTGACGACAATCAATGATGATCGATAATGATAATGATTGTTCTTAACTTCGTTCTCTCTCTCTTATCGGATATCCCACAGGAAAGTCAACAATCGGCTTAGCCTCTTACGTATGAGAATAGTTTTTAGTGATATAAGCAATTCGTTTCCGGTTTAGAAAAACATAACTGTTACGTCTCTTTTTATGCGGTTCGTATTTTTTAGTCGAAAAATTTATGGAAGTTGGGAAAATTGGCAACGTTGCATTTGTATAGCTGAATAAATGACGTCAGATCCCGGTAGTCGTATAGTTAAAGATGGCGGTATTGTAGTATTTGACAAGTTTTAAGTTTGTGATTTTGGGTGACGAAGAATTATTAATTAATAACTCTAGAAAATAATAGGTCGTTTGAAATGTAAGAAGATAAGTCCTTTCGTTGCAATTAATTGTGTCAAAAGTGTCAGCCAAGGGAAATTGTTTGTAAAACGTTGATAAATTAAGCAAAAGTTAATTTATTAACTGTAAGAAGACACGTGACCAATTTTAATCGATATATGGTATACACTTGTAATGAGATTTTACCTTTTGAAGCTGTTATGTATCTTAGTTGTAGGTTTTGAGCTATTAACATCACGTCACAACTCCGGAAGTTCGAAAAAAGTGTTTTCGTTAACAACTTAAGATGAGAGTAGCGTATAAAGTTCGCGAAAACGTTTTGGTAGATAAAATATAGGCTATCGTTTCAAAATTTAGACCCAGAGCTAAAGTTAAGACTCCCATTTTAATATTTCGAGATTTGCATTTATTTGGAATCAGTTGTTTTGTTTGATTCTGAAGTTATGCGGTTTATATTTTATTGCAAAAATTTTTGTGTGTTAAATTTAAAGGAGTATCTAGATCAGGGCTAGGCAATCTTTTATATCAACGGATCAATTTAAATTTTAACATTTTTGGTGGGCCGCACGTGAAGTAGGAAGTGAAGTAGGAGGGCCTCACAAAATTGTCGAAAATGTGGACATTTTCCCAACGAGGGACGTATCCAGTTTGCGGTTGAGTATTTAATGTTACGCGGAATTAATTATACGCCATAAGTAGTTAGTCTATTAGGTTTTCCAAGGGAAATATAAGAAGAAAGTTTGTTATTAAAATTGTGCAATATTATTGAAAAATGGATTTTGATTTACAATCAATTATAAAACTGACAGAAATTTGTTTAAAACCATAACAATAGTACACAGCAGGGGGCCAATTTAAATTTTAAGATTGGCGGGCCCCACATAAAATAGGAACTAAAGTAGGAGGCACGAATTTGCAGCAAATGAACTAGGCTAGTTTAGCTTCTTCTCTAGACTATCCATCTATTATTCTATTGAGTGAAATCCACATAAACCTTCTCGACCGTTATAACGTAATTGTAGTGGGCCATGTATATATACTATCCATGTCGATAAACCCTCAGCGGTCCAGATTAAATATTTTCCAGGGCCGTACTTTGCTCACCACTGATCTATATCATCAACTAATATATTATAATTTTTAATGTTCTTTATAAGTATTTGTTTTCGTTATTTTTAGCTCATTTATTTACTTGTTATTTATCTACTTGTATGGTTATCTGATTATTGATTAATTCATTATTTATCGTTGTTTTCTATAATTATCTATTTATTAATAATTATTGGTTCAAAATTACTTTAATTTATGTAAAAGAGGATTGTTACGCCCTAAAACGTTATAGAATTACAAAGATATTAATATCAATATCAAATAGCAGCTAGTTTTTAGCAAAATCTGAGAAGATACGTTGCTCTGATGTTATTTGAATCACTGGGTGTCATCTTTCTTTCAGTCTGCGATTGTAGGAAGACGTGACTTTGTCTTAGATCTACTCATCAACGAAACTTGAATGAAATTAAGATCACTTATAACTAAAAGTTATTCCAAGTGTTATGAGTTAGTGTTCTACTCAGAAACTTTAACCAAGCACAAGCCGTCTTGATGTCCGTCAACACTGTATACTGTTGTTGGTATTGAAAAATTTTTGTTTTTTCAAAGATGCTATCACCTCGTAAAATTGTCGAACGTTTGGCAAGTGGTACGATAAACATTGTTATCTTCTGACGCCAATAACAATGTAACTATTAACACTGTCTTAAACAAAATCCGTGAAAGTTCTAAATTCATCATCGAGTTTCGACGGAATGGCGGTCAGGAGGAAGATGCGAAAAATTTCTAATACACCATATAACCCGGAGGAGGAAGGGAGGGATATCTTGAATGGATCCGCTAATACTCTAACATTTATTATGGTCTCTTAACATGTCAGGAATTCCAGAAATAAATTGAACGCCCCCAGGGAGAAAAAGGAAAACAATAACGGCGAGAGGGATGAAGAGAATTCAGTTGTCACCTTGGACAAAGGTTTTAAGGCTGAAAAATTGTTTTTACCGGGAATTTGAAAAACCTTTCAATTTTTTTTATATTAAGACCGATGACAGGGAACCGAGAATCTCAAGAATTTTGATAGCCAAAGAACTTCCCATCCCGTCAACTCGAAACGAATTTTGGTGTTCGGTCTTTGTGAGAAATTTCCCTGCGTCATGTTGAAACTCAAACTCCTACTACAGAGACGCGAGTTAATCAAATTTGAAAGGCTTTTAATCAAAATATAGTTACAGTGAAGTCTTGTTATGTATAGGAGACAGTTACTTACAGTACACATAGGTTTTCCGTTAGATTGGTCGGGATTTGGAGGATCTCCTGACAAGAACAGCTGCAGGATTTCTCGTCGAACGGTGTGTGGTTTGTAGATGTGACATTGGAGCATAAGCACTTCGGCTCGGGGAGGGTCCATTTTAGCCTGGAGTAGCTGGCTCCCTTATGAACTTTGGTCCGGTTGGCAGCGGGAGCAGCATCACCCGCAACAGCATCGGCCATTTCCATCCATAAAAGAAGAATGACGGCACCAGTCCTAAGATGAAAGAGAAAAACTAAAGATAAACTCAAGTTTGATTAATGGCTTGGATATTCTAAATCAGTTATGGCGATGAAAATATTCTGGTTCGTTGTTTACTCTCCTCTCTCTCTCTTCTTCAAGATCAGTTAGAAGTTTTATTAAATCAGCAAAACTTTAAATTCAATTATGGCGAGGGCAACGTGAAGAAATCTTTCTCACACGAAATAAATTAATAAGTGAGTGTGCGGTATTTATGAAATGAGATAAGAGTGCTGGATTCTTTATAAAACTGTGCAGAAATTATGAAATGCAATCTTCACAAAAGTGTGCACTACTTATGAAATGATTACTTACTGTATACAAAAAAGAATTCCTTGTAAATGTGTGCATTATTTATGAAATAAGAACTGCCCACAAGCGTGCATTATTTATGAAATGAATATCTGCATCACTTATGAAGGAAATTGTTTGGGTTAGTTACGAACTAAATTCTTGACGAAAGTGTGCACCTTTCTTATAATGATTCCTCACATAAATTTGTAGTATTTTGAACTAAGTTATACTGAGTTCTATATTTATCACACGGTTATATTAATTAAAAAATTAATATTTATTTATATTTTAATAATATTCTCCTTACAGGCTAATCAAAAGGCTTACACTATATACCTGAGGTCTGGCCTTTTTCAACTATTTGTGCGGTCCACAAAACTACCAATAAATTTATATTTATATTAATATATATGTAATTAGAATTGTATTTTCTTTTTTCTTCCCTTTTAAGAATTGTAAAATGTTTGTTCTCTTTTATTATTGATATTAGAGCATGTAAATACATTTTTTCTATATGTATTTATACTCGTATATGATATAAAAGCTCTATTTAAGTTACATTTGAACGTGCGGCCTTCATAAAAAATTTTAATTTGGGAATGACCCACCACCCGAAGAAGGTTGCCGATCCCTGCTATAGATTACACTCAAACCTGTTTTTGTGCGGTGGGTAGAAACTGTACAACAGAAAAAAATAGAACAAATCTTCACAAATAGCTATAAAATATAGTTTTCAGACACACAATTCAAATCGCACAAAAAGACAAAAACAGGTTCGAGTGTAATAAACTTAGAAGAATAGCCTGGGCTAGTAAGCTATTTATCTGCTACTACTTCTAAATCTATACTATGACTTAAAGACATAGGAGGAAACGAGAGGGTAGTTAGTAATAATAGAATCCATGATGAGACAGAGGAAAATTAATATTTTGTAGGTGAGTATATTATTATTAAAATTATATTTGTAATTCCATACTTTATTTTGATTACTATCTCTTGTTATTATTCTATTTTTTTATACTATTGTATCTGTATTTGTTGTAATTTATTTATTGTGACTTGTTTATTGTTAATTATTAACCCTTAATGTCCTCCGGAGGAATGAGGTCAAAATATATTATTACTACACAATTTTTATTATAATTAATTGATTTCTTTATATATTTATATACTTTTTTCTTCTTAACTTGTTTATATTATATTTACATTCATATTGTTTAGGTAATCGTTATTTATTTACTGTTTTTGAGGTCATCGTGATTTGTTATTACACTGATACCTCGCTATACGGCCGCTCTTTATACGGCATTTCGCTATAACGGCTCTCTTCAATTATAGCACTTTTTCGATATACGTTATGTGCTTGATCTACTTGAAACTGATAGGGAACCTCTTTCAGTTACAAGCAGAACTGGCATTTGATGAAGAGACAGATCCTGTTGTATCCAAACAGCAAACATCAAAAAATTTGTCGAAACAAGGAATAAACATCCTCCTTGAAAGCTATCCTGATGTCGAACGTAGTGCTAAAGTTTCTTGAGGAAGTAACTCAGCCACTAGCTGTTAGAAACCACTGAAGAATGTAATAGACAAGCAGGCAAGACCAACAATGTTGGACAATTGTGTAGAGCCAGGGCCATGTTTACCAGCGAAAAATGATGACGACAGTGATCTGCTGGTTACCATTTCTCTCACAGTCGGTTTTGTACTCTGTTATTATTTTATGTACAAATCTATGTACTTGTTATGTATGTATTTTTGATTTAAACAAGATAAAATGCATTTTGAATGAGAGACCATCTTTCATTTGTAACAAATTTGGAACCGATTCCATTGAATTTGTATTCTATAACGGCTTTTCGTATTACGGCCAAGTTTTGTGGAACCTATCTAGGCCACAAAGCGAAGTATGAGTGTATTTATTAAGTCGTAACTTATATATATTATATACTCGTTGTATTTATCGGTTCGTCAGAAAATTAAGTTTGTTTAACAGTTGGAGAGTATTTTAGAACTTTATCCTTCTAACGCCGGTGTGTTGTATTGTACTGTAATTTTGTTGTAATACTGTTTTATCCCTCTAATCCCTACGGTCAAAATAGAGGACAATTATATGAATAATATATTTTGTAGGTGAGAAAATAAGAAAAACAAAAATTTTATTGAAATGAATCGATCATGACAACAACAAAGTCCGTCATTTAAAAGGAGAAAGCTTTTAAATCGAGCTTTCATGACTTGACGAAAACAAAACGGGGACTTAGTTCGACAAGAAAGACTTTTAACTGACTCAACCTCCATCCAACAATTGATTAAACCGTTATTGAGGATTATTGAACGGAATTCAATCGAATATGGTACATAAAGTACATAAATCCAGTTAAGTCAAGTCTTTGTGTACAGGATATATTATATCAAAGCGAAAAGCTCTCTCATATCGGCATAACCTCACTTTGTCACAGCCTTCTAACAGCTGCTTTCTTCCATCTTTTCATTCTCCTTCCTTTCTACATCTCCATCTCTTGTTATGTCTTTCTGTCATCGATATTAAATCAATATTAACCGGAGGGAACGATTGAGAGCTGACTACTTGTTAGAAATATGATCTGACTGAACTTTGAAATGGGCTCAAGGGTATTTAGGTCCACTTTGTCCGGAACTTGGGGAAACGTGGAGTTTTTTGTGGTCTTATTTTATTACCATCGAAGGACATTTTGTTCTTTCTCTATTGTTTCAGTGATAACCGATACGAATGAAAACATAAGAACGCATAAAAAAAGATCTCGGAAGGGTTTTATAACTCAATTTGTCGAGCATTCGCCTTGGAGATAGGAAATAACGGAGCTGAGAGATTGGGCTTAGAGAGGAACGTGGTTGTGGGATGAATTTCCCGTGGAGGTTGTCTCCTTTCAGAGATGCTGTGGCGGTGTCGTCTGCTTGAATGAACCTATTTAATGGTTTTGGGGTTGAATGTTTTATTTTAAAGTTAAATTTTTGTATAAATGGAGTTTGTCATTTCCTTCCTCGCGGTGATGTGATCACACACACACACACACCACTTCCAAGGAAGTCGGTTCTTGTATCCAGTGATTTATCCGATTCTAAGGGAAATGAGAAAAGCTTTCCTTCTAGAGCACAATAAGGAATCAGATAATCCTTAATTACCCTGTAATAACGTTTCTCCACTTAAGTCAAGATGATTATTGTTGAATTGTATTTAGCGTCGTTCCATGATGATCGATCAGTAAACTGAGTTAAGCTTGTTTTTAACGGAAGCATTGCTGAATTGAATTCAACTTTCCGTGACAAATAAAATGGAGGAATTAAATAGAAAAAGTTTTTCCCTTATTTCGGTTTTTTGGCATTATGCATCGCATAATGGATTTTTACGTGAAGAATAGATTGAAACAATGATTTTCGGTTTCCGTTTTTTGTCGTAAACAGTAAAAAGCGAGTCTATTGTTGAGCGAAATAAATGTTGCTGAATATTTTTAAGGGAAACTTTAAGGGATGTTTTTGATTTTCGATTGTCCAGGACGTTGTGTAACTTTGAAAAAGGTTGAATACGACCCATTCGCTTTAATTAATCTTAACGTCTTTTGTTTATTCTGTTTTTCAGGCTTTGTGAAAGCTTGGTGGGAAACCTTGTGCTGATGTGCTCTGAGTGGTTGCTTACAACTTCAGACTGTGTGAATGGATTACAACTGGATTTGGACTATGTTTGGAAGTGTCTGCGTTGCGTAGAGCCATCAGAAAGGAATTTCACTCAATTTGAAGGTCTGTAAGTAGTTATACTGTATATTTAGCTTAATTTATACGAGGAATTTGATTTAAATAGATTTATAGGTTGTGGCATTGTCCAACTTGTGGGGGAAGTTTTGTGAAATTTTGGTCAGATGCACTTCTCATACACTCACCGCTTCTTACTGTTACTGGTAAGCACAGAAGCTTAGATTGCTTGTCTTTTGTTAGAAATGAAACAGAAGCCAAGCATGTGAGTAAACTTTTATTGAATTTCCCATTAGAGACTATACAAACTAGCCGGTAAATGTGATAAATACTCAGTAAATGGTCACATTTCTACGAAGGTTATTTGGTGATTATGAATAATAACCGGGAATTATATACATTCGCCTGATTTTTCACTTTTACCGTAACATATATACAATATCACTTCCTGATTCACATAATATAATAGATCTGTGTATAGTTCTAGTGATAATAAATACATCAGTCCAATAATGACTTCTCATTAAATCACATTAACTGGTTCGTATAGCGCGCGCCTCCTGTTAGGTTCATCTTTAGTTCCCTTTACCACTTATAAGCGGGCAACGTATTTTTACGTTTTTTTGTCTTTCGCGGGTCACATAAAAATACGTATGTAGTGGATTTGTGGTGGATACCGGGTAATTGTAGTTCGTCTACTTTCGTAGTTTTTTTTCTTTGCTGAAATAGAGCATAGATTTAAGTGTAAGATAAAAAAAGTGTTGTTGATAAAAACGTTTTTTAGCAATTTTGCTGAATAACAGAACTTCCGCACTATTCACGACAAAACGCCCGCAGCACGCGTATGAAGCAAAGTTTACCCGCAAGCCAAGTGTTATATACAATATAACTTTCCGGTCCTCATACTATATTTCACAATTAGGCTAATCAATAATATTATTTGAGTTAGGAACAACAAAATGAGAAAACGGAAGTCAAAATTACAATGGCAAGGGTGTAGAACTAGTCATTTAGACCCAAAAGTTGCTTTCTGTAGGTGTAAAACTTTGCTGAAAGTTAAAATAGCAGGGAAAAGGGCAGGAAAAATTTTCTCTTCGACCAGCTTTTCCATTCATTTTTTCCTCGGGTTTGAGTTGTTAAAGAGCGTTGGGCGATGGCGGTGGTGGTGGTGGTGGGGAGGGAGGTTGAAGGGTTGGAGAGGTAGGACACTTGAGCAGTCTTATTAGTAGCCTATTGTTTGGGCGAAACCTTCTATCACGACATAAGGTGCGTAACATGAGAAAGTGTTTTGTTTCATCTTTTTTCTTCGTCTTCTTTTACTTTGATAAATGAAATCATCAAGCAATTAGAGTGTGAAAACTGAGAAGGCCAAACAGAAGGGAGCCGCTCTTCTCCTGAAACACAGGGTTAATTAATTAATTAAGAGCTCTACTCGAAGGCATATCATCATTTTGCGTCACTTTAGTTTGACGTCTTTTCGCCGGAGATCTCAGGGTTTGGGGACGTTAGTGAGTCACTGCCAGATTTTCCCTTTTGGGCGGTTCTCTTAGGCGCTAATTAAGTTCTTACAAGAAGCGGAGTCTCTTTAGTTTCTTTCAGAAGGGGTGAGAGAAACTCTTTGAATTTACTCTCCTACGTAATTAATTCTCGATCAAAGTGTGCATTATTTATGAAATAAATTGTGTGAAAATTCTCGATATATTCTTCAAAACTCTTCCACAGGACTACCTGATATGATCAACACCAATCTCTTCTACCCCGTGACGTCATCACCACGTTCACCATTATTATTCCCGAAAGTGTGCATTACTTTTGAAACAGAATCTCGTATAAACTGCACATTTATACAACGAATTTGTAATAAAACTGTGCATTATTATTGAGACCATAAATAGGGCGACGACAGGACAGAAAAAGTTTGTACATTAAAGAGGAGAATGACGCAAATGATTTGAGGCCTCACACCCCTTTCACCACCTTCTGCCCACCACCACAGCCCCGATACCCTGTCGTGTCATTGAAACGACAGAGAGAGAGAGAGAGGTCACAACCAAGTTGTTACAAACTTTTATTTCTAATCTAACGACGTCTCTTTCTTTTTGTGACAAACTTCTAGTTTTTATTTTATTGCTGACGAAAGTTTCATTTTTGGGGGTTTTTCGGGAGGGGGAGAAGTCATAAGTTAAATGCACTTTGGAAATTTTTCCTTTTGGGAGAACACAAACTTAATGGCACAAAAAGGCCCAAAAAGGAAAAGTCGCAAAGTTCTTTAATTTTGTGCGCTCTGATCGTAGTAATCGCTCACGATTTTTCTGTTGTTTTGTTGGGAAACCGGGGTGGGGTGGTGGGGGTGAAAGTATAATGCGACACTGAAAAAGACAACCTCAGGACTTATTTCGAAAATCTACCAATTTGTCATGGCTTCCCAAAAGTTCTTTCGAGGCTTTGATGGCGGCGTCGGGGGGAGACGAAGAGGATAAATTACCTCGTGAGGAGAGCGGGAGGTTTTGCGAATGGGGTTGGACGGGGGTTGGAAACGTGAGTCGGATCAAATCAAAATAAGAAAAATTTCGAAAAAGGACGAAGCTGAAATAAATTTCTCGCGTGTGTGCGATTTATAAAACGTTGGTTAAGTCTCTGGGCATGGGGGTAGAAGAGAGTGGGAGCGAGGGAGGGAAGAGTCCGGGAAACTGGGATTCGTAAGTTTCACCTCCTTTTTAAAAGAATTGCTGATGTTGATGTCAGTTTCTGTTCTATTTTTGTTTTCTTTTCCTTTCTTCCTTTCCTTTTTGTTTTTCTTCTCGCTGTAGTCTCTCTCATCACTATTCTGCTTAGTGCAAAGTTCATGGGTTACCCTCCTCTTTAATTCCGCACTGAATCCTTCTACATCGGATAAATTCGTTTCCTTTCGTATTCGTGTGACTGGGTTTTGGAAAATAAAAAAGGAAATTGGTTTGTAACCCCCTCCCGACAGCCTCCCCGTCCCTCTCCAGGTCTAAAAGAGAAAGTTCTTTCTGTCTAACTTTTCTCCCCAATCTTATTCCTCATTATTTATGTTTCTGTCTCTACTACTCTCGATGTATCTTCTTCTTCTTCTTTTTATCTTCTTTCCTTCTAACTTTGAAAACTTTTTTCTTCCTTCTTCTTCTTCTCCTCGTAATTTCCTTCAATTTTTTCCCTTTTCCCGCTTAGATTATCTTTTCATTACGTTAATTGTCATTTTGTTCTCGTATCTCGTCTTGCGTGTCTTGTTTTCTTAAGCCTGTCTAAAGTTTTAGTCTATTTTTACATCGCTAATTAGTCTTTTTTTTAATAAATGAAACATAAGAAGGCAGGTCAGTTCATTGCACTCAACAGAATCCGTCTTAACTTGTTTCCTGTTGGAGGCTCTGTAGTTGAGTGGGTGATAAAAGTGCCCAACTATCTAGGTGATAGCTGAAAATTCTAATCCTTCCGACATCTTGCTATGCCCTAGGGTACGAAAGAGTTTCAACTCAATTTTTTACTCGTTTTTGTGATTGTAAGAAGACGTAGTGTTCCATTAATGTTACATAACAAGATGTATTATTTAATTTTTTGTTCATATTTGAGGGCTTTAACCTAAAGTTGCTGAGTTATAGGTTTTCTTATTTGTTCTTTCGAAAACGGTACCTTGTAGAAATAACTATAGAGAAAATTATGGTGACCTTGAAGGTAATTTCATAAATATTGCACAGTTTGATGAGGAATTTATTTCAAATTAACAACACACAATCATCTTGGTACTCAAACTGCTACCCACCAAGCACTCCTGAGTGACTCAGTGGAAACCGATCCAGTGAAAATTTGTGGAAGGTCGATTGCTCATTGTTAAGTCTGAACTATAGTGTCTGACCAGTATGCAAATGTTTGGGCCTCTGCACAGAAACTGCTAATATTGTTAGTCTCAACATATCTTTATGAGACAATATACAGAAAATACATACAGAAACAGACTGACAGATGTACATACAGATGATGCCCTGAGGGTGGACTGTATGCGTCGAAAGATAAACTTGTATTTTTGATAAGTCGTGTGGTCCAGTCGCAATGGTCACAATGAAATTTGGCCCGGGAAGGAAAAAGCTTGGGTACCAAGGCACTATCATAAATAAATCATTCCAAAAATAATGCACACGTCCATGAAGATTTTAAAGCATACCAACTACCTGTGTTTTTCTATTACAGACAACTTGTAGATAACTAATAGATATTTCTTGTCTATTCCCAATTTAAAACGAATACCTGTCCCCTAAGAAGGCAACCACTATAAGTTGTAAGACGTTGGGGTTTGTCTGGGAGAGCCTCAGGAGCTAACGGAGGAAAAGATAGGGTAGTGAGGGAGATGAAAGAGAATAGTAATAACAATAACAATAAACGTCGCGGAGATTTGGGAGTTATCACAACCAACTTAAGTAGCTGTCGGACAAAACAGCCAGGATTCAAGAGGATTGGGGTGTCAAACGATGGTCTCATATCCTGCGAAGGGCTCTATATTATTGAAGGAACCGATAGATAAAGATAAATTACTTACCACTGGCTAATTGTTAATTTTCTCAACTACCAACGTTTAGTTTTACACCCAACTTCTCAAACAACCCCTACAATCTTACGCTCACCCTTAAAGAACCAAAAAGAACAATCTTCAAAAACCTTTAAACAAAGTCGAGCTTTTAAGACTTCCATAAATAAATAAATAAAAAAGGGAAATAGATAATATTATCCAATGAATATTTAATAAAAATTTTCATTTTCAAAACTTATTTTTTCGATTGTCGGGGAGAATTTCTTGTTCGCTTTTTATTTCTCCATCTTTAATAAATAAATCCTATTTCCAAGATTGATTTTTTATTTCTTTACTTTCATCCCCCACCGCCCCACCCCACCAAAAATTTTGAAATAGTGAAAGAAAAGTAAACCATAAAAAGGGAGAAATGGGTAACGTGGGTAGAATGTATAAAGAAATTGAGGAAGAAGTGGGAGGAAGGTAAGCTGGTTAGTTGGCATGCAAACAAAAAAGGAGGAAGGATGTTAATAAAAAACGGAAGGAAAAGAAATTTGGCGGGGAGTTGGAAAAAGTCAAAATGGCAGACTATATTGAATACTTAAATTATTTTTTTTCCCGCGCATAATGAGTCATATAAATGTATAATATATACGATAAATCAGGTGTGAGGAAAGCAATTTGCCTGCGACGGACATTAAAGTATATAGAAGACTGGCCGTTTAGTTTTTGGGTCGTGGCTTTTTCTTTGAGGGGTGGGCCGGGGAGGGGATGAAAATAACGAACATAAATTATGTTAATGAGGTAATTATATAACGCTATCAAACTTTAAACAAAAATTACAGGAACCGTGATTAAATTTACCCTGACTCATTACCGTTCTCTCTGATATCTACCAGCAACCCTGAATCAGTGACGTCATCTCGGTCAAGTTCTAGTTAGCCGTTTGCTGTTGGTTAATCAAATTAAGATTTTGATCCTCGCGAAAGGTATTTGATAATTTTGTTGAGATTTTATATCGGTTTAGTGGTGAGCCGTTTCATAAATAATGCACACTTTTGGGAGGTTTCGATTCATAAGCGCCATCTGGTTTTGTGATTTCTATATGGTTTTATTGAGAGCTTGTTTCATTAATATTGCACACGTTTTTGGTACTTATTATTATACTTATACTTAATTACTTATACTATACTTTTGGTACTTATTATACTTATACTATACGTAGATGTTTTGGGTTAGTTGTTTGGTGAGTTAGTTTAGAACTAATGTTAGGGGTGGTTCAAGTTGGTAGCACCGGATTATTTAGATAAAAATCATGATGTATTTTTCAAAAGTAATGCACACGACTACCTCCCATAGCCGTAACCACACATTGGTTTAGGGATTCATGTTCCAGAGACTGACGTCACGGCTCTCATTAGAACTTGGTGGGGCCTATTCGCGTCCATTTTGCTGCTGGCAGGAATAAGACCAAATTCTGAAGAGTGTTAGTAAAAGGCTATCAAAAATTAAACAGAAAATTTAAAATTTGATTTAGATAGTCGTTCTGACGAGGATAGATGTGCATTACTTTTGAAAAATATCCGCCAACCGTCTGGGTCAAATGTCTAAAATGTGAGTTCTTCCTGAAAGTCAAATGTCAAACCCAAACCATAGAACATTTCTTACATTTCCTTTTTGTGAAAAAGATAGCCAACCCCCACCACGTTCTAGCTTTGACAAAGGCATCAAAAGCTCAGGGACGCTTAAAAAATTTTCCAAAGAGCCGGAAGAAAATCGTAAAAACTTGGAGACGATTTCCCGTCATGCGCTTCAAATTCACCTCAATGTTATCCTCAAAGTTTTCCTTTGTTCCTTTGAAAGTAATGAACCCGTTTTCTCCTCTTTCTATTTCTGCCTTTTTCTGGTCCCTTTCTGTGACCTTCGGTTTTTACAGCCCCAAAACTGTTTTCACATGAGTCCTTTCTAAAACCCGACCCGCAATAACTTTCCTCTTGGAAACAATGAAAACTTAATTTGGGAGCTTTCACCCTCTGCGACGAGAACACGTGATCGCTTTTTATCTGTCGAAAGTTGTTTCGTTTGATTTATTTATCTGTCCTCTAAATTATACAGATAAAAACTGGAACCCAATTCCCGGTCAATATATAGTCAGGTCTCGTGATAAACGAGATGGAATAAATTCGCGCAAATATTCGTGTTAAGGAAAAGCTTATCGCGCAAGGGATGCTGATAAATTTTGATTGATTTTAGTAGAATCGCTTAACTTCGAAACCCGTGATCAAAGTTGTGAAACATCGTCCAATTTCTAAGCTTTAAACTTTATTGTTAGCGTTTTAAACAATCTGAACAGCCTTAGAAGGACTAAAGTACATCAGTGCGGTATTCATTTGTTTTACTGATGGAGTGACTTTCCTTCATATGAATGTGCATTATTTTTGAAATGAGTTTACCCAATAAATGTGCATTATTTTTAAAGAAATTCTTCCTCTCAGTGCTCGTTTCAAATTAACAACTGTAAATTATTGTAGTGTAAGTAGTTTTACACTTTCAGCTACAATCTTCAGAGATTTGGAGATACGCGAGTGTCTTTGAGCTTCTCTAATAATGCAATAAGCCCGAGCATTTAAGAGAAATTCGTTTCACAAATTTTGTATACTCTATTGAGACTTCAATTCATAAATACTGCACACTTATATCAATATTTACATGTATATACAGTATAAATACAAGCCTGAAGTTGTCTTTCTGTTTATTTTAATTGGTGTTTGAGTATCTTAATTTGGTTTTGTAAGGTAAGACGTAAATAAGTGTGCATTATTTATGAAATGAGGTGGTGCTTGAGTTGTGCATTACTTTTGAATTGAGTTTTTACAAGTTGCCTATGAAAAGTCATAATTAATGAAAGAACTTCTCAGCCTTTGTTGTGAATCTTATGTATAAGTATTAAGCAGTTGAGTATAAGTGTGCATTATTTTTGAAATGAGTTGATGTTGATTTTGTGTAGTTCACGAGTCTTCCGCTAAAAGTCTGACTTATTTATAAAATGAGTAATTGATGAAGGACTTATGGACATTTCTCTTATTATTGAGACTTCATTCCATAAATACTGCACACTATATTAACACTATGACGTCCGGAGGTTTAATGGAATTGACTGGAGTGGAGCCGTTGGAATTGACTCCCATGCTTCCTGAGCACCAATATTTTAAATTCACAACAAGCAAACTTTAGTGGTAATCGTCCACATATCTAAATAAGTATAAGATCGCCAGCGACGCATGCGCAATAATTTCCGAATGTGACGTCACCGGCACTCAGCCAATAGTGTTTGTGAAATATTTCATGGCACCACTGTGAAGCCACCGGCACTCAAATGATATTATTTTTATGGGACCACCTTATATTGTTAATATTTACCTGTATATACAGTATAAACACAAGTCCTGAAGTTGTCTTTCGGTTTATTTTAATTGGTGAATATCTTAATTTGGTTTTGTAAGATAAGACATAAACAAGTGTGCATTATTTATGAAAGAAGGTGGAACTTGAGTTGTGCATTACTTTTGAAAATGAGTTGATACTGATTATGTGTAGCTTTTGAGCATGAATATTCTGCTAAAACCTAAATCATTTATAAAAATAAGTGATTGGTGAAGTGTTAAAGACTTTAAGAAACAAATTACTCCTCAAAGTGTGCATTATTTATGAAATAATTCGTAGCCGCCCGAGCCACTATCGAATCAGGCTTGGAGATGCAGGTTTTAGGTTGTCAGTCTCCGATTTAGGGTTATTCGAAATTGCAGGAAATCATTCAAGAGCATAATTGAAAACATCGTTTAGCCAAAAGTTTTTGAAATTAGTTTTAGTTTTAATTTAGTTTTTCACCCTTGGGGATAACAGGATTCGAAATTAAGACCACAACTTGTATAGTCAGGCGCTTCGACCACTACACCACAGGTTTTGAAGTTTGGATTTTTAGGTAGAAGATTTTTGAGATAGACCACTTTAGATCCAAAGGGAGATGCCAAAATGGGGGTCAATCATACTCACAATTAAGCACTTTTTGAGTTATTTAAATATTCCTCAGGGAACAACTGCCAAACAGGAACAAGTTGTTCCCGTAGTAGAAAAGGACTTTCAAATTAATCTTAATTTGAGTTAACCTTAGTTCTCAAGGTCTCTTAGTGGAGAAACTGCCAGATAAGGCGAATTTCAGGAAAAGACTCTTAGTGGAGAAACTAGTCAAACTAAAAGCCAAGCTAGTTTCTCTACAAAGACAAAATAATCAGTTAGTCTAACCAAAACTAAAAAAACAGTTAGTCAAACAAAACCTGGTAGTTTGTTTTGGTACTAATTGGTTTCCAAAATATTTTCCAAACAATTCCCAGGAAATTTAGTGGGGAAACTGCGAAACTAGAGCAGGTTTCTCCCAACTAGAAATATTTCTTTCTAATTATAAATATATAATTTTCTCTATAATCTCTATATATCAATAAATCTATATCTATAAAATTCCCTAAAAATCTCTATATCTAAATATAAATATATAAATTTCTAGATATAAATATTATAATTATAATAAATATTCTCAGAAAGTTTCTTGAGTAGGGAAAACAATTTAAGAAGAGGACACCCTCTCTCTCCTGAACAAGGGAGGCAGAGGTGGCCCATCTGGAAATGGACCCTTTTAAGGGCCTCTTCTAATCTAAATTAAATTTAATCTTATATAATAGATAATATTATAATAATCATCTAGCTAAACTTATATCTATTTTATTATTATTATATCTATATATCTTATTATCTATCTTATTATATATCTATTATAACTAAATGTTATATAATCAAATGGCCCACTTAGGGAAAAACTGGCAAACAAACTTACCACTAAACTGACCGCTGTAGATAGTGGTCAGCTTGATGACCTCCGGGATAGGAAGAAGAAGAAGAAAATGGGAAACCGATTCTCACATTTTCCCGAGTTATGCTAATTACAATTCTCTTTCCCCGGGAATCAAATTCTTTAGAGGAAAGGTCAAAACGGCGGGACAAATAAGTTTTATGTGCTACAACAACAACAGCAACAACAACCAGAACTAAACGAAACAAGGTCTTCCTCGGAATTTAATTTTATTCCCTCGAAGGGATAAATTTGTACCGGGAAAGCACAAAATCTTTGCTTACAAAGTGATATGAACAAAATGTGGAGAGATTTGCCCTCAAGCTCGAACTCGAGAGAACCTGAAAATTAGTTTTGTAGTTGTATTTAGAAGCGCCAGGGGCGATTTCAACTCAAAAACAATTTTTCCTCTTCCATGGAAAACGGCTTTTGAACTTTTTTTTTTCCCTCGTCGAGAAGGCGGTGATAAGATGTTGCGACATTTTTCCCCTGAGCAGCTTCCTCTGCTATTTATAAACCACTTCAAAGAAAATATCAGTTTACTGGCTTAACGATTCGAAAATATTAAATCAATATTTAAGGAGAAGGGGGTTTCATTCTGTTTTTGAAGTTCTTTGTGGAGGCCGGGGGTAAGGATGGGAGGATCTGTTTTAGTTTTCATTTGAATTGTTGTTTGTTTTTGTCGTTGACGGTTGATAAGTCAGTCAAATCAAAGGGCAATGAGATTGTCTTCCTCTGTTTCGTTTTCTTTGTGTGGTCTTGTTATTGTTAAAAACATTTCATCTTTGACTTGTTTTATGTTTTAGAAATTTGATTTGTGACAGGTTTTGGGTTTAAATTTTATTTTAGGGTTTATTTCGAGACTAAAAATTTGACTTAGTTTACTTTGTTTGTGTGTCAAAATTTTTTGATTCGTGGAACTTAATTTTTAGCACATCTCTCAGCACTAAATTTACGGTTTTGGAATAGTTTTGGACTTTAAAGATGGATCTTAGTGAATTCTAAGTTTCGGATGTTGTCCAGTTGTTTTTCTGTTGTATACTGAATATCGTAGTGATCTGTCTCTTTCACGTGTTTCCATCCTGCGCTCCTTCCAACTGGAACTTGTCCTAATTGAATCTTCATTCTTACATAGTCCTCACTTCTACAGCATCGGTAGTATTCACTGTATCCGAAAATACCTTGGTGACGACAGCAAAAATGTTCTTTAGTCATTCCAACGACTCCTGCATTTGCACAAACCACCAACATTCTAAAATCAGGGGCGTGACCCAACATGCCAAAAACAGTAGTTTTGGTGTGTCGACTAAGATTTTCGCATATTTTTATCCAATCTAAGACCCATGTTAGAATTTCTGCCTGGAGTTTGTACTCTCCCATCTGGACTACGTTAGCTTATGTCAACATTTACATAACATAAGCAAATACATTTACACTCTCTATGGAATCCGGCTCATATTCCTAACACTTAATTCGATCTTTTAAAGTTAGAACCCGACGTAGTTGATCTCGAATCTGTCATCGAGATGTTTGTCTTAGGTCGTGATTTAGGTGTGACGGATTCGAATCCAAACTCCGGGACACGTGAGACCAACGACAGGAGGGTAAAATCATTTGGAAATTGAAAACAGAGTAGAAAGGCGGAACATGAAAGTGAAATGAAATTGATGTGAGAGCACAAGGGACGCGAATACCCATGTGATGTTGAGGGGCTTTTAGCTTTATAACTCCAAAATAAAAATAAAAGTTTTTAAAATAAATTTCGGGAGGGGTAGAAAGTTTTTATTTACAAAAAAAAATTTTCGAAATTTTTCAAAATGCAAACTTTTACCGATAAATTCATCCGAATTTTAATTCCGTTTTTTTGTTTTCACCCTTTGGTACAGGATGTGGGAGGAGGACTCAGCTTTCAACTCCTATTTTGCCAGTCAGGAGCTTTGACCACTCAAACACAGGCGTGTCACATTATCACCGCATAATCTGTGTATATGTAAATTATCACGAATTTATGTAGATGAGGAGGAAAAGTTGGAGAGTCAGGAATCGACATCAGGTAAAATTATTAACTAAAATTTGAGCTTGAATACTTTCCTATGAGCCTCTGTTCCTGATTAGTTTGGTCTGAAGTGACTCTATTCAATGATTACATCTCCAAAACCGGACCAAGAGCTCAATACCGGGATTTTATAGACCAGGGATGAGCAACATGCGACCCGCAAAGCAATTCTAAAATTGAAATTTACTTTATCCACTTCCTCCTATTAATATATTTTTATATAATTAATTATAATAAAATGGTGGTCCATACTAAGCCGAAACAATTTGTGAGGAGTTACTCACTTGTCGGTGACTTGTTCAAACATGCAATACGAACGCCCGTGTGTTCTGTGCTTGTTTGTGTTGTCTTCTGTCACACAATCAGTCAGACTGATAAGCTGTCAACTAGCAATTTCAGCAGTTTTTGTGCTTTTAAAAGACGTGAGTACAATATTATTGTCAAAAAGGTTTTGTTGAAGTTTTTTGTATTCAAAATTAAATTTTCCTACAAATTTGTGAGGCCCTCGTACTTTAATTTCTATGTGCGGCCCGCCAAAAATTTTTATGTAAATGAGCCCGTTGATTAAAAAGATTGCCCACCCCTGATCTAGATACTCCTTTAAATTTAACACACAAAAATGTTTGCAATAAAATATAAACCGCATAACTTCAGAATCAAACAAAACAACTGATTCCAAATAAATGCAAGTCTCAAATTATTAAAATGGGAGTCTTAACTTTAGCTCTGGTCCAGAAATTTGAAATTGGGTCGTTGTTTTAAATGGTTGCTCACCCTGTTTTTATTCATTTCATAAATAATGCACAGTTTTATTAAGACTCCATTTCAGTCAAGTCATTAACGCTTTTTTCAAGAAAACATTTTTTCGGATTAATTACAAAAGAATGTGGATACGTTTAAGAAAAATTTTTGTGAATGTGTAGAGATTAGTTATTTTGCAAATAAGCCAGTCAATGTGCAGATTAACTAAGATGATAGAAATTAATTTGAAAAATCGCTTCACTGTTCTCATTAATGTCCTTCGTATTACATACACACTGTTCGTATTAAGTCATTAAGCAAATCCTTACAACGGGAATAAGATCTTCGAGCAATCAACTAATCAGTGGGAGGAGTAGTGTAGTGGTTAAGTTCCTGACTGGGATGCAAATGGTCGTGAGTTCGAATCCTCCTCCCGAATCCTGTTGTACCCAAAAAAGAGTGAAAAACTGGATTCAAACCGCCTCTATCTTCGAGCAACCAACCAATCAGTTTAGAGAATCAGCTGTCGATCAATAATCAATTAAAAATCTTTTATCACGACTTCGTTTCATAATTAGTGCACACTTCATCGAGACTTCGTTTCAACTGCATCGCGACTTCATTTCAAAATTAATGCACACTTCATCGAGACTTCATTTCAAAATTAATGCACACTTATCGAGACTTCGTTTCATAATTGATGCACACTACATCAAGATTTCATTTCAAAATAATGCACCTTCATGGAGACTTAGTCTTGTAATTAATGCACGCTTCATCAAGGCCTCATTTCATTAGTACTGCACTATCTTCTAATAACTCATTTTCACTGGTAGTAATTACTTTCAGCAGGAATCCATTTCATAAACAATGCTGACATTTATGACCACCTTATTTCATAATTATTGCACACACTCAAGTGATATTGATTTGATAAATGAGAAATTTATTCAAATACCCAGATATTAATCAATTTTTTTTGTCAATAAGATTTTTATATTTCTGACGAATGTTAAGAAGACACATTTTCTCATAACAACTTTATAAACTTAGTGGTTCATCTTATAAAAATATTTCTCAGGTTCGGGTTTTTATGATGATAGGAAACCTTCCAGACCTGGAAACTGTTTCTCCTCTAATTGTGATTAATGTTTTGGGGGATGTTTGGTTGGTAATGGTTTGGTGTGCTGTTGTTTTGACCTCTCAGAATGGAGTGGAGTCGAGTCCCGCTTAACCAGTGACGTGGATAGGGGAATCTCCAAGTTGTGCGATAGGATTTGTCGTGTAATTGCTACATCTGTCTGTTTTGAAGTAGTTGCGCTAACATCTTACTGTTTAGTAACAGTTATTAACAATTTATGACAATTTTTATTTAAATAAGTGTTACATACAACGTCGATTTGAGTAACTTTTTTGAAAATTTTCAAATTTTGAGTATTTTCACATCACGTTATCGTATTTAACATCGATTAATTTGATAAAATTTGTTTCGGTTAACGAATGGTGCTCATCATGCGAGGTTACACTGTTATGAGTTACGCGAGAACGTCAAAACTTCTCTCTAACCAACAATATTTCCATAACTAAATTTTGACTTGAATCCCCGGTAAAATTTCCAACAAAATCGGGACCGTTCAAATGAACTGACTCACGGTCACCCTCAGCCCCAACACGTTCGGACCCCCCTCTCCATCGACCTAACGAACGCCTTTTTTCTCATAAATATAAAATAAAATAACGAAGAAAATGTTATTTTATGTGCAGTATGTGTTACTTTTTTATTGTCCTCCATTTTTTTTTCTCTTCGTTTTCGTTTCCTTTCTTACAAAAGCGATTGATTATGTGAAAGCTCCACTCACCGATTTCTTTTTCCTTCTTCTGTCAAGGGCAACAACATCCCGTCGTCCGGTTTTTTGTTAACATCTCTTTTTTTGGAAAAGGTTTTTAATCGTTGAGCTACTGATCCTTTTTGGAAGCCATTAACCGGGAAAATATCAGCTTTCAAAGTGAGTTTGGCGACATTTTTGTCCTTTCGAGAGGGAGAAGGATACTGTTTGGGAAAGTTCTCAGAGCTTTTTTTTTATAGTCCTTCCGAGAATGAGCTTTTTTGTTTTCGATCGGCTGTTAATTTTTCCGCCTTTTGTTTCATTCTCTTCGGGAATGAAAGTCGTGTCGTTGAGGAGTCGATGAAAACAATTATCATTAAAATCGAAGAGAAGATATTTGAAAGTGACGAAGAGGAGAGGGCGGGCGGGGGCGGGGGTTGGGGAGAAGACAAAAGAAGAGAAAAACACAAAAAATAAATATCCATTAGCGAAGTGGTTGGAAACCGAATGAAAAAGTTGTTTTGCTTTGGAATCTGCTTCCCGAGAAAACAAAAGACGATTAGAAACTGGGATAAGATTCCAATCACGTTTTATACGTACATTTCTAAAACTGATTTCCAATGTCTTTCTGAATTTATATTATCGTCTTTATACTGTGGATCAAGGGTGTCCAAACTATGACTTAATGATACAAGTGGATACTATATATTCTGGGAGGTTTTTTGGTGTGATGATTAAATGCCAGACTTGAGCTCTATGGGGTCGATGTCTTGCTTACATTTTTTGATAAAGTCATCGGCTTTCTTGCTACGAACCGGATATTGGTGTGGTCCATCCCTGTCTTGTCCTTTTTTCTTTTTCACCATGTCAGCAAAGGACATGGGCGTTTTTTTGTCTTCTACCAGTTTGGACAGTTCCTTTTTGGTAATGTCCGCCATTGATTACTCGGTAATTTGGCTGAAGTTTTCAAGAGCATTCACTGTCACTCTCACCTCACCGGTATTGTCAGTTATTAATTTGATGTGGTTGTCAATAGCTTCCATTACTGACTTTTTGGCGCTTTCCGCTGACTTTTCCGCACTATCCAGGACAACTTTCAATTGTTTCATGTTGGCACTATTCACTGACTATGAATAAACTAACACGCACAATACACAAAAAGGCTTAACTATACCGGGATTAGGCTTACTTTGGAGCACGTTCGAACCGTTTGACTACCTGAGTAAGACGAAAGTGCCAGACTAAGAAGTTATAGTCGCGAGTTCAAATCCTTCTCCTGTAGCCTGTTATAAGGGACTATAAGTTGTTGGCAGGATATAAGGGTTCGGGGTTTGCTGGAATACAGACCATAAGAGAGAGGGAGGAAATATTATAGGAATGAGAAAAGGAATGTAGAAAAACTCAAAGGAAATCTCTAAATATATTTATTATAATATAATAAAGGAGGAACGCAAAGAAATGCTTGCAGGAATTGGTTTACCTTCAACTTAAGTTAGATGTTCATAGTCTGGGCTTTAAACAAAGTATACGAGGCTGGATGTGCAATAAGGAAGACAGATATATACATATATCTCATATACTATACATAATTGAGCTTGAGGAGGTGTAAGACAGGAAAGTTTGAGTTGTATGGAAAACATGAACTTGCTTATCGACCTTTTTAGAATTCGACAATTTGTGGCTCAATTATTTTGAACTTGATTTATGGAGTGATGTCTATCGATTCGTAAATTATAGTATAAATAATAAAACAATTAATAAGATTTCAGTTGATTGATAGAATACAGTTGGCTGTCATTTTTGGATGAAACTTGTATAAAATGCGTTTCGCTAAGATTTTTTTATCAGATTTTGACATCAGTTCCTTTATTTAATTATATATTATAACATAATCGTTATTGCACACTTCTAATATTTCTCACAACTATTTAAATCATATATACTATATTTCTTAGTCCCATTCTTTTTATTTATTTAATTATCTATCTTACTTTACTGTCTTAGAATGTCAAGAGCAATTTTCTTCAATATTTTATCAACACTCAATTGATTCATTAGGTGATTGGTTGATGCAAGGGATGATCAAAAACTCCTTAATCTTCTTGAAATACTGACTATCTACTGATAATCTACTTGAAATACTCTTAAAATCTAACGAAATATTGGCCAGCCCTGCTGTATATATTACGGCTAAACTCACGTTTGTTAGAAAATTGTTTTATCGGGAATGCTCACTTTTAAGAAAAGGGCTTATTTAAGTTTATAAGTATCACTCATTTCATAATATAATATTATAAAAAACTTTATCTATGGAAGTGAGTCCCGAAGTGGTTTATATCGACCCCCAGAGGTCTATAACAACCTCCAAGGGGTCTACGTCAGCCAAAAAAAAATTTCGGGTCCACGATAGTGAATCTACTACACTGATAGTACCTATTTACGTACATTATACTATCTTATAATATAAAGACATATACATTATTTATAAAAGTAAAAAATTTACTTCACTACAGTGACAAATTTACAAAAGTCGAAATCAGGTTAGTGGGGGTCGAAAACCGAAAAACATGGCGAGGGGTCTACGACACAAAAAGGTTTGGGAACCTCTGATCTAGGGTATGTATAAGGTTATAGAGTCACATGAAAAAGTATAAACTTCATTTTGCAAAGCCATTCGTTTAAATTATACTATAAGAATGTCTTAAATACTGTAATTAAATCGTTATCAACACCAAAGCTACGTGTCTCTGGGTCATTGACCTGTATTAGCCTTGTTATTCCTTTCGTAAATGATGGCTTTGTTTGTAAGAAACTTTTTTATAGGTAGTGCTCACTTTCAGGAAAAGTTTATATCGATAGTTATATCACAGTTTTGTGTTTAAACAATTTAAGTTCAGCTCAACTAGACAAAATGTAGAAAATTTTGATTGTGGTAAGATCTTCCAGTGATTGTATCTGGAACCATAAACTGCAGAACGCATGAACCCATTTCGACCAAACTTTGCAGACACAGTCAGGGATGAAACACTGTCCATGTCTGGAGTTTTTCTGTCCTATCACCCCCTCATAAAACAGTTGTTACAGCAATTATGTGAAATTTCTTTTAGTATAACACAAAACACAAAAATTTTTATTAAAAGAACTATGCAACAGGGTAATAACAACAGAAACAAGTCTTCTTATGTTCTCTAAAAAGGATCGAAAGAAATCTAAGATGATCGTGTGAAAAAGGTGTTGCAATAAAGTGATAATATTATCATAAATTTCATTATATGGCAACAGATTAAGACAGATAATTAGATAAATAAGAAATATGAGACTATGAGATATAGTATATATGATTCAAATAGTTGTAAGCAACATTAGAAGTGTACAATGTGCTATAAAATATACTTAAACGAAGGAACTTATGTGAATTCGGTGCAGTGAGACTGTGCATTACTTTTGAAGTGAACTTGTGATTAGAGAAATGCAATGGATAGCTTGTGGGTGCATTTTCGTCCAGATTACTTTTGGGATGAATACTTTTTAAAAAAGTGCAGAATTTTTGATGTGAGTGTTCATAAAAATTGTACGACGATGGTGTGCATTATTTATGAAATGATTTTTTGATGAAAGTGCAGGAACAAATGACGGAAAATGGGTGTAGTTGGACGCAAATGAGTGCACAAAGTTCTGATGAGTGCTGTGACGTCAACGGCTGGAACATAAAGCGTATAAATCAGGGGTGGGCAATCTTTTTAATCAACGGGCCCACTTAAATTTTAAAATGTTTTGGCGGGTCACACATGAAATAGGAACCGAGGGCCGCACAAATTTGCAACACATGAACTACGTGGTTAGTTTAGCCTCTTCTGTAGACTATGCGTCTATTATTCTAAGTGAAATACACTTTATACTTGTCGACTGTCAAAACGTAACTGTGGCGGGCCATGTATTACTACTATACATGTTCATAAACCCTCTGCGGGCCGTACTTTACTCATCAATGGTCAAAACAGTGTGGTTGTTATGATTATGGCAGGAAGTCGTGTGCATTATTTTTGAATAATATATCAATATCTCATCTGAATAATTTATATGTATCACCCCTAACCCCATTTGGACACCCTATGATGGAAATGAATCCGAAGAGTGTGCATCATTCCTAAAATTTGTTGGAAAACAATTCTTCCTATAAGTGTGCAATATTATTGAATTAAATTTTAGGTAGATGTGTGCATTACTTATGAAATAAATAAGAATCAACTCCGTGAAACCAGTTTGTGTATTATTTGAAACCCGACGAGAAGGAAACTTAGGGAAATCGGGTGTGGGTTTCATCTTGTACGGCTAACGAAGAGGACTCCAGTCAAGAGACAGACTAACAGACAGACATCTGTCTCTGTGATGGGAAAAAGTGAAAATTTTTCACAATAAGTGGCGAGCTCTGACGTAATATGTATGTCAGTTTGTTTACAAACGAAACTCTGGTTTTATAACACTTCTGGTGACCAAATGAATTATTTATTTGAAACCGTCTGGTCCCTACATCCTTCCCATTTTATTTATTTATTTATCTGGAAGGTGTCTTGTAAGCCACGTGTAGTTTGTAGTCAAACTTAATCAGATGAATCAAAATGAAGGATTTGACGAGTGTGAGGATTTTCAAAGACCCAATTTGATTTACTCCCACTTAAGGTCATTCGTGGAACAATTTGCAAATCCCGTTTTGTTAGAAGTGTGTGTGCGGTTGTGTGTGTTGATGTGCATTCATTACCAAGGTCACTCGAAGGAAATCGATATTTAAAACCCTCAGAGTCTTGACGGAGCTTAATGGTCGAAATCAAATAAAAAAAGTTGGCAATAACCCTGGAGGATGGAAGGGATTTGAAGTGACTGGAGGATAGCCAAACGAGAGACGAGAACCTAATGATTCATTAGACTTTTCCTACCCCGAAATATAATACAAATTGTGCAATATTTATGAAAGATGATCATAGCTCCTGGTGAGGTGGATTCTCTCCAAAGATGAACAGAGCTTATGAGACGAATTACTCATAAATTCGTGCAGTATTTATGAAATCTACACGCATGAAATGAGTCCTTTGTCAAGTTGAAGTTCTTTTGTCACCTGTGAATAATTTTTTTTTCTTTGCAGAAATGTGCTTGTAGCAAATTCTTCCTTTACGTGTGCATTATTTATGAAATGAGTTCTGGTTCGAGGGAATATAATGTAAAAATCAAAATGTCATTTCGATCGAGTTATGCGTGTTTATATTAGATGAACTGTAAAATGATGTCGGTTCTGTGTAGTTTATGTGCTACAGTAGAAGTGATAAGTCAGGAGAATAGATATAACTTCCGGCGATTATTCATAATCACCAGCTAAGCTTGGTTAATGTGACAAATTATTGGTGGTGGTGTTGGTTTCAATCCCACGACCAGATTTTGACAAATCAAACTCTCGACCATAACGTCCAAGTCAGGAACTTTAACCACTACACCACTCCTTCCACTAATCTGATAAATTATTGAGTATTTATCACATTTACCGGCTAGTTTATAAAATATCCAATTCGTAACGGGAGCTTAACCAAATTTGGCTTCTGTCATTCTACATTCCTTGTTGAGTAGTTACTGACGAGGACAGTTGCTTGAATTACCTGTCTTTTGTCAGAAAAGTGACAGAAACCAAGGATGTGAGTAAACTTGGGTTAAACTCCCCGTTGGATGTTTTATAAACTAGCCGGTAAATGTGATAAATACTCAATAATTTGTCACATTTACCAAGTTGGTGGTTATGAGTAATCCCCCCTTCGGAAGTTATGTGTAATCGCCAGATTTATCACTTTTACCGTAACATAAATACGATATTATTCATATAATATGTTTTATAGTATGATAATAAGCGTTCGGGAAAGGTAAACGTGGGCCAAGTTACCCGACGACTGACAGATTGACATTCGTGGCTGACTCTGGTGTGAGTGGAGTGGAAACTTCGAACGTGGAGAAACCAGAAGCAATTTAGGAGTACAAACAAAATATTCGCGAACTCCTTAAACAAATATTGAATAAATATTTTTTTAATATTTTTTCAAAAATTACATTTGGGGGTTGAAAAAGGGTTGGGGGGGGGTAAGGGAAGCAAGATCGAGCGGAGGTTCCTTCAATTTACCCTTGTTTACATCATTTTTTGAGTAATTTCTTTACCTCAAAGATACGCCATCAAAAGAAAATTAAATTTCTCCCTCAATTTCCCAAAAAGAATTTTCTCCTAATTTTCAAAAGAGAAAGTAATGGGTTGTAGTGAACGACTACGATAAAGGAGATAAACCTTTGTCTTTGGAGATGAGGTTGAGGAAGAAACCAAAACGAAGAAGAGGTCATTTGGACGGTTTTATCTTTTAGTCTTTACATTTGTAGTGAAGTCACACGACTTAGGTCAACTACTATGTGTTGTTGTCTACTACGCCAATTACAATTGCTTTTGAAACGACTTGTGCATTATTTATGAAATGCGTCATTACCTAAGCTAAGCACCGAATGAACTTACCATACTTTGCAGAGCAGTAGGCCTGATGACATTCCAAATTGTTTATCTGTAATGAGAGACAGAAGAAAATGAAATTTATCTAAATGTTCCTTCGTGGCGGCCCCTCATCTCGTAAAAACTTTGTTCTCTCAGAGTTGAAAGCTATTAAATATGATGATAATGATGATGATTTTGTTTTCGAGAAAAATTTTATGGAGGTGGATGCGTAGAAGGTCTCTCTCTCTCTGTCACGTCCTTTGATCTTCGCCCTGTTAATCTCGCATTATAATTCTCAATTATCTTAACAACAATTCTGCCGTAAATTTAGGAAAAATAATAAAAAAGATGGAGCCAAGGTAATTGACTTGGAAATTGTTCCGCGAAGTTTGAAAGGAGGCGCCCTGAAATTAAGAGGTCCCAAATGAATTTTCAAATTTTCTTACACCCACTACAACCCCCATATTTTCACCTACGCTCTTTCATACTGTTTGAAAGTTTAGCGAATTTTTATTTTTATTCATGGAATTTATTTTTTCATTGATTAGTATTGTTTATTTATTTTTATTTATTAAGATTGGGTGTGTGGCGTGTACTTCGCCGTCAACTTACGCGTGGACTGGCGCCTGAAGTTTGGTTAGCCTGCGAAATTCCTGTAAATCGAAAACTTTTGAAACTTTTTTTGCGCTTATATATATGATCTTTGATTATTTTAACAAGGAAATCGATATTTTTTCGAAATCACAAAAATAGACGGTGATACAAATACCCGCTAATCACTACATCTACTAAATACGTATTTTTACGTGACCCGCAAGACACCGAAAAACGTAAAAATACGTTGCCCGCATATCAAGTGTTAATTCTTATTCTCTTGGTCACTTAAATTTATTTCTATTTACTTGTTCACCAATTTGCTAAGATATTTATGTATCTTTATTATATACAGTATATTTTTTTGTTTTTATCTTTCTGTTCTGTCTTTTAGCCCTGTGACTGCTCTAAACGTATCTGTTCGTCCAAAAAGTGTGTTCCATACGCTCAGTTCGAGTATTTTCGCGTCTTCCATTTATTTGATTTGTTGCTCAACACGACGGTAGTCAGAGTATTGTTCAAAGTGATGGTGATGGTGATGATGGTTTTATTTTTGGGTATAACAGGATGCGGGAGGAGGATTCGAACTCACGACCATTTGAGTCCAAGTCAGGAACTTAACCACTACACTACTCCTCCCACAGTATTATTAAAAGTTAAACATACTTTGTGATTCCTCAATTTGAAAAATTGTCACTAACTGCTATACACAAATATACTTGCCGCATCTAAATTCGTCAAACTGCTCTACTGAACGCAACTACTGAAATCAATGCGCACAGCGAGCGCAAACTATCAAAACGCGTGGCGCAGTCAAAGGGTACCAGACTAAGAAGTTATAGTTACCAGTTCAAATCCTCCTTCCGTATCCTGTTATACCCCCAAAAAAGGGTGGAAAACGGGATTAAAACTCAACTACAACTATAACTATAGTATTAAGTATTATAATTATTACTAGTCTCGTTATTAAATAGCTTTAAGTGTTGGCAGTACATTTTAGAAATAATTTGTGCTGTTGTTTTCAATAATATCAAGACCCCCTTCTGGGAGGAGTGGTGTAGTGGTTAAAGTTCCTGACTTGGACGCAATGGTCGTGGTTCGAATCCTCCTCCCGCATCCTGTTATACCCAAAAAGGGTGAAAAACGGGATTAAAACCACCACCACCACCATAATATCAAGGCCCGAGGAGAGCAATCTTGAACAAATGTTATATTATAGCGCTGTTTGACTTATCAAAGTCCGCAGGCCATACTTTCTTCACCAAACATTTGGGGGACCAACAAGGTTGATAAATGAAGAAGCAGTTTATGCCAATTAAAAAATATTTTACTTATACTAAAAAGAAAATTATAAAATATTCGTAATATATTAATGAGAACATTGTTGTCATAATTTTAATATTGACAATAGGCCTAATAATTTAGTACCAAATTCATTCTTAGTAAAATGTACTCGCGGGCCGTAAAAATAATTTGTCGGGCCGCCAGTTGGACAGCACTGTTATATTATATTATATATATTTATATTTTAACGGTTTGTTTTGTTTTGTTTTAGGGCTATAGAAAAGGAGAATCATTATATTATCATAACAAAAATTCATTTTTATAATTCGGGGATGACTCAGTGTCAGGTGTCAGCAAATCGAAGGTGACAAAAATGGATGAAGAGAAAAATGAAGAAAAATTGGAGAGAAGGCGATAAATAAAATCTCGCGGACGGAATTATTACAAAATGAGTGAAACCGCAAAAGAATGTGAAGAGAAAAATGAGAGAGAAAGGAGGAGAGAAGAGTAGAAGAAGGCAGACAATTAATGAAGAAGAGAGTCAGGTAGATAGAAGTTAGATTGGGGAAACTGGAGCCCGAGAGAGGCAAAATAAAGGTAAGAAGTGGTGGGTAGGGGTGGGGGGGTGAAGGGGTAGGGGGGTGAAGTAGATTTTTATAAAAAATTTAAAAAAATGGAAATTCTAAGCCTTAATTCCGTTAAAATCTTCATTAGTATTCAGTGCACAAAGGAAAGCGCGGACCGAAGTCTTTTGTGTTCGCGCTTTTTCCTTATCTACTCATTTCCTTTGTTAATTGCTCATTTATCTCTTTGGAAGATGTGAAAGACCTTTCACCAAGCTTTCGTCTTTAAATCATTGTTTATCTATTATATTATCTACCGATTTACAAGTCCTGATCACGTCGTTTTATCGACTGAGTCCACGATGACGGGGATTTGATAACAGTATCCCACCATAACATTCCAGTGATTTCCAAAATAGTCGATAGTGACACTTTTCGAACTTAGAATAATTTAATTTATACACTGGGTTGTTATACGACGTCATATTTTTATAATAAACCGACGTTACGCCATCTTGACGACATCAGCCTTTGAACCACGAATTAACTCGTAGTCGTTATAATACAAATTCCCTCTGTGAACCGGACTTCTGAAAAGTTGCGTGGGAATCAACTTCTAAGTGTGCATTATTTATGAAATGAGTAACTCATAAAAATGTTGATAAGTGCATGAAATGATTTCGTAGTGTGCAATACTTTTGAAATTAATTCTCTCCCAGAAATTGTTGGTTTATGGAATGAATTCACCACTTAAGCGTGCATTACTTATGAAATTGGCTTCTTCCGACACTTACGCACTGTTTGTAATCATATATTCAATATATTATTATAATATTTAATTTTTTGTTTGTCAATTTAGTGATTTTACATTGACTTAAACAGGTGAATTCATTCCATAAATAATGCACAGTTTCCGGGAGAGAATCGATTTCAAAAGCATTGCACATATGCGTTTTGTACCACTTCAAAAATGAAACGTCGTGAGTGTAGTCCTTTAAAATTCCAAACAGATCTCTGGGCTATGATTCCATACATTGTCTGTCACTAACTGTCATCGGAGTGAGCGTTGTGTCACCAACAGTCTCGGTTCCGCCTTAGTCACGTCTACGAATGTTCATTTCAACCGAATTATTAAACCATGGAAACCGTCTTAATAGTTCTCACAGACATTGTTGTGTCTATTTTCTTGAAGGAAGATTGTCTATCAGTACATAACATACATAACCCCCCCCCCACCCTCCCCAGCCTTCCACCCGTTTTGTTGATTCAGGTCAGCTTTTCAAAGTAACGACCAATTACAGTAAACAAATATTGAGTTTGAAATTAGTCTGGGTGTTCTCCACACATCCGACCGCACATGGAACCGTCATGTCTTCTGCTTTTACTGGGAAATCACATGTCGGAACCGAATTCAGAGTTCAGAGCTCGATTTTCGTTCCAGGAAATAAAAAGTCAAAAATAAAACGAAGAACGATCTTCATAATTTATTCAAATTACGGAGAGAGAGAGATAATAACCACAGCCGCCCTTTACAATATATAAATTAGCGAACGAGAAGAAGGAAGGAGACAAAGAAGAACCTTCCCAACCCCCAAAAATGAAAAATTGTAATCGAGCCTTTCCAGCGAAACCAGCGACTGTGTCCTGGCGTTCTGGCACTTAATCTCCAAAAACTGTCAACTAACTACAAACGCTTCCCCAAAACGAATTATATTCAAAGCGGGGTTTCTGTGAAAAGTTTGTGCATTATTTTTGAAACCAGTACCTCACAAAACTGTGCAATATTTATGAAATGCGATTTTAATCCAAGTGCGGTCATCGTTCGTGAAACGAAATCCTATCGGAGAAGTGTGAAATGAAAAAGAAGTTTCTGGTACAGGTGTGCGAGTGATGTGAATTCTTCTAGGACTGGTGTGCAAAATTTATGAAAGGACAAGGAGTGAAAATATAAAAGGATAAAGGTTTAGAGCTGGAGGTTTGTTTACTAAGGGAAAAGCTTTAGCCCGAAGGTGAAGAGTTCGAATCGCAATCTTTTGAGATGGAGCCCTTTCAAATTCAAGGAGTAATAAAAAATAAAATTTCGGTTTCAAATTCCGAGAAAAAGAAAAGTAAATAAGATTAGAAAGACAGAAAGAACATAGAAAGAGAGATAGAGGAGGAGGAGGAGGAGGAACGGGGAGGGAAAGGAAAAAGATGAGGAATAAAAGAAAATGCCAACAGAAAATAGTGACAACTCACGTTTTTCCCGATAGATGAAGGAAAGAATTTTAATTTTTGAGAAAAGAAAATGGCGTTCAAGGTACTTCCGTCTCCTTCACTCACCTTCCCCTCTTTCGATTTTCCTTTGTTCCAAAATTCATTTTTGGGGGAAAACGACTTTAAACGTGTTCGAGAACTGAAAAGGAAAAAAATTTTCACTTTTCGAACACGTCCAAAGCCCCGCATTCATTTTGCTTTGAGTAACATTTCTGTTTCCGGTATTTTTGCTTTTTCATTTCCTGTTTTCTGTTTTATTTCCGGTTTTTCTTAAACCCCGGTACTTTTAATACCTTCCTTGAGTGTGAGAGTGTGATTCTCAAGCCTTCTTCAAAAAACTAACTGTGCAGGACTTATGAAATGAATTTTTCCAACAACTATATGTTGGTGGCGTGCAGCAACATGGCGTCTGCACTTTTTATGAATTTTGGAAAGGGTTGAACATGACCCTTAACTTTAATTAATTCTAACAGCTTTTGTGCATCCTGTTGTTTTTAGGTCGTGCGAAAGTTTGGAAGGAAACTCGGAGAACCTCGATTGCTGATGCTTAACCTCAGAACGTGTGAACGAATTTCAATCAAACTTGGAAAAGGTTTTTGAGTTGTGCTGTATGAACAGAAGGCTGTGGCGTATAATTTGAGTCTGGGTGAGTAGTTAGATTGTATTTATAGCTTAGTATAGCCTTTGTAGTTTAAACGTAATCACAATCTCTCATTTTGATTTTGTTTTCTGTCGTATCGGCCATATTTTTGAACTATGACGTCAGCGCCGCTTTATTATTTTCATTTTGGTTTCTACTTCTTTCTGCCTCCTACAATACTCCCTCATATTGATGCTGTGGGCTATTTTCCTCTCCTCGGACTTTTCGTCTTCGTCCTTTTTCCGTCTCTAGTAACAACGCCGGTTTTGTCTTTTCGTCAGTTATGAAATTTAGTTCTTGAAAACGTTTATTGCTTTTTAGAATAAAGTGTGCATTATTTATGAAACTAATCCTCTGAAACGAGTCATATTTACGAATTAAATTTGTCAGTCTTCCTAGGCCCATTCTACTCAGAATCTACATTTTGATTGTTAAAATTATTCACAATCCCTCCCATTGTCTTAGTCTTAGCATCGCTGGAGTTGGCTGCCCTGCTTTTCAAAACGTCACATCTGCGGCAAGAATAAAAGGGACTAATAACGTCTTTTATCATGTCACGAAAGATTTCATTGACTAACAAAGACTTGAGATGGTCTAATGAATGTCTCTTTTATCAGGAGGCATGTGTGGGTAGTTGAGAGATGATAACAGTGATTGTCAGCCATTAAAGTCACTCTCTGCGGTTTATCTAACCAATTAATCAGGTACTTAAGTCGTATTAAAAACATTTTTCCTGTCGTCATTTTCCATCCATTTAAAATCTCATCGTTGCGAAACAGAAAAAAACTTTTGTCTCTTCGTTGTTTAAAATGTTGTTCGACAAGGTCATTCGTGTAACAAATTCTGTTGATGAGATTTTGTAAGGCTGCCCGAAGGGAGAGGACGAAACCAAAAAAGTTTCCAATCGCAATTTATGCTTCTGAAAATCAGAATCTCTGCCTCCTCACGAGGACTAATTATAATTCTCGAAAGGTTTGATTATCGTGACCTATGGTTAGACACCTTCAACAAAGACCAGACAACCTAAAGCTGTCGTCGGGAAACGGGACAAGGGTCACATTGAAAGCTCCGATTTTGATAATTCCGGGAATTCGATTCTTAACATCTGTCCCAAGATGTTGTTATTGTTATTAAACCCAAGCTTTCGGTCGAATCGTGTCCGAACTTCACTTTTGCAACACCCCCACCCCACACCCACACAGCCTCTTGCACACGCATACAAATTCGCTCAGCAGTAAAAGCACTTTGCTGAAAAACTCTATCAAAACCAGACGTTTTGTTTACGGGAGGACAGAAACTCGAGAGAGCTTTTGTAACGTTTCATAACAAAAACGGTTTTGATAGGATTCGACATATAAATTTGATGGGATGGAGGGATGCTGCGGGGAGGGGGGGGAATAGTGATGCGACACTCGGGATGAGTGACACGAAGTGGGAGTTAATGTGTGAGGAAGGAAAAACTTTTTTTTTTGTATAAACATTTCCGGAGGTTGTGTACGATAAGTGCGAGGGCGTTGGGGAAAAAATTTTCTGTTAGTCAGTTGGTGTGTCACTCTGACATTGAAATTTTTCCCTTCGCCTAATACATATTTAAATACGCGTGGGACTTGTGCCATTATCATAATTAACTGGATAATTATCATTATTATTTTAATTTTATCTGGACTGGTGACTACGACTGTAACTTATGGAAACCTTATCGGCTTGATTATGTAGTGGAAAGTGTCGAGACGGGAAATTTTTTGGCCGGAAGGAAGATCGTATTTTCTTGCCGCCACATTTTTTTCGTGATTACATGTTTAGGGGATGAGCCGTATTCTCAGGACCGTTGTCAGGGTGCTTTTTCCTGGTCCTTTCGACGAAAGAGCAAAATCAAATTCGATATGCTTTGTTGTAAAATTTTCCCACGAAATCGGTGGATGTGTGGTGAATTGATTCAATCGATAATTAGTGTGCATTATTTTTGAAATAAGTTCTCTGAAAACCGTGTAGTATTCATGTAGGTTTTTGGTAAAAGTGTGCATTATTTATGAAAGTTTTGTTCCTGAAAGAATGCTTATAATATTGATGGAATGGATTTTTGATGGAAGTGTGCATTACTTTTGAAATAAGCTTGTCATGAGTGTGCATTATTTTTGAAATAAGTGGAAGTGTGCATTACTTTTGGAATAAGCTTGTCATGAAGTGTGCATTACTTTTGGAATAAGCTTGTCATGAGTGTGCATTACTTTTGGAATAAGATTGTCACTGAAGTGTGCATTACTTTTGGAATAAGCTTGTCATGAGTGTGCATTACTTTTGGAACAAACTTGTCACGGAAGTGCATTGCCTCTGAAATAAACTCGTCACAGAAATGTGCATCACTTTTGAAATACAATTGTCGTGAGAGTGTGCATTATTTTTGAAACAGGGTTATCATGAAAGTGTGTATCACTCGTGAAAAAAAATTTTTGTTGGAGTTTTGATTCACTTAGGAAATAATAGCTGAAAATTTGAAATAAATACTTCGCAAAGATCGCACGACTTACGTAATCAAATTTTCATTAAATTGTGCATTACTTTTGAAATAGGTCGCAGTTAAAAATTTACATAATTCACAGAGCGAATTTGTATAATATAAATAGATCGATGTTTATAAAACGGATTTTTTTTTTCACTCATTCATTCAACAAACTGTGACGTGACATCTTTTACCAACAGTGTGCATTACTTATGAAAGTGTTTATTAATTAAATGTGTCAGAGAGAGAAAAAAATTTCCGCTCTCACCCATGCTTAGCATTTGGGAGGAGGTGGGATTTCGTACGAATCCTTTTTTCCTTCTCTTTTGACAGGAGTTATTGACAGTTTCCACGCTTTGAAGTTCTTTTTGTTTTCGAAAGTTCTAGAAAGTTCAGAACCTTTTTTTTTATTAAAATCATTTTCGAAAAGAAGGAGAAAATGTGTCCAAATTCCTTTTAACAAAATCAACTTCGTTAATGAGTCTCCTTTCAGCGAGTCCTTTTTCGAATGAGAGCAAAAACTTTTTCCGAGCAAAAAGACTTTTTTCTCGCTGTCGGAAGGGAAAAACACTTTTTAATTATTTTGAGGTTAGACTAACAGGAGCGTTAAGTCGTTTCGGTTGAACGAAGAACAAACTCACAGCCTTGTTAAAAGGGTTTTTGTTTTCGTTTCTTTCATTCTTTCCACCTCTGTCCTTGAATATTGTGTTTCTACGCAAATAGAAACTTTGGGAAATGATTTATACGCTCGGATGCGGATAAGAAAAAGTGAGAAACCGAGTTTTCCGAAGTTCAAATTTGGTTTTATACGTGCCTGGGCTATTCCTCTCACCCACCACCACCACCACCTCCACCCCCCATGCCCAATTCCCAACCTCTCTGGTAATATTACGTTATTTACTTCTTACAAAATGTTCTTTTTATTTTATTTTGTTTATCTTTTATTTTTATGCCTTTCTCACCGCCTTCTATTTTTTTTTGGAACACTTTTATCGTTCTGTTGTTCACATTATGATTTCTTTATTTTTGGTTTTCCTTTAATATCGCGTATTATGTCGCCTTTTGAGCACGCGATTTGTGTTCCATGGGGGGTGTAAACTCTTTGCTTGTTCAGCAGTGTTTCTTTAAATTGTGTGCTTTTCCATAACCTAAAACCGGTTCGATTCTAAGATCAAAAGGAAAATGTCCTTTCCTTTCGGTTTTAATGCGGGTTTGAAGTTACGTAACTCATTTCATAAATATTGCACACTCTCACACGGAATTCGTTTGAAAAGTTGTCTAGACTTTCACGAGGAAGTCTCACACGGGTCATTCATTTTAAAACTGATGTAGAAAATCAGCAAGAAGTCATTTCATAAATATTGCACACGAAGGAAGTCACTAATTACGCTACGATAACTTTCTACAGCATTTTTAGAATCAATCTAGAATCAATTTAATGAAACAGTGCTGAATAAGCAAACATTTACATCAAAGTACTATGAACTCATTTCATAAATATTGCACACTCTGAAGAAAAGTTGTCTAGACTTTCACGAGAGTATGCATTTAAAACTGATGTAGAAAATCAGCAAGAAGTCATTTCATAAATATTGCACAGAAGGAATCAATAGAATCCATTTCTCACTAATTACGCTACGATAACTTTCTACAGCATTTTGCTTTCCATCTTAGAATCAATCTGATTTTAGGTTATAGGAATGCAATTTAATGAAACAGTGCTGAATAAGCAAACATTTTACACATCAAAGTACTATGAACTCATTTCATAAATAATGCACACTTGAATGAATCAATCAAATTCTACATAACACTCGAATCTGCTTGAGAATCGTCCAGCAGTGGTCTTAGACTCTACCCAGTTGTCGGAATAAAGGTTAGCGTAACTTCAAATCCGCATAAAAACCGACTGTTAATGTTTTCCCGTTTAACTACAAACCCAATTAATAATTTAACAACTACAATCGCGATGTTTTGTTTCTTCGTCGCCATTTTCAGGTAGTTTTAACACAAAGAGTTAAGAAGAATAACTTTTCCAAACCGTTTTTGTATGCGCGACCTATTTTTGACTTAAAACTGCGATCGGCCATAACAGTGCATCTTTGAAACTATTTCCGGCGCCAGCAACTTAAATTCCTTTCTCATTTGAATGGGGAGTAAAAGTTGAGAGCCGTCGATGACGACAACGAAGACTTTCTTTGTTCTAGAGTTTTTGTTGTTAAAATTTTCAGATTTGGGCTCCCCGGAAATCTGTTACCGGAAATGTTTCCCAAAATCTAAACCCACCCCCATGTCCCCAGCCTCAATTTCCGTTTTATTGTCAAACAACGAAGTCTTGCAAGTGTTTCGACAAATTTTGCAATTCAAAAAGGGATTTCGAGCTGTCATTCATCGATGTTTTAATAATTAATGAAAGGAATCAATTAATCGCTCAACAGAAGCTACTTCCGCCATTTTTAATTTAAGTTCCAACCGGCCATACTCAACTACAGCAGTTAGTTTTCGGGATGGTGATCATGAATAATCGCCGTAAAATATGAATATATTCGCCTGATTTATCACTTTTACCGTAACGTATGGTACGAAATGACCTTATGATCGGCAAAATATATTTGTATACAATCAGCGAGAACTCATTTCATAAATATTGCACACTATCACACAGAATTCGTTTGAAAAGTTGTCTAGACTTTCACGAGGAAGTCATTTCGCTAATACTCCACTTAATTTACGGGTCATTCATTTTAAAACTGATGTAGAAAATCAGCAAGAAGTCATTTCATAAATATTGCACACTTGCAGAAGGAATCAATAGAATTATAGCAGCAACTGCAGCTATATTTCCTGCAACTATAGCAGGGAGAGAGGGCTTTTTAAATTAAATGTTGGTCAGTAAGTAGTATGTTAGTATATCTTGCATTATTCATTCCGGAATTATCTGGTGATCGCGCCTAAAAGTCAACCACAGGAACGCGGCGTCGAATTCTTTCCTCCGCTTCCTTTTCCGACTATTCCATCTTCCAAATAGACTATAATTTACTATAAATCGGCTATTTTTTGTGTGGGAAACCCTTCCAATTTCTTAAAAGTTAAGATAATGTCTCAAACCTTTTATCATTTGGATAACATCCCAGAATATGTTGACAAAGGAAAGGAAGAAAGACCTTTGAGGACTTTTTTTGTGCGTGTGTCTGATACCAATAACCTTAGAAAAGATCCAGGAGGAGGATGGGAGATGGAAAGGTTTTTTAACGGAATAACAAAAAAATTTGAGAAACCTTTTCCTCCCCTTTATGAGGTTGCTTTAATCTGACAAAATGGCGGCTTTAAAACCGTTTCAAATTAGAAGCTTGGAAAAAAATTTTTTTTTTTTGTTCCTCTTGTTCTTTTAATTAAAAGCCTCATTTTCTGGGCCTTAGGTCTTCGATTTTAAATTCTCTATCTAGTTATACTGATTCTCTCTCTCTCTTGTAAATAAAGGTCGTGTCTGAAAGGAAGTCGTTACGCGTTTATAATTTGTTTAGTGTTTTACGGGCCTTTTAATTAAATTCGTGATGACGGCAGCCGATTTTGGTGTTCAGAGCGGAAGGCCTGGTGTTGTGGTTAAGGTTCTCGACTACAGGGGTTATGGTGGTGGTTACAAATCCTCCTCCTGTATTCTGTATATAGATTAGAAGGTTGTTTGTATTTGTTTTCGTTATTTACAGTTCATATTCTATCGTGTTGTACCTGTCTTTAAACTTGTCTTCCTCTTTCAACTACCAAATTTACAACATCATTCCCGTCTTCTGCTAATATTTTCACATCTTTTACGGACAGTGGACAGGCTGAAAATCTTTTCTATCCTGATCTAATAACCTCTTTCTACCTCTTTACTTCTTCCAACTTATCCTCTGTGGACGATTTTAGTGATTTTAACACTATGACGTCTGCTGGCCCACTGTGAGGTCATAAAATCGCCAACCGTTGACTCCAGGTGTCATGAAATATTCACAAACACTATTGGCTGAGCGCCGTGTGACGTCACTTCATAGTTCATATGTTCATGGCCGGTCACGTCATTAAGTTCATATGTTGTGAATTTAAAATATTGGTGCTCAGGCAGTATGAGAGTCACTTCCTCCGGCACCGACGTTAAAAAATTTATACTAAACCTCCGGACGTCATAGTGGTAACAAGGAGACCAAAAAGTGTGCATCATTTATGAAATAAACCTTTGGAAAGTGTACGATGTGCACTAATTTTGAAATGAGATCCGTCTTCAAGTGTGCATTACTTATGAAAGATGTTGACCGTGAAATATGATGTCCATCAAATCATTCATTCACAGTATAAATATTATCGGAAGGTATTTGCGGCTCGGCTTAAGTTCGTACGTTGTGAATTTAAAATATTGGTGCTCAGGCAGCATGAGAGTCAGGTCCACCGGCACCGACACCAAAAAATTTACATCAGACCTCCGGACGTCATAGTGTTAATAGAGTTGTTATATATTCGGTATAAAAATATAAGTTAGAGTGAATATACAATGTGATTTACATGTATTTATCATGTCGCTTTTGTGGAACGATCTCCTGGAAATTAGTTCTTGAAGTTATGCGAAATCGGTTGAATTTTGTTTAGTGTCGTATGAATTTCCGAAGTCTTTAGTTACGGTCGCATAAAACGAGACATGATTCTGTGTCTCAGTTTTAATAATGTCGCGTTCACGGGATTTGAGAAAAAAATAAAAACGTCAGAAATGAAGTACTGATACGTTTGTTTTTGGTTTCGGGGTCCGATTCCGGAACGTGTTTTCCTTTGTCTGGAATTTTCCAATTTTTCACGGACACGCGATTCGGAATAGTCAGCAAAATGAACAACAATCGTATCAAATTTTGAAAAAAGTAACAAATTAACCACGCGTCATTTTCACGCGAGTTCACTTCCTCCGACGTGATTTAAATGAAAAATTTATGAAGTATACTCCCCACTTTGGGGGTGAGTTTTCGGGGGAGGGCAAAAAGCTCCAAATCTCCGTTTCGCAGTTCTTCCATACATCATCCGTCAATCTATTTTGTTGTCGGTTTAACTTTCTTGCTGTTGTCTGTTTTGTATTGAGAGTTACGTCGGATCAAATTGGACAGTCTCGAAACTGTTATCGGCGTTATTGTTAGAAGACTCGAAATGATCATCTCGAATGACGTGGAGGTGAGTCGGTGTGATAACAAATTCTTTTTTGCGTCAGCGATTCCCCCGAAATCCTATTCAAAAAGCAATAAAATTCTAATTTTTCTGTTTGTTTGTTTGTTTGTCTGTTTGTTTGTTTTATCTGTCTGTCTCTGTAATCCGATTTCTAATTCTTTGTTCTCAAAATTCTGGAATCTTCTTCTCCATTTTCAAACAAAAAAGATCAAAGCAGAGGCGTGTGATTCGTAAAACCTGAAGAACTGTTGTCTCTCATCTTTTCTTTTGTATGAAACAGATAGTTATGCGATTTTTTTTATGCGAATTTACTTATAAATGTCTTTTGAATAATTCTCTCATAAATAATGCACACTTGAGAAAGGTTGACTCGACAGAAATTCGTTTGATTATATTTTTAATTTTATAAAGAAATTTTTGAATATGAAATGTTCTTAGAGAGTGTGCATTACTTTTGAAACGAGTGCCTTCATTTTAATCATAATGGATATTTATAAAAGTGCCCGATTCTCTTCGAAGTGAATTCTTTCTACAAGTACGCAGGACGAGGGAAGTGAAATCTTTCTAAAGTGTGCATTATTTATGAAAGATTTATAAAGGTATACAGTACTTGATATAAACTAAAAGAATGTCGTGTGTATAACTCACATAATAAATGGTTGTTAACGGTATAAACTATTTACAAAATGATTTCTTTTTAAAACACATAATATAATGCATATATACAAAGACAGAGATTAGCTTTCGTACATAGATTCATAACATACAATTCTATAAGTATATACTCAATATACTTTTATGAGAGATTTATTATAAAGTCCATCATCTACATCAGTAAAGATCTCTGATCTAGCATCAGTAAAGTGTGTGCAATTGTAAGGATGTGTCTGATTTATATAATTTTAAATTGTACATATATATACTAACCGTGTTTCTATTATTTTATACATACATTATATATATAATGCGGTGGTTGGGGTTTCGAATCCCGTTTTTCACCCTTAATTTTTGAGTATAACAGGATGCGGGAGGAGGATTCGAACTCACGACCATTTGTGTCCAAGTCAGAAACTATATAGAGCCGCAAATGTATATATATATAGTATATTTTCGGGGGGCTGTGGGGTAGTGCTTAAAGCGGCCAACTGCAGAGTTTATAGTCGTGAGTTTGACTCCTGTCTTGTGTCCTGTTATGCTTGAGGATGAAAAACGGGATTATAACTCAAATAAATAAAAATATATTTTGTATATTTGTATATATAATTTGTACATCTCTCATTGGGAGTTGGAATACCTGTATATAAATCATACAAACAGATTTTTTAAAGAAACCATTTTATAAATAGTATAAACCGTTAAGGATAATTCATGACATCAAAAATCCACACAATACAAAAACCTTCCTACGCCACTGATCAAAAAATTCCTTTTTTTCTTTTGAAAGCAGATAATGTAAAGAGATATTTTTAGAGGAAAGGCTGTGACACAGATATACACACACACTAACACAAATTTCGATGAAAGAGAAAAGGACTTTGAATCCAAATTTTTTCTCTTTTTGGAATTCTTTCATCCCCCCTCAGCCTCCCTCCCCCGCTCTCCTCCATCTCTGTCCCACTTCACCTATCTTCTCGTCATTCGTACTCGACCATACACTTGAATACACGCTACATTACCGTTTTATCTACTTGTGTCTTTTCCTCTTTTTATGATTGGCATAAAAAAAAATTTTTTTCTTCTCTTCCATACCAGAGGAAAGGAGGAAAAGAGGGGGTCTATTTCGAAAATTTATTTATTTATCTATTTTCGAAGATGTCTCTTGAGTGATAATAAAGATGTACAAGCTTCAGGTCTTATTTTCTTTATTCTGTTGTATAAGTCATTTTTCATCCATTCTGGTATGCTTCCTTCAGTCATCTTCTTCCTTCTCGTTTGTATATAGTCTTTGACATTCTCGACTTCCTGTTGTTGTTGTTGTTGTTATTCCTGTGAAATATTGATTGATCAATTGATTGATTGATAACATCTTCGTCTTGTTGTGTTTGAGTCATTTGTTACGTAGTACAGACTAACTGGCGGCTCCTTCACTGTCGTTCTAGGTCCTATTTTTCTTATTTAAAGAATTAATAAAAGTATATATTGATACATAAAACTTTTTATTAATTAATTATTAACACTAGGACGTCTGATGGTGGTCCCATGCAATATTGGCTGAGTGCCGGTGACGTTATGTTGTGAATTTAAAATTATGTTGGTGCTGAAGCAGCATGAGAATCAGTTCCACCGACACCAAAAAATTTACATCAGACCTCCGGACGTCATGGTGTTAACACTATGCATGCTCAAGCAACAATCTCCAGAGATTTGGAGATACGCGAGTGTCTTTGAGCTTCTCTAATAATGCAATAAGCCCGAGCATTTAAGAGAAATTCGTTTCACAACTTTTGTATACTCCTATTGAGACTTCAATTCATAAATACTGCACACTTATATCAATATTTACATGTATATACAGTATAAACAGAAGCCTGAGGTTGTCTTTCTGTTTATTTTAATTGGTATTTGAGTATCTTAATTTGGTTTTGTAAGTAACGTAAATAAGTGTGCATTATTTATGAAATGAGGTGGTGCTTGAGTTGTGCATTACTTTTGAATTGAGTTTTTACAAGTTGCCTATGAAAAGTTATAATAAATGAAAGGACTTCTCAGCCTTTGTTGTGAATCTTATGTATAAGTATTAAGCAGTTGAGTATAAGTGTGCATTATTTTTGAAATGAGTTGATGTTGATTTTGTGTAGTTCACGAGTCTTCCGCTAAAAGTCTGACTTATTCATAAAATGAGCAATTCATGAAGGACAATTGTCTATTATTATTGAGACTTCATTTCATAAATACTGCACACTTATATATACGTCTAATGTAAATTTATTCGTGTGGTGCCGGTGGAACTGACTCTCATGCTGTCTGAGCACCAATATTTTAAATTCACAACATATGAACTCTAATGATATTCGCCCACATATATAAATAAGTATAAGATCACCATCGACGCATGCGCAATAATTTCCGAATGTGACGTCACCGGCACTGTGAAATATTTCATGGGACCACCGTGGGCCATCGGCACTTAGTAGATACTGTTTTCATGACCCGACAGTGGGCCAGGAGACGTCATAGTATTAATATCGTACACATTGGTGGTAACATCTTTCCCTTGCGATTTCCTTACTTCTTTCTTTCTCCAGACAAAACAGGAAGTTGTACCGGATGCTGTGTTTCAGTTGGTTTTCTCTACAACTCTATATATACTATAGCTTACATCATAGTTTCTCTCTAGTCCCTGTTTAAAAAATTTTTCATCCTGTCCTTGTCCATCTCTTTAATAACTTCCGTAAAAGGCGGAAACCCCATATCAGCACATCATCGGGACAAAATAGTCAATCTACAAATTAACTAGCTGATATGCATAATAACTGATTTTAGCTATTTATACGCAAGTATACGCGTAAATAATTAAACGTCTCGACGTTTGAGTTTGAATTAAAATTGAGGCACCGCCTTTTAAAGACTCACTCGAGCTTGATAATTGTGACTCATTCCTACTTGTTGATAATGTGTCGACAAAAATCCCTGAAAGTTTTTGGAAACTCGAGTAATTCCCATTCCGCTTAGCTGTTAAACAGTTTCCGTTTGTGAATTATCGGTTTCTCTCTTGATTATATTCAGAGTATACATTCGAAGGAGAAGGTTTCATCTAAAAATGTAATCATCGGAAATGTCGGTGGAAGCTTAAATCTTGTTTACTGCCTGAGAGCACAATTTTGTAAACCTACTTCCTCCAATTTTTCCTCTTCCTCTTCAACCCTTTTCCTCCCTCCTCCTCCTCCTTTTCCCTCCTCTTTTCACCATAATGTAATTAACTTATTCCGTCCTTTGAGAGGAACAATATTGAAAATACCTGGAGATGCTAATTCGATTCTCCTCGACAAAAGGTTAAAAGAAAAATTTTCAAAAATTTGTTTTCCATTTTCAAATGGAATTTCCTGGGAATAATAAAATCCTGAGAGGAAGGAAAAGCTGGCGCCATCTTGTCGGAATTGGAAACTGGGAAATGATTTACGGGATAAACGGAAGAAAGCCGGTAGATTGACTTAGGAAATGAATTTTTCGAACCAGTGTGCATTATTTTTGAAATGGTTTGCCATACAACTGTGTGTTATGTATAAAAATTTTTCTTGAAAATTAACATAATTTATGAAATTAGTTCGTCAAAGTGTACATTACTTATGGAATGGATTAGTGAAGGTTTACCGTAAATCTTCATGTACGTGTGCAGAATTTATGAAATGAATTATTAACAAATTCTTGGATCATATATTTAGTTGTTTAGGAGTGTGCAATAGTTTTGAAGTGAATGACAGGTCGTTTCTTTTCCTAAACGGAAGCTGTTGGTAAACAGCAATAAAAGGATATTGTGTGCATTATTTATGAAACGAGTTCTCCGTTTGTATCACGTATGAGAGATCCGGTTAGAGAGTGTGCATTATTTATGAAATTCTTTGTAAGAGCGTTTGTGGACTGGATGTTACACGAATATCAACATCACTGGTTTTGTCTGTACTTTGTTAAAGTGTGCAATATTTATGAAATGAGTCTCCGTGAAAGTTTGTATCACTTGTGGAGAATCCGATTAGAGAGTGTGCATTATTTATGAAATATATGTTGTTTATGAGAGTGTTAATGAAATGAGTGTTACATGCATGTGACCATAATTTTTTGTGTAAAATCTTTGTCAGAGTGTGCAATATTTATGAAATGAATTTTTTGATGAGTGTGCAATAATTTTGAAGTGAGTGATAGGTCATTCTAATACGTTTTTAATTTCTCGGATAATACAACAGAAGCCTTGTCTGAAGATATTGTCAAGGAAGCTGTTGGTTAAACAGTAATAAAAGGATAAGTGTGCATTATTTATGAAATGAGTTGTTTGTAAGGGTTCATGTATTGGAGTTTATGTGAACATCATATATTTTGTGAATACTTTGTTTAACCGTGCAATATTTATGAAATAAGCTCTCCGTGAAAGTTTATATCACATACGAGTGAATCCGATTAGAGAGTGTGCATTATTTATGAAATAAGTTGTTTGTAAGAGTGTTAATGGAATGAATGTGACCATCATTTAATGTGTGGAATCTTTGTCAAAGCGTGAAATATTATAGTTATAGTTATAGTTGAGTTTTGAGGAGGATTTGAACTCGCAACTATAACTTCTTAGTCTGGGACTTAACCACTATACCATAGACCTCCCGTCAAAGTGTGCAATATTTATGAAATAAATTCGACTGTAAAGCGTTCATAACTTATGATATGAATTGTTTGGTGACTGTGCAATATTTTTGAAATGAGATTTTGACTAAAAAACCAGTATTTATAAATCAGTTCATGGCAAAGTTGAGTTTTTGTATAGGATGGATTATACTTTCAGGTAACTTTCCATCCAACAGGATGTTTATAGTTAGTTTGGGTTAATAACAACAGTAACTAATACTGTATGCTTCATTTTTGCATGCTCAAACAACAAAAATGAGAGAAAGATAGAGACTTTAGCTGCTGTAAGGTTAGACGACACACAGATCGACAGACAGTATTACATCCAAAGACCCAATTCGACATTTTTATGTAACATAAATTTGATACAGATTTGGGAGTCATCAGCTATTCGTGAATAAATAATGAAAAAGGAAGAGCAAACATTAAACGTTAGGAATGGAACAGAGACAAAGTTAATGAGATGATGATTGGCGACCTTGAAACGATCACAGTTCGACGATTTCATGACGATTACCTTCTCTCCTTTTCACTACACTCCATTGATTTGTGTTGAGCTTTAATAACTTCTTATTTAAAAATGAAAAAACGCATCTCTCACCCCCTACCCCTTGCTAAGGGAAGGACCATAACTTTCCGATTCTGTTGAACGGTTGAATAACTTCTAAGAAGAAGGCTCGCGAAAAGCTTTTCTCATTCAGAAGTGAGAAGGAAAAGCTTTGACTCGTGTCGAGTTGAACATAAATCCGGTTTCCTCTTCCATGACTTGAACCCCGACTCACCTAACTTAATAGATAAATGTTGAGCTAATGAAATGTTCAACGAATCAGAATATATAATTCTTAAAAGCTTTCTTTCTTCCGTCAACCCTCCGCCACCACATCCACCCCCGGCCCGAGTTAAAATGGCGGATTTAATTTTTTGCTTGGGAAAATAGAAACAAAAGCTCTTCCCTGTCGGCGATGATTAAAAATTTTTGTGTTCTAATTCGAAGGAAACGCCAAAAATTTTGGTTCTACTTGCGTGTCGAGTGCACGTGTACACACCGCTGTGGATGTTTATTATTAAAATGGCGTAAAGACTTACACTCATTGAAGTTGCTCAAGTCCAGGTCAAGGACACTAGACTCCGTTTCAATTGATATTTATTGACACGTGATCACATGGGGGTACCCGTGAACTCTTTTACGGCCCACATTACAACAGGAATTGTAGTTCGATTCGCGTTTCGATTTGATGTTACTACTCCCTCCCTCCCTCCTCTCCCCGCACCCAAAATTTGACTTGTGTTTTGTGTCCCGCTTATTTTATTTATTTATTTATTTATCTCTTTGAAATATTTTATTTATTTTTCAAATGTCGTCCTCTACTCTCATCCATTTTCCCTCTCCTCTCTCCTCCTCCTCCTCCTCCCCGTTTTTCATTTTTAATTAAATTTCAGTTCCGGACGACAAATTTTATTAGGTCTTGTCTATGCGGCCTAAGAATTCCTTCTTCTCGCTTAAATGTAAATTTGCCTTCTGCTACTCCTCCATTCGTTCTGATCGTAAAAGTTATTCTCGCGGCGGCCATCTTGTGCGAATGGTAACTTAGATGATGGAACTATCACTGGTATAAAGCGGATTAATACCGTCAGGTCTTTTTTTACGCGATAGATTAGGGTATTGAAAGCTCGTGGGGCATTCGTGTTGATAAGCTCTACTATAAGAAAAGGAGAGTGTGCAGTACTTATGAAATGAATTTGTAGGTACGGTTCATAAATTTTCAAATTCGCATGAGTTCAAGAAAAATGGCGGACTACGAAGTCTGTAGTAGAGGAGTGTGCAGAGTTTGAAAGGAGTTTCTGAGTGTGCATTACTTTTGAAATATGTGTCTTTCTAAAATATTTGCGCTTTCTAATGTAGAGAACCTTTGTAAAAGTGTGCAGTACTTATGAAATGAATTTTAGGTGCGGTTCATAAATTTTCAAATTCGCATGAGTTCAAGAAAAATGGCGGACTATGAAATCTGTAGTAGAGGAGTGTGCAAAGCTTGAAACAAGTTCCTCTAAATAGTGTGCATCACTTTTGAAATATGCGTCTTCTAATGTGGAGAACCTCTATAAAAGTGTGCATTGATTTTGAAACTGATTTCTAGTCTAAGTGTGCAGTACTTATGAAATGAAATCCTTCTCACTTTGTGTATGATACATGAAAGATAATCATCATGGAAGTGTGCATCACTTATGAAATATATGTTGTTTATGAGAGTTTTACATGGATGTGACCATAATTTTTTGTGTAAAATCTTTGTCAGAGTGTGCAATATTTATGAAATGGATTTTTTGATGAGTGTGCAATAATTTTGAAGTGAGTGACAGGTCATTCTAATACGTTTTTAATTTCTCAGATAATACAACAGAAGCCTTGTCTGAAGATATATAAATAGAAAGATATTGTCAAGGAAGCTGTTGGTTAAACAATAAAAGGATAAGTGTGCATTATTTATGAAATGAGTTGTTTGTAAGGGTTCATGTATTGGAGTTTATGTGAACATCATATATTTTGTGAATACTTTGTTAAACCGTGCAATATTTATGAAATGAGCTCTCCGTGAAAATTTCTATCACATACGAGTGAATCCGATTAGAGAGTGTGCATTATTTATGAAATAAGTTGTTTGTAAGAGTGTTAATGGAATGAATGTGACCATCATTTAATGTGTGGAATCTTTGTCAAAGCGTGAAATATTATAGTTATAGTTATAGTTGAGTGTTGAGGAGGATTTGAACTCGCAACTATAACTTCTTAGTCTGGGACTTAACCACTTTACCATAGACCTCCCGTCAAAGTGTGCAATATTTATGAAATGAATTGACACTGCATATTTTGAAACTAAATTTTTGTGCAAACCGTGCAGTATTTATGGAACGACAGGTTCTCATGGAAGATATTCACTGCTTTTGAGATCAATTTCTTTTGTAAATATGCCGTACTTACGGAATGAAATGATTCACACACTGTGCATTACTTATGAAATGAACACTTCGAATGTCTTAAACAAAGAAAAGGTTCGAGTGATCGTTTAATTGCAAAACTCTGGGTCACGGTTTTAATTATCTGCCGCTCTCGTCGATGATCATCTTTTATTTATCTTATTCCAAGAATGAAAAGTTTTCCTCGTTCAAGGAAAGGGGAGAAAACCCGGGAAGATGAAAACCAAAAAGAAAAATATTGGGAGAGAGGAAGAGGCTGGCTGTGGATGGGGGATCAAAACAAGGATCATCTTTTTCGTAACGAAATCATCAATATCACGACTCCCTTTCATAATTCTCTCTCTTCTTCATTATCTTCTTCTTATTTCGTCTTTTTTCTTTTCTTTTCTCTCAGAGTTTCTCTTCCAATTTATTTCTCAAACCTTTTTGATTCTGCCTTCCCCTCCCCCTCCGCCATCCTCTCTCTGTTGTCTTAAAATTTTATTTTGTGTGAGCTTTGAATTATTTTTATTTACTTTTCCCTGTCGGCCATTATGCTTTCTCACGAATTCTTTCTTTATCTTTTCCGTGTCTCCGTTTACCTATTTATGCTTTTTATCTATCTATCTACCATCTCTCCGTCTACTTTGTTTTTATTGTTTTGCGTATTATCGTTAGCTGATTCTATTTATAGCTCTCTAAACTCTAGTTATAGCTCTCAATCACTGTGATGTGTAAGAATTGCGTTATGTAACCCATGCAAACGTGAAAAATGTTTTGATAAGTGGTGACGAGGTCGAATTTGTAGATTTCAACTTCCTGTCGCATAAAAGAGACCGCATAAAGCTCAATCCGGTGTAAAGTATTTTTAGTTATGCTAGCTACGTGGAAGGAATTACACTCAAACCTGTTTTGGTGCGGTGGATAGAGACCGTATAAAGAAAACGCATAAAAAAATTGCACAAAAACAGGTTTGAGTGTATTTCATAAGTTTTGCACAAATTCGTCGGGTTTAAAGCAAGACAATAGCCTTCATTTCATAAGTAATGCACACTACATTGCTTCTCTTATCTATTTCTTCTTCTTCCTAGCTTTCTTTCACTCTCTTCTTGTTGCTCTTACTACCTTACACCCTCCTCCAGACAGAGTTTCCGGTTATTCCAGTATCCAAATCCTGAGGTTAAGACACTGGTCTGCTCACTAGATAAAAAGCCGCAGGTGATACTGACACTATGACGTCCGCTGGCTCCATTGTGGGGCCATAAAAACGCCAACCGTTGACCGCTGATGACTCCAGGTGTCATGAAATATTCACAAACACTATTGGCTGAGCGCCGGTGACGTCACTTCATAGTTCATATGTTGTGAATTTAAAATATTGGTGCTCAGGCAGTATGAGAGTCACTTCCACCGGCACCGACATTAAAATTTACATCAGACCTCCGAACGTCATAGTGCTAACAAGGAGACCAAAAAGTGTGCATCATTTATGAAATAAACCTTTGGAAAGTGTACGATGTGTGCACTAATTTTGAAATGAGATCCGTCTTCAAGTGTGCATTACTTATGAAAGATGTTGACCGTGAAATATGATGTCCATCAAATCGTTCATTCACAGTATAAACATTATCGGAAGGTATTTGTAGCTCGGCTTAATGGGAATTCGAAAATTATTTTTAAACCCACTCACGCTGTCGGGGAAATTTGGGGAAGGGGCGCGGGGGGGATGTTTCAGTATCGGAAATATCGTCCCGGAAAGTCTCGTGTTTCGATATTTTCATTCGCAGTGTTAGCTCATCGAAGGATATGTGAATCTATCTCTAAATTACATCCCGTTTTAAGTTACATGACTTGTTTACTGATCCGACGGTAGCCTTGGTCTTGATCTTAATTTCCTGCACGACATGTTCTCTCCTCAGCAAAAAAGATTTATTTCCCATCTTTCTCTCATTTTTGCGCTGTCGCAAAAGCTTCTCTCAAAACCGAGCCGACTATAAAATGTAATCGATCAAACCTGTACCTTCAACGCTTCACTGATGCATACACCCTGGAACACGATTCTACTCTATAACGAGTCTAAAACTGCTGAAATCGGAACGGAACGTTTTGTAAAACTGCTTACAACGCAGTTTCATGTGTGTGTGGGTATATATTATACGCGAACACGAACAACCTACCAGTCAGCAGTATTAAATCCTGTTTTGTGATTCAAATTCCTAAGCTATAAAATGTAGTCACGGAAATCATAAATTATGGTCGTTTTGGTGTTGTAACAGACCTCATTTTTGCAGGAGTGTGCAGTATTTATGAAATGAAATCGTCTCAAAGTTATGCGTTTATATTGAACCAATTTTATCTGACAATCTTATCCGAACAATTCTGAATAACCTGAAAATCAATTTTATCTGAATTGGCTAGTATCTTGTAAATCAATTCCTTTTAAAAGTGTGCATTATTTATGAAAGATGTATGTATTTTGAAGTATTTATAAAGCCGGATTTGATTTCATAAGTAGTGCACATTTATACAAGGAATTTATTTCGAAAACATCATTCTTTTGTGAAGGTTCATTTCATAAATGTTGCACATTTTCATGATAAATATCTTTCGCCCATATTGTCACTTACAGAAGGAACTCATTTCATTGTTAGTGTGCATTATTTATGAAAAATATTTATCTTAACGTAAACGAGTCCTTCAATATTCGTTTTTATTTGTGGAGTTAGTTTTCCCAAGAATTGTGCAGTATTTATGAAATGAATTTAAGAATCTAGTGTGCAGTATTTATGAAATGAATTCAGGAATCGAGTGTGCAGTATTTATGAAATGAATTCAGGAATCAGTGTGCAATATTTATGAAATGAATTCTGGAATCAAGTGTGCAATATTTATGAAATGGATTCAGGAATCAAGTGTGCAGTATTTATGAAATGAATTCAGGAATCAAGTGTGCAGTATTTATGAAATGAACTTAGGAATCGAGTGTGCAATATTTATGAAATGAACTTAGGAATTGGGTGTGCAGTATTTATGAAATGAACTCAGGAATCAAGTGTGCAATATTTATGAAATGAATTCAGGAATCCAGTGTGCAATATTTATGAAATGAACTTAGGAATCAAGTGTGCAATATTTATGAAATGAACTCAGGAATCAAGTGTGCAATATTTATGAAATGAATATCAGAATCCAGTGTGCAATATTTATGAAATGGATTCAGGAATCAAGTGTGCAGTATTTATGAAATGAATACACACACAAGCGAGCGTTATTCACGAAATAAAGTCCTTGTTTGGGTGTGCATTATTTATGAAATAGAGTCTTTAGTAAAGAGTTTTAAAGACGCAAAGCTTTTAGGAAAAGCTCCACCCGAAATAATTAATCTGAAAAGCTTCGGGTCGGAGCTTTGATAATCGGTCAAATTCTCGATGATCCTCAGGGAAACTTAGTAAACAATTCAAATAAATTGGGAAAGGGTTAGGCTAATCCCGGTTTAGCTTAATCAGCCGCTTTCAGCAGTTAAAAGCTCTCATCGTTGTACCTAATACAAGCTTTCCATTCATTTCTTTCGCCCGGATTAATCGCCTTCCTCTTTCCTCAAATCAATGATGCCAACTTTTACACAAAACTTGGAAAATCTGTTTAACTCATAAAACCTACACAATTTGATTCGATCCTGAAACGTGTCAGCAATGGCTGGGTTAATAAGAGAAGGCTGTTCAACATAACCTTTCGTTTAGCGTTTTATGTTACGCAATTTGTAAGCTGTGGGTTCGCCATTTGCATAATCCTGTTTACGGGATGGGATAATTAGCGGACAGTTGGAACCCTGCGATATGTCATTGAAAAATGACAACATGGCGACACTTCCTTCTTCTCTGTTTGAACTCAAAGCCCAAGATCACATGTCGGAATTAAGTTTCCCATTCCTCTAGGGCTCTTTCGCGGATGATGAGGATCGGATTCGTGACCAGAGCTTCTACTGTTACTTCCTTCATGTTTTCCTTGTTGTCCTTGTTCCTGTTAATACTAAAACCATTTTTCAGTCGTGGTTTTAGACAAATATTGGTTTACGCGTATACAGTAAAAGTCTTTCCACGACTGAGTCACTACAGAAGTAGCCGCTTCACAAAGTCTTCTCATACAGCAGTTTCTGTATCCAAGAGGGGAAAGGGGACTGGAACTGGTACCAAGATTCTGAATTTAGTTATAGAAGACAAAACAAATTATCTGAGCATAATTATCTACCTCAGATGAATACCGACAGCCTCACAGAAACTGATATTCAAATATTTCCGGAACAACAGATTTCAAGACGACTGGAACGACAGAAATGGAATAAAAAAATGAGAATCACATATACATCCCCGTTTTATTTCATAAGTAATGCACACTCTTTCGTCGGTTAGTTTTTTCATTCATTGTGCAATATTTATGAAATGAATTCCCGAATCCAGTGTGCAATATTTATGAAATGAATTCAGGAATCAAGTGTGCAATATTTATGAAATGAATTCAGTAATCGAGTGTGCAATATTTATGAAATGGATTCAGTAATCGTGTGCAATATTTATGAAATGAACTCAGGAATCAAGTGTGCAGTATTTATGAAATGAATTTCAGAATCGAGTGTGCAATATTTAAGAAATGAATTCACGAATTGGGTGTGCAATATTTATGAAATGAATATCCGAATCCAGTGTGCAATATTTATAAAATGAACTCAGGAATTAAGTGTGCAATATTTTTGAAATGGATTCAGTAATCGATTGTGTAATATTTATGAAATGAACTCAGGAATCAAGTGTGCAGTATTTATGAAACGAATTCCCGAATCCAGTGTGCATTATTTATGGAATGAACTCTAGGGATTGAGTGTGCAATATTTTTGAAATGGATTCAGGAACTGAGTGTGTACTACTTGTGAAATTAATTCCCCAAGTTTAGTGTGCAATATTTATGAAATCAATTCCCAAATCGACTGTTCAATATTTATGAAATGAATTCAGGAATGGAGCATACAATATTTACGAAATAAATTCTCAAATTGACTGTGCATTACTTATGGAATAAATATTGTATTAAATTTTGTATATAAGTAATTATTTCGTAATTGATAGACTTTCACGAGAGACTCGTTTCTAAAGTATTGCACATTATCTCATTAATTTGGGAAGATTTCATTTCATAAAAAACGCACACTTTCGTGGAGTTAGAATGTTCGCACTCTTCATTCATATTCACCGCCAACAAACCTCCGGACTCACGGTTCCTCTATTTATTTTGCGAAGACATTCTCAAGCAATAAATAAATAAAATAACAATGGAAAGGAAATATTTTAAATTTTCACCACGAGACAACGATGTCACGACTCGTGTTAAATTAATGCCGGAATGCGTTTCTCTTATTATTAAAAAATCTTCTGGCAAAAAGATAAAAATTGTATCCATAATAAATTTGAAGATGTGATAAATAACCAGTGAAGAAGATTATGTTTGCATACTTTTTACGCTCTCCATGTTGCTTCTCGGGGAATTATTTAAAGGATTAAAAAGAAAAAAAGTGAAAAAAGGGCAAAAGCTCCGAGCTTTCGGATTGTTATTCACGGCCTCGTGGAAAGAAATGAAAAATTACGTTGGAATTTATTAAAATGTTGTTGAAACTGAGTGGCGGAATGATTTAGACGAGCGTCTTAACGTTTCTAATATGGCCGAATTCCACCGCCGCCTTGAACGTGCTCCTACTCCCGACCGAAAGGAAACCGATAAACATGGCTCTCATTTGGTTTTTAATTAGTCAAGCTCATTATTAATTCCCATTTTTAACTTTTCGTCCTCTCCTTTTTGTCGGGAGTTGTATCCAACAGGAATCGGTTTTATTTATTTGTTGCAACTTTTTTGCTCAACAGGATTTTCCTTTTTTGTTTCCTGTTTCTACCCGGAAAAACAACTTTTTTTCCCTCAAACTTTTTCTCGGAACTGTGTAATTGTCAAATTTTGGTTGTCAACACATTTTTGTATGAATGTATATTCGAGGAATTTTATTGGAAAAATCTTCATCGGTTTGTTATCTATGTGTCTCCGTGTTTTGATATACAGTATATCAGGGATGAGCAACACGCGGTCTGTTAAACATGTTTATGTGATCCGACGAGCATTTCTAAAATTCATTTCCCTTATCGACTTTCTCTTCATCATGTGCGTTAGTTTTGAAACGAGTTCGTTGGAAATAGTTGTGAAATGGTATATTCATAAAAGTGTGCATTACTTTTGAAATGATTTCATTGTAAAACGTGAAAAATTTATGGAACAAGGTCGTTATTAAGGAAAAGTTAGTTTCTGTCCTCATAATATATAAATTTATGTTGGCAACCACTAAACCTTTCATTTAAGTTTATTGATGAGTCAAACTGGCTCATTTTAATAGAAAAACAGCTACGTAATCGACACCTATACAACAGCATAACTCTTCAGACTACTGACGAAATGCGGTTTTGGAAAACCGAATATTTACTGACAATTACCAAGCTGTTGGTTAGTTTTGAAACGAGCTTCTTGAAAAATTGTGCGATGGTTTTGAAATGGCATACTCGTAAAACTGTGCATTACTTTTGAAATGATTCTTTGTTATAAAACCTTGCAAAATTAATGGAACAAGGTCGGTAATAGGGACAAGTTAGTTTCTGTCCTCTTCATATATAAATTTATGTTGGTAACAATTAAACCTTTATTTAAGTTTATTGATGAGTCAAACTGGCTCATTTTAGTAGAAAAACAGCTTCGTGATCAACACCTGTACTACAGCATAACTTTTCAGACTTAAAACTAAAAGCCGTTGAAGTTGTATAAACGGCGGTATACTGTATATATCAAGGATGAGCAACACGTGGTCCCTTAAACATGTTTATGTGGTCCGTCAAGGATTTCTAAAATTGAAATTTATTTTATCGACTTTCTCCCATCAATATATTGTTATACTATTCAATTATAATGAAATTGTACTTTATACTAAACCGAAACAATTTTTTTGTGACGAGTTACTCACTTGTCGGCGACTTGTTCAAACATGTAAACGCGTCTTGGTTCTGTGCTTGTTTGTGTTACCTTCTGTCACAAAATCAGTCAGACTGGTAAGCTGTCAACTACCAATTTCAGCAATTTTGAGTTTCTTGAAAGGCATGAGTGCTATATTATTGTCAAAAAGGTTTTATACCCAAAATTAAGTTTTCCTACAAATTTGTAAGGCCCGTCAAAAAATTTTATAACTAAATTGGGGCGTTGATTAAAAAGGTTGCTCACCCCTGCACTAGACATTTAAGAGGTGTACTTAAAAATTCACTTTTTTAAGTAAGTAGTCTGTTTCATAAATATTGCACACATTCACGAAGAATTTATTTCGTAAATAACGCACACTTGTAGAGTATTTTTCAAAAATATTGCACACTTTAATGAAGGTTTTGAATGGCGAATAAGACAGCCCTTTCATGAGGAACAAATTTCATACGCATTACACACTTATATGAAGAATCCATTTCATAAATAATGCACACTTTTGTAGAGTATTTCTCAAAAATATTGCACACTTGTATGAAGATTATATTCAAAATTAAGTTTTCCTACAAATTTGTGAGGCCCACCAAAAAAAATTTTTTAATTAAAATTGGGTCGTTGGTCAAAAAAGTTGCTCACCCCTGTTCTATCTTGCAATTGTTGGCAATATTCATAATTTATGAAATTCGTTAATAAAGTGTGCATTACTTATGGGATGAGGTAGTGAAGGTGTCCTGTGTGTAAACCCACGTGGGAAAATATACTATTCATGATAATAAATCCTCATGTACGTGTGCAGAATTTATGAAATGAATTTCTAATGAAGTGAACTATTTATATAACCTTGAATCATATATTTGAGTCGTTAATAGTGTGCAGTAGTTTTGAAGTGAGTGACAGTTCATTTGAACACATAAAATAGAACAGAATCCTTGTTTGTCAATAAATAAATAAATAGAGACACATTGTCAGGAAATTTGTTGGTATAACTGTGCATTATTTATGAAATAAGTTGTTCGTGAGAGTGTTTACAAAAGGGTTGTCAATGTGTATTGTCCTAAATTTTTCATGGAAGTGTTCAGTGTGCAATACTTTTGAAACGACTTCTCCGGAAAAGTGTGCATCCTTTAAGAGAATCCGATGAGAGAGTGTGCATTATTTATGAAATGAATACCATACAAATTTATGAGAATTACTTCTGTGTGGAAATGTGCAACACTTTTGAAGTGACTTGTATAAGAAAGTGTGCATTACTTTTGAAATGGGATGTCGATAAGTGACCATCACTTTTCTGGATTTTTCTTGTTCTCGAAATATTTGAATATCCGTTTCCGGTGGCGTTGGCCTCCACTCTAGGCGCTGTATACAAATCTATAAGCTCATCATGGCTATCTGTCATTGTTATCACACTGCTGTTGTTCTGCCTTCTCTTAAAAACTCTAAGACGAACTCTTGTACAAGTGAATTTCCTTTATGAAATTATTAGACCGAGTGTGCATTATTTATGAAATGAGTTCTACGTAAACTTCAGCACTTAATTCAAACGTAGTAGTACACACAGGAATTATGTATGAAATGCAATCCTTACAACTGTTGTGCATTATTTTTGAGAAAAAAATTATTTCTACAAGTTTGTATTAATAATTAAGTTTTTGAATCACTAATAGTTATTAATTAATAAATAAATCGGTAAATAAAAACTTTTCTGCTGTCAGGTTTTTCATTTCCGTTTCACAAACTCCAAAAATGGCCGACCGAGAGTTTGAAAATCAAATTCGGGCTCGTACCACAATCAAATATTATAAATGAATAAGGAGGAATGAGCGGAAGTGAGATAGTCGAATGCTGACAGACATCTCATTAACAATTCTTTGTGAAGTTTCTAAAACTTTCTGTCACGATTCCATTTCCGTTTTTTGTTTACTTACTTTTCAAACTGGTGACTAGTCCTCATGACGTCTCACAAATTGCCAAAATCCAAATTTACATTTCGCGAATTGAGGAGAAGAAAAAAAATTTTTTTTTTCAAATTTTCAAATTCAGCAAGCAAATAATCACACAAACTGGATACACCGGAAACTCTTGTGGAAGAAACCGAAAAAGAAAAATCTTCCGCGGTGAAGAGAATAAAAACTCGGAACGAGCGGAACGTCAGCAACAGAAACGAAGTTTACGCGGCGGAGAATAAATCAGAACTAAAAGACCGGATGTGGAGAAGAGAGAGAAGAAGAAGGAGAGAGAGAGAGAGAGAGAGAATGGAGTCTGTCACCTCTGGCATGTCTCCCAATGAATGCGAGCTTTTCGCGCACGGGGCCATACATGTTCTATCATAGTTAATGCGAGATACATTGCCACCTGGCTTCTATTAATTGGTCAGCTTTTGGGAGGATTAGTTGAGGGGCCCTGAGAGGGGGCTGGGGCGGAGCGGGGGCTCTCGTTTCATTTGACCTTTTCTTTCTTTTCGAAACATTCGCACGTGTCGACGTGAACGAATCAATCCTCTGACTAAAGACACGAGTGTTTGTTTTAGATTTTCCGTTTGTTTGAACGCACCTGTTGCTGAGAATCCGAACGTACCTTACACCTGACTTTTCCAAATTCCCTGCCTTTTTTGGTAAGCGATTCAAATTGATATTTATAACAATTCCTGACGGAGCTGATGTGTATATATATATATAAAACTATAAACCCTTTCCAATGGGTTACTACTTTATGGCTGTGGTTACTGTCGTCGACTCGATTCATAAGTAATGCACACATTTGGGTATAAGCGAATCACTTTCTTAGAAAGAATTTCTTTCGAAAATCAACACTCATTGCCTGCTGTTATTAAAAATTTCATTTCATATTTACTGCACGTTTTTATAAAGAACTCATTTCATAAATACTGCACACTTTCACAAAGAAATCTTTTCACAAAAAAAATGTGCATTTGTACGGACAGTTTTTATTATTTAGTAAATGCACATTATTTAACTGATCTTATTTCAAAAATATTGCACAATTATACTTCAAACTTATTCCATAAATACTGCACACTTTCTTTAAATATTCTATTTCATAATTACTGCACACTTTAAAGATAAGTAGACCTAATTAAATTGAAATTATAAGGAATCCCCCACCACGATTTCATTTCATAAGTGATTCACACGCTTGTACCGAACTCATTTCATAAATACCGCACAACTTATACATCAAACTTATTCCATAAATACTGCACACTTTTTAAAGATTCCATTTCATAAGTACTGCACACTTTAACGACGAGTTGTCTTCATAATCGTGAAGTAATTAAATTGAAATCATAAGGAATCCCTCACCACGATCTCAATTCAGAAGTGATGCACACACTTCTCATTTCATAAATTCTGCACGATTATACTTCAAACTCATTTCATAAATAATGCACACTTCAACTAGTTTATTTCGTTAAAGCGAGATAATTAAATTTAGATTAAGTGGAATCCTCGCACTACACCATTTCATTTCAAAATTGATGCACACTCTTCTACTACACTCATTTCATAAATATTGCACACTTTCTTTAAAGATTCCATTTCATAAGTTCTGCACACTTTAACGACAAGTTTCCTTCATAATCGTGAAGTAATTAAATTGAAATCATAAGGAATCCCTCATCACGATCTCATTTCAGAAGTGATGCACACACTTCTCATTTCATAAATTCTGCACGATTATACTTCAAACTCATTTCATAAATAATGCACACTTCAACGGCTAGTTTATTTCGTTAAACCGAGATAATTAAATTTAGATTAAGTGAAATCCTCGCACTACACCATTTCATTTCAAAATTGATGCACACTCTTCTACTACACTCATTTCATAAATATTGCACACTTTCTTTAAAGATGCCATTTCATAAGTTCTACACACTTTAACGACAAGTTTCCTTCATAACCATGAAGTAATTAAATTGAAATGATAAGGAATCCCTCATCGCGATTGCATTTCAGAAGTGATGCACACTCTTCAACCAAACTCATTTCATAAATATTGCACAATTACAACTTACAAAACACAGTTGTATTATTACGACCTACTAGAAGACCACTCAGAATTAGAGTGTGTTTGCGCTTTTATTTGCTTATTTGTTGTCGGGTCTCGTTTTACGCGTCTTTTGTACTGTATAAGGTGGTTCGTTAGAAAATTAAAAAATATATTATAACGGTTAGTTTATAGTATTTATAAAGAATTTTCTTTTTTATTTAAACTTAGGTCTCGTTTTACGCGTTTCACGTTTAGAGAATCATAAATTGAACACAACTCCGTTTCAGTGTTAATTGACGTCTTGTTAATGCGATTATTTCTTAATTATGTCATTCACGCTGTCTCTCTGTCGTTCATATCTTGATCTGATGGTGTTATTTATTTATATTGTAATTGTATATTAATTATGATCAGCGAGGTTTAAAATTGGCTTGTGAGCCATTGCGTCATGGGACTTCAGGTGGTCCGACTAATCAATTTTTATTAACCGCAACTCTAAACCCTTTCAATTGGGATTTATTGACCTTTTATAACACCAGGCTGAGGAAAATTGCTGACTTTCATCATGGCTACCTCGCGGAAGCTGATCGCCATATCCTCTTCCGCCTCCCGCTCAGGTGGCAATTTCAATTAGAACCGTCATTTTCTCTTTTACATTCGAGTTTCGTAATTTAATTTTCGAAAAGTTTTAAAAAGCTCTTTTCAACGGAAAGTCATTTAATAAACTCATTCCGAGAAAATGTCGGCTCTATTTATTTATTTATTTTTCTTTTTCAACCGAGTCAACGAGCTTTATTGTTAAGACCTCGTTTGGGGTAACGAGTTTCTGGCTCAAAAAGGTCGAGCGAGTTTTTAATTTTCAAAAATGAAAATTTCCCGAATAAAAGTTTTCCTTTCGACATAGGCATTTCGAGCAGCTTTTGGATGCGTGTATGAGAGAGGACGTTACTGAATGGCGGTTAATTAATTTCTCAATATAACAGTCTGATGATAAGATAACCGAGAGGCATGAATAATGATGGCAATTCAAGGTCTTCTTTACACTCTTCTAGAAGAGATAGGTTTCTCTGTCTTGTTACCCTCACAACTTTCTTCATCTACCTGTTTAAATTTGGGTAGATGTGTTTACGTTAATTAGTTAAAACTCAGGGTAGCAAACCTACGAAATGTTTAACGATTAGTTCTTTATATACTGTACTCAAGACGCTGATCAGAAACGCCGCTACTTTCCATTGGTACCCTTCCTCCACAGTCTCAGGAAGAAGACTGTTCCTTTCATCCTCCAATACCGGACGGTCCAAAAACACGTAGACTAGAGGTGCGCAAATTAGGGGTTTCTAAATTTTCTAAATTTCGAATTTATCACCGAACAAGTAGAAACTTGCAGGCTCATATATCTCATTAAACGGTAATTCGAATGATTTTTATGTTGTATAAAAAGTATATTCTTAAAATTATAAATAAAATTGATATGTGTCAGATTCGTTGATGTTTTTGTTCGATGAAACGAACATCGTATTTGTGAACATCTACCCAAGGGTCGCCAAAATTTTTCTCCTACTGAAGGGGTCGCAGTCGGAAAAAGTTTGCGCACCACTGGACTAGAGTAGTAGGTTTGGTATGAGGTACACGTGTGATCAGAAGTGGAAGTTTGTTTTTTAGTTTATGGTTGATGTAATGAGTGCTGGGTAGAAGTTTTGTGGGAGTGCATTAGTACTGAGGTATAGGAAGTGAAGAGAAAGAGAAGCGGAAGATAGTAGGTAGTGTAAGGAGGATAGAAGAGATCAATCTTTTAATATAGATGCTGTGGTAAAAGTGATAAGTCAGGCGTATATATATAATTCCCGGTGATTATTCATAATCACCACGTAAACATGGTAAATGAGACAAGATGGCGAGTATTTGTCACAATGATCAGCTAGTTTATAAAATCTCCAACTCGTAATGAGTCACTTAACACTGTGACGTCTGGAGGTCTGATGTAAATTTTATTGTGTCGGTGCCGGTGGACCTGACTCTCATGCTGCCTGAGCACCAATATTTTAAATTCACGACAAATGAACTTAAGCAGAGCTACAAATACCTTCCGATAATGTTTATACTGTGAATGAACGATTTAATGGACATCATATTTCACGATCAACATCTTTCATAAGTAATGCACACTTGAAGACGGATCTCATTTCAAAATTAGTGCACACATCGTACACTTTCCAAAGGTTTATTTCATAAATGATGCACACTTTTTGTTTCCTTGTTAACACTATGACGTTCGGAGGTCTGATGTAAATTTTTTCGTCTCGATGCCGGTGAAAGTGACCCTCATACTGCCTGAGTACCAAGATTTTAAATTCACAACAGTCCACATGTAAATAAGTATAAGACCACCTACAACGCATTGGCGACAATTCCCGAATGTGACGTCACCGGCGGACAACTCTTCTCATGGTTCTACAGTGGGGCCGCCACATGTCATAGTGTTAATATAATAATATACAGAAGTCTACACATTGAAAAGTAAAGGTTTGAATTATAATTTTATTGTATAATTCATTTTATTAATAAATAATTTGGTGTTCTTTAGTATAATCATAATGTTATACTTCCATGGAACACTTCAAATTTAAAACTATAATCATTATAGACTGGGTTGTTATACCGCGTCATATTTTAACGGCAAACCGACGTTTCTTCGAAGTTTTAAGTTTGATGTTCTTCATTTTCAGAGGAGGGTTTGGGTGTCAGAAATGAAAGAAGGGTAACTTTAAACATTTTCATTTTTAAATATAAAAATATTATGTTACACCTGACTGAAGAGATAATTAACTCTTATTCAAGTCCGAGAATCTTCCTCTCAACTCACAGCATCTTCTCTGAAAGCAATATCCCTCTTTCTTCTCATTCCGGAATGAGTTTAGTTTTTTTACGAATATAGTCGTGATACAAGATAACGGATCTCTCTTGCTGAGAGGTTTCTATCGATCCCGGACGCTGTAGTCGAAGATTTATTATAGCCCGTTCCGGTGCCAAATCTTGGAAGTGAACTAAGAAACAGGCGGCCATCACTCCAGTTCTTCCTCTTCCTTGCCTGCAGTGAATTCCAATGGCCTGCAAGTCGATTAAAACTTGTTAATCGTTGTCCAAAACTTTTAAAATTGCAATTAAACTGTTTCTTTGGATTCCTCCCTGGAATTTTAATAAACTTTTCTCTTTGGTTTTTCATTTATTTATTTATTTTTGTTGTTGAAAGTTTCGAGTTTTTATAACCTTCAATTAAACTATTTTAATCAAGTTGTTTGAAACAAACATGGAGTAAAACTTTTTAGTTGTGACTAACTTCTCCAAAGATTCAACAAACTATCCACACTGTTATAGTTACCTTATTCTTGGCTAGACAATCTTTACATGTTTCTATGAATAAAATTATTTGGTCGAGTGTTGGTGCTTCAAACTCTTCAACTGGGATTTCCATCCATTCCAAACCTGATTTCGGACTAATCGGAGGTTTCTTCTCTGGCGAAAGAGTTATCAACTTGTGAATACCCTGAGCTACGAGGTATCTCAGGTTTCCTTCTGTCTGTGGCCAAGCCATTGCCGCTAATTTTCCTTTCACGACCCATGAAAAGTTCCATGGTGAAGAGATATCGTCATCCGTTTCATTCGATGCCATTTACTAACAACAAATCTGTAAGCAGTCGTTTAAATGGAAATGTTAGTTTTGAAACAGTTGGAGTGGTAGGGTGGTCATTTATCACAGAATTAATTACTTTGCTTTGAAATGATTAAAACTAATGTCCGAGGATCAGTTTTATTTACCTTCGTAGCTTGCTAGCCTAAATTAGTTTTAAAAATTTAATTTTGAACTAATTTTAATGTACTTACATTCATTTTGATGTTTAACTTTGGACTTACTACTAAAAATAATTTAGTTCTCTGTGCAGTAGACGTGTTCCCACCACTTTTCTCACTTACGTCAAACTTGGCGGTTATTTTGTTTTGTGACAATTTTTTCATCACAAAAATAAATTAATTTGATTAACTTATTCCCACTCAGTGGACTAAAATTTACTCCTAAAACTCGAAATTGTGACGCAAATTATATCTCAAGCCGAATAATTATGATTTATAGTGAAATAAATTTAAATTTCAAGTGAAATAAGTTTTAAAAACAGGAAAGAAATTTTTCTTGAGGGAATTTTTTGAAAACATCTCGTGACACGACACGACTCTCTACCGACACGTCCCCATTTCAATAACACAGTTTACTGCAGGTGGATACGAGTTAAATTTTACAATGTTTTATGGCGACGGGAAAAATGTTTGTTTCAATCCGGCGAAGAAGCACGGGGAATTCGAAAGGTTATCCTTCAATCCAGCGAAAAAGCACAGCGATTTTGAAAGGTTAGCTTTTGAGTTTAAATTTGAAATTGTGAAACAGATGGCATAACCAAACTTGGTGACGAAGTAAACATTTAAATAAATTTTTTTTTAATTATCTTTTTAATTTTTTTTAACTGTTTTAGGTTTAGTGAGATATTTTGTTGGTTAGCCTGTTACTGAAATTATTGAGGCAGTTAGTTTTGAAAGGATTGAACTAAATTTATTTCTTAAAATAGATTTCAAACTGTGCTCGAAACCTTTTCCCCCTTGTTTTAATATTATGTTGAGTAGATGGTTTATGGTAAAAAGTAAATTCAACAGAATAAATAATAATAATGGTAATGACAGTATAAGCATTGTTCAGCTTCATAACATATTCCTAAAATAGATTTGTAACATAATTTATAATTGCTTTCGGAACCAACCCTTTGGTTGAAGAGCTAAAAGCCTTCGATTGAATTTAAAATTTCTGTAGTTTCAAATGTAAATTTATGAACATTTTCCAAAACACTAATTATTTTAAATTTTATTAACTTTTATCATTTTAAAATTTATTTTTAAACTTTTCAGTGTCTTAAACATCTTCAGTCTTGAGTGGATCCTTTATTCGATCTGTTACTCTTTCATGTTCGCTGGTGGTTTTGTGATACTATGTAACAATAAACTGAACAATTGGACAGTTTCCTTTCACTATGCGATTGTTATCTGTTAAGTTTGTTAGTTTTTAGTTTTAGTCCCAGTCCTGTTTTTCACCCTTGGGTATAATACAATACAGGAGGAGGACTTAACTCACAACCTTAACTTTATAATTGAGCAATTTCACCACTATACCCTCAGTTATACTATGCAATTCTAAATTTTTTTTGTCTGTATATGATTTTCGGTTTCACTTCAGAGATTTTCAGGATATCTGTCTCCCATAACACTTACAGTTTGATCAATATCCACTCTGTTGGCTTATAATTTTTTGAGTTCAAATCGTAAAGTAATTGAAATGAGGTTTTGTATATACTTTAGTTACGAAGGATGTGGTTTGATCTGTTTTGGGTGACAAAGACCTTTTGGACATTAAACTAAAATGAAATCATAAACCTTTTACAGATGGGTGTGTATCTATCCAGCTTATCTCAACAGCAAAAAGTCAAAAGCTGAGGGAAGAATAGTTCCTAAGGATAAATGTGTTGATAATCCAACATACGAGGAGATATGTGAAGTTTTAGCTGCTAAGAACATGAAATTCGAATTACAAAACAAATTATACTGTCGAGAGAAAAGCAAGGAGCTGTTATATGCGGTAGAATCAGAGTTCAGTTAAAGAATGATGATGGGACTCCTCTGAATCCAGATTACCCTTCAAGTGAGTATAATTTTGGTATTTATAGCATTGTAGTGTTTTTAAGTAATAGACATTCTGTTAATCTTGCAAAGTTATTATTTGTTTATTAAGAAAACTTCCAGTGAAACTAAAAATTATCTACCAATTTTATACTAACACTACAACTACTTCTAGATAATATTTAATTAACAATAGATATATCATCTTTTGTTTTTGATATTATGATCGAATGGGCTGTAGTTATCCCAGGGGTTTGTGAAGGTAAATTTTATTCGTTTTTGTTTTTCAAAACATTCAAAATGTCACTGTTATCCCTAATCAGCTGCCAGTTCTGTTGTGTATGGATTTGACTCTCATCAAGCAGTTTTCGGTTCAGGTCTTCATTGATGACATTTGTCATTGTTATGTTTTTGAACAATTCATACAGAATGTCAGGTGATTGAACTTCAGTTTCTTTTTGTGTTATTAAATCACCAACAGTTTTCTTCTCTGTTGGTCTCTTAAAATTCTGATCGAGCTCTGGTGGAAAGAAACTTCTTTCCCCTATTTCCGAATTCAAAATATTGTTTATGGCCTGTTGAGATTTTTTAAGTGCTGTTGTCATAGTCTTATTGAATGGAATTTCAGGTATAGGTGTCTGTCGAAGAGTGTTTTCAAGTAGGAATAGTGGAATCGGTTCTATTTTCTTAGTTCCCTGTGTTGTTATTGTTACTGTTGGTATTTTTACTGGAACATTGGCTTGGATGTGTGAGATAAGTTGACCGGTTTGCTGTTGAGTTTGTGGTGCTGCAGTGAGTAGTGGTGGTTTTGGTTTTTTATCACTTCCGTTGGTATTGATTCCTCCAGAAGTGGTTATGGTGTTAGCAGGTTTTGAAGGAGTTGCATGATTCTGTGGTTTTGTATTGTTTTGAATTTCTATTGTGAAGTCCGTTAAAAGTGTTTCATCACTTTTGAGTTGTCCAGTTTTAGGGTTTTTGACTGGAGTTGTGCTGTTGTTTGTGGTGATGATAACAACTGAATTTGGGGTTTTGGTCAAAACTTGATGTTTGGTGGTGTCAGGAGGACTTATCCTCACATAATTGTTATTTGTTGGAGTTGCATTGCCTGCTGACATAGTTACCGAGTTCTGGTTAATAACAATTTTTGGAGTTTGATGGTTTGGTGTTGTCCCGTTGTCAGCCGTCAAAAGATGAACTGTTGGCTTCTTATTAAAAATTGCAGAGAAGATATATTTTGACTCATTCTGCTGTAGACATGCTGGAGAAATAACCCATGGAATGGGTGTTACCGAATTGTTGGAATTGATGCTCGCCCTGGACTCAGGCACGGAACCTGGATGGTTGAAACTTTTTGCTCCGTTAAGTCCTGAGAAAAGTGTCCCGTTCGGTAGGACCACGTACTTGCCCGATACCTTAATTTCAAATTGCTTGATTCCGGTTCCCGAGCCACCTGGATTGTTAACTGAACCTGGAAATGATTTTTGTTGGCTTGTAAGAGATCCTTAAAAAGGTTTTGCCCTCTTCCAAGATGAACAGGATCAACTTACCCGGATTTCGATTCAAGAATCGTACGTTCGACGCATTGATCGTTTTGTATTTGTTCGGAGCTACCATGATTTTGTATTTATCCAGTTGTAGGTCGTTGATGTCATAATCGTCGTATATTCTCCGGGAAGTCAGGTTTCCATTGATGGTTGTAGGTGGTCCATTTTTCGGCAAATTGGTTTGGGTTGAATTTATTGGTTGTTTGGATTGACTTGAGGCTCGCTTGACGTCTTCGAGGTCGCTGGGTAACTCATCATCGTCTTTAAACAGTTCGACTTTACCGAAATCAATTCTGCTAAAGACATCGTTGGGAGCAGGTCTACCAACAGTAGATGTGGACGCTAAAAGACAAAAGATTATACTTTGATCAGTTTTGTAACTAACTTGAATGATATTTGCTGTTCTTCCGGTTTATTGCTTGGTTGCTGTTGGAGTCATCTTCTAATATTTGGTGTCCGTTTCAAAAGTCTTGCACACCATTGCACTCACAGTTTTAATTCAACCCACAAATAATACACACTTTCATTAATCTGATAATCCAACTCTACAGCTTTATACAGCCCTGCTTGACTTCTTTTTTGGCGTCTTTTGGTTATTTCATAAATAATGCACACTTTCGCGGAGAATTCATTCCAAACTTTGGTGAAGAGTTTGTCTTTTAAGTTTTACACATTTCTATGAAGATTTTGTTTAAAAATAATGCACACATGTAATTCATTTTTGATTCTCTGCGTCACGCCTAATATTTGCTACGGTAAAAGTGATAAATCATGCGAATGTATACAATTTCCGGTGACTATGACTAATCGCCCAACAAACTAAGCTTGGTGAATATGATATTTATCACATTTGCAAGTCAATTATTCATAGTCGCCGGATATTATACATATTCGCCTGATTTATTACTTTTGCCGTAATTTTATTTCTTGATTCTAAGTTTAAACGCACACTCTTTGTGTTGAATTAATTTCATAAATACTGCACAGTTTTGTAAAGGCTCATTTACGTTTTTAATTTAGAACTAATTTCAAAAGTAATGCACAGAAATATTGACACACTTTTGTTGTTACTACTACAGCCTGTTTTAGTTCTAATTTCTCTTTGTTGTGTTGTAGTTATGTATTAATAGTTTCATGGAGAGTTACGTTAAGAAATGCAAGTTTTGGCTAAAAGTGACTGACTTAAGCTATCCATTGTTGGGATGAGCTAACTTGGAATAACCGGTGACATGACATAGTGTCTGTGTGAAATTACCTGTCAGCAATGTGTTTGAGAGTCAGATGACTAGTTAACTCATCACCAATCAGCATACTAACTATAACCTAAACCAAGAATTTGGCTAACTCGTTTTAAATATTCTAAATCGAACTTTTAATTAGTTGAACTAATTAGTTTGACACTGGTTTGCAACAGAATTTTGGATTTTCAATGCCCTTGCTAACAGTCCCTCATTTTCGTTATTTTTTTGTAAAAAGTTTTGAGTCGCGTGTGAGCACTGATTTAGTATAACTTTCTGTTTTTTGTCGTTTTGGCCTTGCAAATATTTTTTTGTCGTTGTTGCTGCTTACCTGTTTGGTTTTGGTCGAGTGAAGATACTTCCTTCGTATTAATAATTTGAGTAGTGAACAAAACAAGAACAAAACAAAGGGTCGACATACCGTCGAACTGAAGTCTTGGAAAACCCGGTTTTGTGGGATTGTTGATACGTTCTGCCTTGACTTTAATTAATTTGATTTATCATTTTCATCGGTGGTTGGCAAGACTAGCTGTTGTAGCAAACGGTAGTTCACGCTCCTGTTAAAATCAATTCAAGTTGAATGGTATTTGCCGTTTCATCGGTTGTGAATGGAGGCGTTGCCATTTTCTTTTCTTTTTCTGTTTCAATCTCGTTAGTATTGCTTAATTATTTCCATTGTTTTGGAGGTAGATGTCTTTGAAGAACACCACCCTTGGTATTGTGTCTTCTTTTCGTTCCTTCCTCCTCCTCCTGTCCACCTTCCACCAGTTTTGGTGTTTTCTTATAAGACGATTCTCTTGGTGCTGTTGTTAGGTGCATTTATGAATTTGTAGTCTGCGGTGAAAATTTATTGTTGTCAACACTGCTTCACTTCTTTTCCTTTTCGCTTCCTCCAATACTCCCTCACGTTGTTGCTGTAACCCCTCTCCTTGGACCACGCTTTATCCATCTTCAGCCTGGTTTCCACCTGTGATACCAATTTTTTCCCCACAAATGTGCAGTACTTTTGAAATAAGTTAGTTAGATCTTCTTGAAAGAGAATTAATTGAGCAATTATCTACTGAAGAGCAATTATCTATTAAAGTAATCGAAACGATTTTATTTTATTTTTATTTTAGGAGAGTCAATTATGGTTATGTTAGGTGAAACAATTCCTAAACTAAAGGCTAGGGCTGGGAAACAGAGCAGCAGCGATCAGTATCAGCAGCGAAACAGTGGAAACGCGAAAAAAGACAAAGGAAAGGGAAAGAGGAGATGAAAAGATTGAGTGGAGGTTCGTGATCGGTACAAGATGCAGGACTTTGATTTATGTGGGTTTTTAATGATGGATGAAACCGGACACTATTAATGTTTATTATAGATTAAATAAATACATAAATAAAATTTTTTTATATATCTGTTAATAATATATTGTTAAAAACCCAAATAGCAGTTGGTTTGTCACGTTTTCTTATGTTGGACTTAATTGTAGTCTGTAGTTTTACTGTCGTTGTAGAATTTCAGTAGGCGTTTCGTTAGCTTTAGACAGTCGTTTGATTTATTGAATAGATTTGCTGACAAACAAGTACCGACTTTGAGGTTTTTCATGGCATTTACGAATCGTTCAAGTGGAACAAACTTTTCCGATTGGATTCTTGTTTTAGTGTTATCATTTGGCGTTCCTTCCTTTGGCGCTTCAACTCGATGTAGTTAAGCATGTTGGATAGAGTGAGAGGAAGTGGGGCGGGGAGGGAAGGCTTTTAGAAAAGTATTGGATCAGTTCAAGTAACTCATATGAGTAGGATTCTTACAACTGAGACATTTACAAAAGAAGATTCTTGATTGACAGTTGATCGATGGGCAAAGATGAAGAGTCATAGAGTGATAGAGAAATTTTTTTGGAGGTGATTTGAGTGAAAAACTTATTATTTACTACCCAAATTTCGTGACTTATCTTTAAACAAGTCTTAATTAATCGGTAACACTATTGTTTCAACCAATTCATACTCAGATCCGGTGGTAGTCATTCCAATCAATGCTGAAAAGCTACAGACTCTGTAAGAAGTGTTTCGTCTTGAGAACGACAGGAGACACTATTCTAAACAGTCGCTGATAGTCCCGTACTAGGTCATATTACCAGGTCTTTTGAATATGTCTAACTTCGATCCTGTTTTCACCCATAAGTATTAACAGGAGTGGAGGAAATCGAAGAGAACATTTTTAAACAACAATGAACCTGTATTTATTTCATAAATACTGCACACTCATGATGAATCATTATTTATTGCTCTTAATGATAAAACTGTTTCAATAATATTGTACTTCAGATGAGTTTACATATACACTTTCATTTACAGTTAATTTATCTAAGTAATGAACTCAATTACCCTAGTCTCATTTCAGAAATACTGCACACTTCAATAAATAATTCATTTCATAAGTAATGCACACAACACGATACCATTTTCGTTTTAGTATAATAAATAGAACTATAAATATAAATTTTGTCAATTTAAAATGTGGATTTAGGTTGAGCTTAGCAACAAAAAAATTTTCTAAATACTAATATTAGCCTAAAGAAGCCTAAAAATGAAAATATTGCTGACTGGATACAATTGTCTAAACATTCCCACTAATTTTGATCATTGAGTTAATAAAGAAAAGGTTGATGAATACTGTTTTGATGCTGTTGGACAGGTACCTAACATCACAGATTGTGTCGTGTTGGTAAGGAGAACAAGCCAGCTGTTCTCAGTACTGTTCAATCAAAGCCCTCGTTTGTTGAAAAATTATTTATCCAATGAAATGTTTTATTGTCAATAATTGACAGTGATTCCAAATTTATTTTTTTTATTGAAAAGTCAAATAAATAAATACATTTATAAAAATGATCAGTTGGTTCCGGTTAAAGATATCTCACAACCTCGCGACTCACATTAGAAAGTCTAAGTTTTGATGTTGGCTTAAATTTAACTCCCCAAGACGCTAATTTTTTGACCACATTGAAAATATTTTGACAATCATCTGTAAACAAAACAAAAAATTTAAGAGTATAAACCTTTTTTAGTATAATTGCTTAATATTAGTGTTTTATGGAATATGGCTCACCTATTCCAGAATGTGCTCGACCTACAAACTCCAAACCCAGAATTTTGATTATTTCAATTAGACTACCACAATAACGATGTGTATGGTTAGCATAAAACTGAAAGAAAGCAAAAATTTTGCTGTCAAAAAACCATTTCAGGATTTTTATGTATTTAAAAGAAATTTTGACTTTCATCCACAACAGTCCTTTAACGAATATTCATTTAAATAGTTTCATAACCTAATTACTCACTTTTTTAACATCTATCCATTCTTTCATGTGTGTCGGTATTTCAATATTACTAATTTGACATTGGTTGGGCATCATGTGACCTAAATCCCAATCTCCTGAGGTTATGTAGATGCTGTTGTCCTCTAAAATAGATTTGTTTAATCATAACTTTCCATTAATCAAGAGTTGTTATAAATTCGAAATTCATACTTCATACCTGTTAAGCCTTCCCTCTTTCTCCATTCTGAAAACTCGTCATATACTTCTGGAAAAGGTTTCTCATCATCTACCATTTCCTGTTATACAAAAACAAAATCAAATGATTAAAGCAAACTATATATGTTCACAGAAAACTAATTTAAAATGAGATTTTGTGAATCAACTTTTAGTCTCGTTTTTTCTGGTGTAATAAAATATTTGAAAGGGGGCTCAAATTTGCAACCACAATTGTTCAGGTGGTTTGATCACTCACTCACAGGCTACCCAACCTAACACATAAAAAGATTTTAATACATCATCTCAAAAAGATTAGATTTTAGATTTTGTTAAGCAAAAACAAGACTTTGTAACTCGATAACAAATAAAACATTAACCTCACCTGTAATATTCCAGTTAGTTCAATACAAAAATTACTAAGCGTTGGGTTAATTATTGGTTTAACATATTTATGAAACCTCCTTCTTCTTTTAAATTTTTCAAATTTACTTTTAAGCATGGAACTCTATAATCTCCTACAAAAATAAAACACTGCAATTAACAGAAGGTCAAACAAGATTTTTTTGGTTTTGACGTAAGAAAAATATCGTAGAGCTGTGAAAACACAAATTCTTAATAAATTCAAATTCTAATCAATAAAATTATGTAGTGTCATAAATTTTAATCCAGGAAAAGAATTGTAAAAATTTAAATAGTTTTTCTCATTTCAAACCTGAATAATTTTCGTCCTATCACAAGTTGCCTCAAAATCTAATATTAATAAATAATGTATATTTTTGTCTGTTCTCTCTGTGGCTACATTACAAAAACCACAATTAAAAACTCTATTTCCTATGACATTGTAAAATATCCTTTCTTTGGGGATAAATAATTTAGAAAATTTAGTTATCATTTCTATTTATTTACAATATTGGATAATTCATATGATTACGAAGTCTGTCTAGAGCCACGACTCTTATATTCGTCTTGTTGCCTTTTGAAATCCAACGTTTTTTTCTGTCTGCGTTCCATTTTGGTTCTTTGTTAAGGTGATGTTTAAATTTTTTTATTTATTTAGTTTAAATTTGACGTTTTGTAATTGTGTATTCAGTTTTTCACTGCTGGTTAGCAATGCAATGACCTCATTAGGTAATTAATAATATTTAAATAACCTATTATGTTAATATTAAATAAGTTTATTGAAATATCTTTGGGCCCTAGTGAGAAAAAAATTATTTTGCTTTGCCATAATAAATTTCGAAGGATTGTAAGCCGAAAGTAACAAGAACAGAAAACTACCGGCCTCACCAAACATTAGACAAATATATTGGGGTAGAGAATTTGGAACAGAAGCTATCAAATAGGCCGAGCATTGCGACTAAGATCTAGGACAGGTGTAGAAATTAATAACATTGCTCTGATTTCCTTGTAATTTGTTTTTATTTTATTTCAGATTATAGCAAAAATTTATCTCAGAGGACCACACACGTTAGTTGGATCATCAACTAGACACCCAGTATAGTACATAGAACTATACATAGGCTTAAGATGTTTGAAGGCAACCTATCACTACTAGCTGATTTGGGTAAGTGTCAAAACTTAGAGTTTATTTATTTATTTTAATTTTTGGGAGATCTGTGGTGTAGTGGTTAAAATGCCTGGTTATAGAAGTTATAGTCGTGAACTCAAATCCTCTCCCACACCTATTATACCCAAGAATGAAAAAATGCAATAAAACCTTAAGAACAGCTTTCAACTCATAAACCTCAAGAAGTAGAGCTAAAATTTAAATTTCTTGTCAAATCCCTTTCAAACTTTCAGATGTTTGTTTCATAAACAATGCAGATTGTAACAGAATTTCATTTCATAAATACTGCACAGTTGTAGGATGAATCTGTTTCAAAAGCAACAATGAAATGTGAAGTTATGGGTTTTAATAAAAGCAGGTGTTCAAGTTTCAAGGGTGAGGCTCATAAAAAAATGTTTAAGTTAAAAAGCTTCCAATTTAAAGTTTAAACAGTCGAGAAAGTTTGTTAAACTTAATAAAGTTTGAATTAGACATAAAAACCTTTTTGAAAAACTTGCGGCCAAGATAAACATTCCAAGTTCTGTCTGAGCTCAATATGGCATAATCATATTTTCAACGTGAGAGAGGTTGTACAAATAAAAGGAAACAATGGCGTTCGTAACGGAATTACAAATTCAAATAAAAGAAAGTGGAACAAAAAGTTAAAAAGGAAAAAATTCATATCATCTCATTCTCGGCCGAAAGACTGTATAAAGAATTCGCGACATCTGATGGAACTGGAGCAAACCAAACGAGAAAGAACCTTTCCAACTTGGTTATAGTAACCGAAGGGAGAGTCTTCGTAGGTTCCGAAATGAATGAGGACCGTGTCGGCGTAAAATGAAACAGAAAATTGCGTTCGGTCCCATAGAAACAGGTCTCATTTCCCGTTCGGGGGGCTTGGTTTCATCTCATCGGGACCTCCAAACTCATGTAGCTTTTCCTTGAAGCCGCAGTTCCGTGGGTAAAAAAGCTCCCGGCTTGTTCTAGTCAGTGTCTTTTTCCGGTTTGTCTTGTCTGTATCATGTGTGGCGTTACGGAAATTCTCAAAATTTCTCCTAAATAGTGTTAACGTTTTTAAATTTGAATTTGGGTCAAGAAAATTTTTAAACAAAAGCAAACAAAGTGGTCACTCGAAATTCACCTCAAAAGCTTTTCTTAGGTGAGTCTTTATGATTTTCCTTTTTTTGAAAGTAGATAAAATATTAATAAACACAGATAAATAATAAATTATTAACTAAATGACTCAAATCACCTCAAACCCGTCTAGTTAATCATTTAAATAAAATTTTTAAAGGAATTCAAAATCGGCCTTTGAAAAAAATCCCCGAAAATCTCTTTTAAAGGTTAAGATTTTGATTTTTATCTGAATGAATAAAAAAATTTATCTGAGAATATTAATAACACTCGAGGAAAAGCGATTTATATTAAGGGAAACAATTTATCATCTTTCACTTGTCATAACATGCTTAATAAAAGTGACAGCGAGGGTTTCCTCCTCCGTTGAAAAATTTTTGGTAATTTGAAAATGGGAAGTAAAAATGATTTCAGGAGATTTTATCTTTTATCTATAGATTAATTAATTTTAATTTTACCTTTACCCTCTTTTGCCTGGATAACTTACTGGATTCGGGTTGATATTTAATGTGGTGACGAAGAGAAAGTCGTTCGATTCAAAAGAAGTTTGTAAGTTACTGTCGGATGGATTTTGAAATAGAGGAGATGCTGTTCATTTGTTAGGTTGTCTCATAAATAATGCACACTTTTCTGAATGAATCACTTTTATAATTTGGTGAGATTCTGCATGGAAGGTTTATTTTGTGAGCGATGAACACTTTTATGAGTTGCTCAGTTTATAAATTGGGTTCATTCCTAAAGGATTGCACATGATGAATCCATTTCATAAATATTGCACACTTTTTGGAAGACTTCATTTCATAATTAATGCACACTTTAGCGAAGAATTCTTTTTCAAAATTACTGCACACTCTCATTTCATAAATACTGCACCTTTCATGATCAATCCATTTCATAAATACTACACACTACCATGATGAATCCATTTCATAAATACTGCACACTACCATGATGAATCCATTTCATAAATACTGCACACTACCGTGATGAATCCATTTCATAAATACTATCATGATGAATCCATTTCATAAATACTGCACACTACCATGATGAATCCATTTCATAATTAATGCACACTTTAACGAAGAATTCTTTTCAAAATTACTGCACACTCTCATGAAGACTTTCTTTCATAAATAACGCACACTACCATGATGAATCCATTTCATAAATATTGCACACTTTTTGGAAGACTTCTCTTCAATATCATCGCACAATTTGTCAAAATATTCATTTAACGTACATGGGGTGAGTTATTCATTTCATAAATAATGCACACTTATTTATTATTAAACAAAAGTTTAGAAAACATATAGGGAATGAATTCCTCTTGAATGTGTGCATTATTTATGAAATAAATTAGTCCTAAGTGTGTAGTACTTATGACATGAATTCTTCACTTTTCCCCTTTTTGTAATTTTTTTTATTTTGAAAATTTTATTTAAAAGTGTGCATTAGTTTTGAAATGAATCTTTGATGAGAATTGATCTTCAGTTGGAAGTGTACGATATTTATGATATACAGTATATATTATATTTCAGTAAATGACAAAACAACAAAATTGTATGTAAATAACCGAAACAAAATCATTTTTACAGGCGTGTTCGGTTTGTTAGGTGTCACACGACTGCTATTTATTTACCAATAGGTTAATATTAATATTAATACTTATACTATAAGAGTTATAACACTTAGAACAAAGGTTGAAAAGTTCTACCGTTTAGTATGACATTCTCAGGAGCGATTTGTAAAGACTTTCGTCTATTAGTGAGTCTAAAGTGATCTTGATGGTCATTATCAATTGAATTAGAGAGATCATGTCCCTCGTTATTCATTAAAGTAGGTCTCAGGTGCCTGAAATATCTTGAAGACGATTGATAAGTACCAACACAACTGACATAATCATTACCGTGGACAATAAACAAGGTACCATACATCCTCCTCCTATTGCTAAAACAATACCTTCGACTAAGAGAAGGCCAGGAAATGTGGCTACAGCTGATACAAATCCAAATGCAACAAAAACTCCTGCAGGCAATGTACAACTGCTAAAAATTTGACAAATGGATGTTCACTTTATCACTTATTTCATCAACTAGGTCAGCAGTGTGAAAGTTTTCCGCATAATTTCTCACAATCTGCGAAGTTTTCCTTCCCACAAACTGGCTGTAAACGCCAATATTTTCCTCAACAAGCACTTCCCTTGCGCACTTAACGGCCAATCGCAATATTTATGAAGTAAAGACTTCGTGAAAGTGTGCATTACTTTTGAAATGAATCTCTTGCTAGATTCTCCCAGTCGAAATATAAATGGAGGGAGATGTTATTCGTGGACCAAACAAATGCGTTAAGACTAATGGAACAACCGAAATATTTTAAAGAGAGAGAGAGAGATATCGCAGGGACCACTTCGAGGAGAGGGACACCTTTTTAATATTTTTATTGTCCATTAGGATCTTCTATAATTATGCCCTTAATGCCTGGAAAATATTTTCAAAAAATTTTCCTTTCTTTCCACGACCGGAACATAATTCATATTAACAACTCACTAAAACCACCTGGAACATGATAGGCGAAGGTCTGCGTTAAACTTTTTTGAGTCTCGTTTTTCATACAGAAGGAGGAGAGAGGGGGGTTCGCGCTGTTGGGGGGTGTATATGAAATGCACTAGAAGAGACGGGAGTGGAGTGGAGTGGAGCGGGAGAACGGAAGGAGAAAAAGTATAAAATACTTAGTTTAAGAGTGAAAACAAATTTCGGAAAAGGTTTTCGCCAACCCTCTACCCCCGCCCAAAAAGGCGTTTTGAATATTTTCATTAAATAAACACGGCACACTTTCCAATTTGAACGTCGGAAATTCGTTAAGCTATATCGATAAATCACTTTTACGCCCAGAGGCAGGGCCCATTCCCAGATTCTCAATTCCTCTCTTTATGTTCGGCATTTTCCGGCATAAAAAAAAGGGAAAAATCATTTTTATGTTACGAGTAACTCGCTTCCTTCTCGCTATATACTAGCGTCACTCGGTGTTTATTTACTTTAATAAATTTATTTATGTCGGTAAGGCACAACCTGTACAATTTACAAATCGATACCGAATAAACATCACACTTTTTAAAGCTATTTTTGATATGAATTGTTGGCAACCCTGAAAAAATAATTTGACAGCTGAAAGTTTAACGGCAGTGAAAAAGGGTTTGAATTAAATAGAAAACGAAATTCTTAGTCTTTAGGTTGAGTAATATTTAACAATTTACTACCAAAATGGCGGCAAATTCAAACCTGACGTTGATTTTGGGACACCTGTGCTTCAAATTCTGCCAGTGTGTCTGAATTAGAAGAACCTGGAATTAAATTCTTATTAACTCTACAGCTTTACATATCCTTGTATAATTTATCTTATCATTCTCCTAGTTCTTTCATAAGTAATGCACATCGCTATGAAGAATTCATTTCATAAATATTGCACACTTATGACTACGATTCATTTATTTAAAAATAAAACTTCAGAATTTTGTACCGAACTTATTTCAGATGTATTCATACATAAACCCACACTTTTCATTTCTTTATTCCTCATTTCATAAATAATGCACACTTTTCCCCTAAAATACTGCTCGTTTCCTAATTGCAATTAAAACTTGCGTCAAGTTTATAGGTTCTTGAACTGTGCTGGTGTAGTGTAGAGTGTTATTACTAGTGACTGAGGAACTCTCCACTAACCGGGCACACTACTACTGCCAACTGATTAACTGGCTTGGAGTCGGGGAGGGTGGCTATACTGATTCCCTGAAACTACTCTTGTTAGTGACTTTCGATATCGACAGGATCCTAGCTCATACTCGTTCTATTTCCACTGAGGGCATATTAAGCACTGTGACGTCCGGAGGTCTGATGTAAATTTTTAATGTCGGTGCCGGTGGAAGTGACTCTCATACTGCCTGAGCATCAATATTTTAAGTTCACAACATGCGAACTTTAGTGGGCAATGATTTCCGAATGTGACGTCACCACTACTCAGCACATAATGTTTGTGAAATATTGCACGACACCACTGTGGGGTTACCGGACGTCATCGTATTAACTAGTGGGAAAGCGTATAAGATTCTAACACTAAATTAAAAAAGCTTAATTCCTTCTGCAAGTGTGCATTATTTATGAGATGAGTTCTTATTGGTTTCACGAATGAGTTTTGAAAACGAACACGAGATAAATGAGTGGAGTGTTAGCGGTATGATTTCTTCGCGAAAGTCTAGACAACTTTTCAAACGAATTTCGTGTGAGAGTGTGCAATATTTATGAAGTGAGTCCTTCCTTATTATATATATGTATATGGTGTGACGCACAGAACCGACATTATTTTCCGATCCTCTTAATTCTAAAGTTCAAAAGGACAACATCTCCAACGGTTGATAATCAAGCACCAACAACTGTTACACAACTCCGTTCAAACGTATCACACTATTAAGACAATACGAGTAACATTGGATTACTTTCCGATAAAGTAATATTGTAGTAATATAAGACCAATTTGACCAATCACAATGCTCCATTTTTGTTGAGACTTGTAACTGTCAGATGGATGAGTCGCAAACATTCAACAAAAAAAATTCAGGGATCCATGAAATGAAAATGGGGGTCTACGATAATGAATCTTGACATACACTGATAGTACCTATTTACTTACATTATACTATCTTATGATATAAAGACATATACATTATGTATAAAAGCACCTATGAAGTGAAAAATTTACTTCAGTACAGTGAGAAATTGACAAATATCAGGTCAGCAGGGGGGTCTACCTAAAACCGAAAAACATGGCAACGGGTCTACGACACAAAAAAGTTTGGGAACCTCTGGTATATAAAGATGAACATTTTACAAAGAATCTCCACTAATCGACCTTTTCTACTGCAACCTGAACCGACTTATAATCAGGAACGGAGAAAGGAATTTGTCTGATTTCGTGAAAATTCAGCGATAAGTTCACAGCAACACTTCCCTCCCTCCCTGGTTTTTATAATATTAATCGATAAACCAAAAACTCTTTCGGTTCGATTGATTCACCGCTTTTTAGTTAGAATCTTATAATCCAGACTTAGAAAGTCGATTTTAATTAAAAAAACGCAAAAGTTTCATTTTCAATATATCCAAAATCGATTCATTAAAAAAGACTTTGTTGAAAGCATCTTCGTTCTCAAACAAAAGAAACAGACAAACAAACAAATAACAATCAAAGACCATTATCACCGACTCCAATCATTCAGACTCAAATAAAAATGGCGTTAACAATCCAATTAAAAAAACAAATAAAAAAATGGCGACGCCACCGACACACATCCGACGACTCTCCATAAAACGAAATTATCAAATTGTTACATGATCACGTGACTTGGATCAAAATTCAAAAGGACCATCAACATCCCTTTCAAACAACAAACACCTCCCTTTTCTGTTTCCCGGGTTTTCAAATTTATAGAAAATAGAAAATTTCGGGGAGGATGATGGTGAAAGGCAAAAAGGGAATTCAGGCTGATTTCTAATTCCTTTTGGAACGGATACATTGCTTTTACATTAGTTGGAAAACACAAAGAGAGAGAGAGGAATTAGTGAAAGGAGGTGAGTGGTAGGAGAAAGGAGGAAGAGTCATTTCATATAAAAACAAAATGGAATCGATTTTGGGTTCGATTTTGAAACCGCACGGACACATTTCGAACGGAACAAATAAAATGAGAAAAAAATTTTTTTATTTATTTTATTTTCGGAAATAAATTTCGAATTGTCTTCGATAAAATTAATGACTCTCTCTCGCTAAATAAACGTTTTAATTTTTTTTTGGTCCAGAAGAGATTTAATTTTTATTTTTATTTTAAATCGAGAGGGGAGAAAATTGCTTAGGTTTCACAAAAAAATTGTATCTCGTACAGTTTTCAAGCTCTAATTTGGAAAATGTCTCTATTTTCCTACGCTTACCCCAGGGGGTGAGAGAGAAACGGCCCATAATCAGAGGTTTTTGAAATTTGTTTTTTTATTCCACCCCCTCACCCCCTTATCGCCTCTCAACATTTTTGAAAAATTTAGTTTAGTTTTCATCCATTTATAAGTCATCACGGAGCTTTCGTTTCCTCATCCCCTCCACCCTTTAAAATTTTCCTTTCAAGGCTAAAACGAAATTGAGTCGACCTAAAAGAAGACCGGAAGAGAGTGTGTTTAAATCTAAGCTAAACACCGGAAACTGTAGTGAAATACTTAACCCACAGTGGTGCCACGCAATATTTCATAGACACTATGTGCTGAGTGCCGGTGACGTCACATTCGGAAATTATCGCGAATTGGTCGCTGACGATCTTATACTTATTTACATATGTAGACGATTACCACTAAAGTTTGCTTGTTGTGAATTTAAAATATTGGTGCTCAGGCAGTATGAGAGTCAGTTCCAACAGCACCGACACAATAAAATTTACATCAGACCTCTGGACGTCATAGTGCTAACAAGGAGACCAAAAGTGTGCATCATTTATGAAATAAACCTTTGGAAAGTGTACGATGTGTGCAATAATTTTGAAATGAGATCCGTCTTCAAGTGTGCATTACTTATGAAAGATGTTGACCGTGAAATATGATGCCCATCAAATCGTTCATTCACAGTATAAACATTATCGGAAGGTATTTGTAGCTCGGCTTAAGTTCATTTGTCGTGAATTTAAAATATTGGTGCTCAGGCAGTATGAGAGTCAGTTCCACCGACACAATAAAATTTACATCAGACCTCCGGACGTCATAGTGTTAAGTGACTCATTACGAGTTGGCGGTTTTATAAACTAGCTGATCATTGTGACAGATACTCGCCATCTTGTCTCATTTGCCAAGTTTACGTGGTGATTATTCATAATCACCGGCAATTATATATATACGCCTGACTTATCACTTTTACCACAGCATCTATATTAAAAGATTGATCTCTTCTATCTTCCTTACACTACCTACTATCTTCCGCTTCTCTTTCTCTTCACTTCCTATACCTCAGTACTAATGCACTCCCACAAAACTTCTACCCAGCACTCATTACATCAACCATAAACTAAACAAACTTCCACTTCTGATCACACGTGTACCTCATACCAAACCTACTACTCTAGTCCAGTGGTGTGCAAATTTTTCCGACTGTTGTGTTGCAGTTGTGAATTTAAAATATTGGTGCTGAGGCAGTGTGAGAGTCAATTCCACCGGAACCTACACCAAAAAATTTACATCAGGTCTCCAGACGTTATAGTGTTAGTCACTACACGAAACACGAGTACATAATAACCAAAATTTTGAGTATGAAAGAGATATCTTCGTATCAAAACAGTATTTTAGTATAAATATATTTGTGTCCTGTTTATTAAGCTTTATTATGAAATGAAAGTGGGTTACTTGAATTCATAAAAATGGTGTTAGGTCACTGACTTCTTACCTATTGTTTAGTCAAGGAGAAAACTGAAGGAAAGTTGAGTAAATTGTTTAATAAAAAAGAAAATGGCTTCTCATGTGGGAGTAACACTTTCTCGAAAACGACTTTCTTTCGTCATTTTTGTGTGAAAATTTTTCCAACTTGAAACTTAAAAACTTACCTTATCTTCCATTTATTTTTCACTTTCCCTTTTTTATCTTTTCTCTTATGCAACGTCGTAATTATCTTCTTCTGCCAACTTTCCTCTTCGCCCTTTTCATCTTCTCTCACCTTATCCAGTTGTTATCTTTCCTTTTTTCCTTTTTTTTTATCGTCAGCATTTCGTTCTATTGATTTTGGTTTTTTCAATAGAATCGCCTCACTCCATCTTTGTCTTTCCTTGTCGAACTCGTTGTGTAATTTGCTTTCTGTTCATTCATTCATTCATTCATTCACACCCGGGTCGGAGAAAAGACAGAATGAAATCTCATCTCAGGTTTGAAAAGATTAGAAAAGTTAGTTTAGGAATTCCGAAACAACACGAGTTTAGTTTAGTTTTAGTTTTACACACTTATTTGTTGAGATTAGTCTTGAAACTCTAAGTAGGTCTGTCCTGACTGTCTCCGTAGGGTTTCTCATAATAATTCCCTTTGTTGCCTTTCTAGTTGTTCCATAAATGATGCACACTTTATGAAGAATTTGTTTCATAATTACTGCACACTTTCTCCGTCAATTCATTTGTTGATTGCTGCACACCAATTTCAAAAGTACTGCACACTCCCATGCAGAATCCATTTCATAAGTACTGCACACTCTCTCATTTCTGGAAATTCATTTCAAAAGTACTGCACACTTTCATAAAATCCATTTCAAAAGTACACACACAAAGAATCATTTCAAAAGTACACACTTTCATGAAGAATTCATTTCAAAGTTGCACACTCTTCATTTCATAAATTGCACAAATTCATTTCAAAGTATTGCACACTATCTTGAAGAATCATTTCAAAAGTACTGCACACTTTCATTAAGAATCCATTTCAAAAGTATTGCACACTCTCATGAAGAATTTATTTCATAAGTAATGCACACTTGTATTTAGAATTCATTTCAAAAATACTATACACTTCTGGCAAGGACTCATTTCATAAATATTGCACAAAAATTTGATGATTTCACTTAGAAATTGACACACATTCGAATGGTCTTCTCATTTTAGTCGTAACACGCTCTTATTTATTTATTTATGATCAAATTTTCTTCAGCGTTCTTCTGTTATTTATTGAGCTTAACTAAAATTTTCTTTTTGCTTTGCACCATAAACAACCTTAACGCCCTGACTCTAATACAAAGGTAGTTTCTTAGATTTATGTGAAATTTTAGCTCACCTTATGTAACGTAAGAAGACATGTCTCTTTATTGCAATAACATAAGAGTAGAGGTTGTTAGGAAATAATCATTGATGGAGGACTATCTATACCAGAGGTTCCTAAACTTTTTTGTGTTGTGGACCCCTCGCCATGTTTTTCGGTTTTAGGTAGACCCCCTACTAACCTGATACCGATTTTTGTCAATTTCTCAGTGTGCTGAAGTAAATTTTTTACTTTATAGGTGATGTTTATGTCTTTATATTATAAGATAGTATAATGTAAGTAAATAGGTACTACCAGTGTATGTTGAGATACCCCAATTTTCGTCTCGTGGACCCCAAAATTTTTTTGGCTGATGTAGACCACTTGCAGGTTGTCATAGACCCCTGGGGGTTGATATAGACCACTTTGGGAATCAATTATCTATACCAAGACTGATTATACTATAGTAACTATTGTCAGGGTTGATTGTAACGGGTTTATGAGAGAGAGGTGTCTTTATACTGGAACAAAAATCAACAGTCACGAAAATGAAGAGAACCTCACAAAGGTTAACAACTTTCTCCAACAATGTTAGTTTCTAGAAATTCAAAAGAAAGCAGTTGGGGTTACTAAAACGCTTTTATTTAGGTAACTAAAGAAAACAATAAAAAAAAAAGAATTTTCCTGGGAAAAGCAGGTGAGAAAACAAGGACAAAAAAGAAGCAATAATAACAATAAAATTTAATTTGAAAAGATTTGCTTCCCAAGTTTAGAAAATAAATTTTTTTTTCTCCTCGTAAAAACCATCCAATGAAAAGGAAAACGAGAGGAAGGAAGAAAGGGGTAGTAGGAAGAGGGATGAAGGAAGACTCCGGGGTTGTTTCCCTGAGCAAAAATCGTTGTCGTTTAATGTCATTCTCTCCAACAGCTTTTTAGACAAACCCAAGTCAACATCCACACAAAAAAATGTTTTCGCATTAAAAAGTTTAACGTGGCGGGGATGCAAATTTTAAAGCTCAAATTTGAGAATCAAACGTGGCAGGAGTAAAAGAGAGATTAAGACCATCGCTATCTGAGTTGTCTGGGAAAAGGAAAAAATAGGTCAAATTTATCAAGTTTTCAGGTGAAAAATTAGTTCGCTTATTCAAAAGGTTTTAAGTCGGAGGAGAGGAGAGAGAGAGATAGAAGAGGATAATTGGGAGGAGGAGGAGGAGGAGGACAGGAGGAAAACTCTGGTTTTGGGTTTGGCTCTCCTTTCAACTCCCAAAGTCGATATTTTATTATAACGGCCAACTTTTTCTTTAACAACCTGTCATAAAAAAGTGCGTTATAATATCGGATTTATATTCTAATTCTTTTCTCTCTTTTCATCTGTATCCTTTATATTTATTATTTATATTTTTATAATAATATATTTTTCCTTTTTTTTCTTTTCTTTCTTTGTTTCTCACCACCTCTCTGAAGTGTTACCGGTGTATCTTTCAGTTTTCTTTACGGTCCGTCGATTATATTTTTGATCTCATTTTGTATACTAAGGCCGCATCCTCCTTAGTTTTTGTATGAATATATTACTGAGTCTTGTTTTACGCGTCGGTTTTTTGTGGAAGGATTTAAAGTTACGCGGTAGTTATTTCTTTCATTAAATTTTTTTGTGAAACCTTAGAAGATGAGTGATAGTAGAGAGGTAACCCATGTACTGACTCCTGTATGGTTTTGTGAAACCTAACAAGGGTCCTTGGGGTAGTAACCTATGTAGGGTAGGTTAGGGGGTGGTGGTACAAATGAATAACACCAGATCACTCAGATAAACAACTAAACACGAATATCCGTCATGACAACAGCAACAACTTTTACACTCTCTTGTCCTATGACGTCACAATAAATTTGTCGCTAACACGGATCTGTACAGAAACTCTGTCTATAAATGCTATGGCGGAAGTGATAAAATTATTATTATTTCCTAAAATTATTAGTGAAAAGTGAAAAACCGGAAACCTCTTGTTTGTAATTCAATTGAAAAAGAAAATTAAATTTGTCGAATGTCGAAAGGTCAAAGAATAGATTATGGAGTTAACAGCAGAAGGTTTTTCACGGGTTTTCCGGAAAATCTCCATTTTTCCGAGGGTTGTTAGACGGGGAAGGGAAGTGAGAGCTTTCCCACTCAACGTAACAACCCTTAAAGGAATTCCATTCCCACGAGTGAGAGAAAGCCGAGAGAAATTTCAAATTCAAAAGAATGAGCCAACTTTTGTTCCGAGGCTCTCCGCATTTGGCCCCCCTTTTAACGACTTATTTATGCTTTAATTTAAATATTAAAATCCGTTTCCGGTCGCCATTTTTTTCTCTCTCTCGTATAAAACTCGAATTTCATGCTATTAACATAATTTTAACTATCATGAAAGAGTTATTTGAATTATTTGTTAAAGAGGTTAGTCCCTTTGTCATTAAATTTAACTGGAGAGGAAAATTCTTCTTTTTAAACTTTCGGAAAACTTTTGAAAGCTCTGTAACTAATTCAGTTGTCGCATCTACCTTCATTACAGAATTTTTTTTTTCTTTCTTTCTTCTGTTTTTACTTTGTGTAATCGACGTCATTGGATTTCTCTTTTTTTTTCTCAAAGAAACCTCTCCGTCTTTTCCTCCTCCTACTTCCTTTCCCTTTTATAAATCCGAAAAACTGACAAATTACTTTTTTTAAGTGCGGAAGAAAGTGGTTTTCAAGTTTGCTCAAACATAAATATTCTTCACAGCAAATGCTTTCTCCTTTCCTCCAGCTTTCTGTGTTCTTTGGGGGCGGGGTTGGGGGGCTACGTTGGATTCATTGCTTTTATGTTTGTATCTCCTGACTAGCGTTAACTAATATTTATGGTTAAAGATTAACCCTTATCTTGTGTTTCTTAAGTTGTGTATCTGTACCTTGCCTTTCAGATGAAACCAGGATAAAAGATTTAGTTGTTTATCACAATACTCATTCGTACAGGTTTCGTTTCATAATTAATGCACACCTTCATGAAGAACCCATTTTATGAATTCGAATCTATATGAATCACGCCGTTTCTATGTGTGAATTCTTCAAGATACTGTGCAGTACTTTTGAAGTAGATTCTTCATGGGTGTGCAGTACTTTTGAAATAGATTCTTCATGAGTGTGCAGTACTTTTGAAATGGACTCTTCATGAGAGTGTCCAATTGTCCAATTCCAGTGTCCTTTTCGAGGTTCCTGTTTACTAATCTTATTGTTAGTTCCCATGTCTTCGGGCTGAGTTTTTATGAAAATTATTTTCCATATGTAATGCAAATGGTAACCATCAATTCATTTCATAAATATTGCACATTTACATGAAGAACCCAGCTCCTTAGTTGGGTAAACTTCTGAGTAGCCAATCTATCTAATACTAAACGTGCAGTATTTCAAACAAATTCTTCTTAAAAGTGTGCAATATTTATGAAATTTATTAAAGGTAAAGATATAGTAGTACCTGCCAATAAATTTAATCTTAAAACCGGAAATGAAGAATAAAAAATTTAAATCGAACATATTAAAGGAAGTAGCCGAGTTGAACGTACAGTATTTATACACCTTGTGAAAGTGAAAACCTCCTGAAAGTGTGCAATACTTATGAAACTCATCAAAGGTTTAAACATATAGTATTAATATAAATGAATTAATAATTTAAAATGACATTACCTATGAAATGAGTTTCTATATGAATATCTGTTAATCCCTTTTTCATGCTAGCTGTGCATTATTTATGAAACGCAATCCTGACAAAGGATTTCTAGATCGTGATCTTATTAACAGTAGACAAACTATCATGTTGCCAGACGAATACTTGTTTTCATCGCGCCTAAATCACACACTCATCACACGACTTTAAGCTCTTTCACCTTCAAAAATTTTTCCTCCCACCTATTTCCCTCCTTTTCTCTCTTTCAATTTGGTGAAAGCTTTAAATTTACAATCGAATTTGGAGGAAGATTTTCCTTTTTCTGAGAGTTGAAAGCCCACAAGAAAAGAGAAAAAAAGGAAACTGCAGGAATTTTTCATAGGGAAACTTTCCCTTTTCAAAAAAAATTTTTTTTGTTAAAAACGCGTTTTGCATTTTTATTGTTTTGTTTTGGTCCTTCCCTCCATTTTTGTTTTTATTCTGTGATTTATTCCATTGGTCATTAACAAATATCACGAATTTCTGGTAAAAGGGGAAGAGAAAAAAATAAAATTCACATAAATAATTATTATTCAAAGCTTAATAGCTTTCCCGGGTTTAATTAAAATAATTTGGACGCCTGATGGGTTCGACGAAATATTTTTTTAGACCCCCGCTACTTCCGTCCTTTCATTTTATCCGAAAATTTCGATTTGGTCATAGGAGCTTTAACCCCAGAATTCATAGTAGTCATGGAGGGATCGAAATTACCACAATTTTCCAAAAATAAATAAAAAACTTACAATTCAATTTATACTGAAATGAATTTTGTAGTCCCTGGAGTGGGAGGAGTAGTGTAGTGGTTAAAGCTCCTGACTTGGACGCAATGATCTTTAGCTCGAATCCTCCTCCAGCATCTTGCTATACTCCCAAAAAAGTGAAAACGGGATTCAAACCACCACCAATTTCGCAGGGAGGAGTGTGTTTATATATAAATTATATTATATTATACATAACTTAGTTTTAATTATTTTTTAATACTTTATGTTACATGAGCTGTAGTCAGCTCAACGCCATAACAGCACTCTCTTTAACGGTATTGTCATCTATTGAATAGTGTCCATAAATTTTGAAATGAATTATTGCTGAAATTGTGCAATATTTATGAAATAAGAAGAAGAATGGGTGTTTTTGAAATGAATCGTTTTTATAACTGTGCGTTAATTTTGAAAGACGTTTTTCATAAAAGTGTGCAATATTTATGAAACTAAGTCGGACATTTTTCATGGAATTGGGTTTTTAAGTAAATGTGCAATACTTATGAAATATATTCTTAATATTATATGGCAAAAGGGAAATCGATCGACGATTTATATAGTAAAAGTAATTCTTGTTATTTTTTTAGCCTTTGTAGTAGATATACACACTTATTCTGGTAGTAGTTCTTTGTTATACTAGATATAACATTTCTACTAGAATTGTGGAAGTGACTCATTATCACCTCATTCCACAGTAGCCACGTATGTCAATGTTATAAAGACATATCTACTACTACTACTTAGTTTTTCTAAGATCAAAATCAGTTCAGACATTCTGGTTTGTAGGTCTAGCATTTATGGGTTGGAATGGGTTGTACGTGTTAGGGAGTATACATGTCTTACCCCCCGGGATTGAAAATTCTGTTGTGAAATTAGTTGAGGAAGGTTGAATTAGAGTGGAAGCACAAGAACCGACAAAAATCGTACCACAAAACCTGATTTGAAATCTGTTGTTATGTATCTACATGGAATCAATAAGACCTGTGATGTAGGTCAGTGATTCCCAAAGTGGTCTATATCGACCTCCGGGGGTCTATGACAACTTGTAAGGGGTCTACGTCAGCGAAAAAAATTTAGGAGTCCATGAAATGAAAATGGGAGTCTATGATAGTGTATCTCAACATACACTGATAGTACCTATTTACTTACATTATACTATACTATAATATAAAGATATATACATTATTTATGAAAGTACCTATGAAGCAAAAAATTTACATCACTACAGTGACAAATTTACAAAAATCGGTATCAAGTTAGTAGGGGGTCTACTCAAAACCGAAAAACATGGCGAGGGGTCTACGACACAAAATAGTTTGGAAACCTCTGGTGTAGGCAGAAGAATTGAATGAAACTCAAAAAGATTGTGCGAGTGAGAACTAGACAAGGAAAAGTGGAAAAGGTTACTTCTTTTGATAAACCGTCGCCTTCAAAATTACATCACTACAATAAGGCCATACAAGTGAGTCTTAAAAAAGTGTTGATGCGTCCTTCGAGACTCGTGCAAAACTAAATCGGGAAATCCGACTCGCTTTTGTGAATAATTCACATTCAGATCTATTTCACTGGATACTAGAACAAAGGAAAATTATTGAAATATCTTCAGCCATTGTCTTCTCTTTCTAGAAGGGATGAATTCAATCCATTTGCTTTTTCAAGTACGGTCAGCACTCGTTTTGTGCTTAAGTTGATCACCACAAAATGAGTTTTAGTGCTGTAGTTATGAAATTGATTTGTTTAATGCTAAAAACGCGTAAATGAAATCTCGAACGAATATCAAAAATAAGAACCTTCCCCAAAAATTTTCCAAATCTCAAAAGAAAGATAAAAGGAAAAATCAAAAGAACAAATGAACTTGTGTTTCATTCGAGCTTCCATGTTTACACGAAATGAGAAAAAAGATGTTACGGAACAAAAAAAAAAGATGAAGAAGAAAGTTAAATATAAATTGAGAATAGAATGGACATTTGTAAGATAAAAAAAAGAAAGAAAAGAAAAAGGAAAGAAGGAAACAACAAAAGAAGACGAACATAAAAAAAGAAAATAGGTATTGAAAAAAGACCTGATAGTGAAGTAGATTGATGAGAAGAAGGCGAAATACAGAGAAATTAAATGTCACGCGCTAAGAAAAACAATTTCCCACACTCCTGTCGGACATATTTCCGAGAAAAACTCACCCCGCAGCAAGAGAAAAATGAAAAACCGTTGAACGGCGGCCATTTTCACCCTTTTTTCTCTATCCTCTCTCCCCTTCCAATCAAAACGCTCAATTGATTACTAGTACCAACTTAATTTAATATTCTACTGCCACGTCAAGCGTATACTTGAAAACAAAAATTTTTGGGATATGCATTCATTTTGGTCGAATCGCGTAAATGAAGTTTTTGTCTTTCCCGTTTCCCCGGTGTATTTTTCTTTTTAAATCGACATTTTCGAAAAGTCTTTTTACTCCAAATTTCCTCTGTTGCTGGAAATTTTTTTTCTTTCGGTTTTGCTCTTTCGACAGCTGAAAAACTGTGAAGGGAGAGAAGGGAGGCTATGAATAAATTCCTTTTCTTTGAAACAATATTTCAATTTCTAAAACAGCTTTTAAAGACTTTTTGTGAAAACACAGCAAATAAAAAAAGGAAATATTTTAATAAACATTTGTCTGCGGGGAAACAGTTTTCCCGCAAACAATAATTTAAGCGAAAAATAAAATTAAAAAAGTCTTTCGTTTAATTTTTAACCCTTGAATTAATTAATTCTTTTAATTTTATTAGAAGCGTGGAATAAGAAAACAAAAGGGCGCTGGAAAAGGGAAAAAATAATTAAATCATCACTTATTTTAGGAGAGGAACGAATTTTTTTTGCTGTTGTTGTTGTTAATTGCAGTCTCCAAGTTTCTTTGTTTCCAAAAAGGTTTTTTTTTTCATTTCAATAAAAATGTTTTGTTTGGAAGTTGATGAGGAAATCATAATTACTGTTTCAAATGCATGGACAAACATCCAAACATGGCTGCTTTAATGAATTTCTAAACTGATTTGTGTCATTGATGTGGATTTATTTGACATGAGAAGCGACGCTGTTGTCAAAATTAGTTTTTAGGAGGATCAGAGTGTGTCGACGAAACTTGTTTCATTTTCGGAAGCAAAATGTGACCGATGAAAAAGACTCATTTCATAAGTAATGCACATTGAAATCATTAATTCATTCGTTACTACTGTTAGCTTAAATCTTTGATGAATTTCATAAATATTGCACACTTTCAAGAAGAATTCGTTCCATAAATACTGCACGTTTAGTACTGGATGAATAAGTGTACAAAACTAACAATCTGTGTCAGTCATACGATTGTGCAATATTTATGAAATGAATTGATGATTGTTGTGTGCATTACTTATGGAAAAGCTTTTTTGAATAAGTAATCATAATTCGTTAAATTCGTTCTTAATGACAGTGTGCATTAATTATGAAATGAAGCCTGAACAAATGTGAATTTGTCGAGAAGATGATAATTCGTGAATAATGGACTTTGTAAGGATTTCGTATCTTATACAGTAAATACATTTAGTACTATCTAATTTCATAAGTAATGCACACTTCCCCATCAATTCAATTCATAATTAATGCAATATTTCATGAAGAATCCATTTCAAAAGTACTGCACACTTTCATGGGATATTCATTTCAAAAGTATTGCACACTTTCATGAAACATTCATTTCACAAGTATTGCACACTTTCATGATGAATTCATTTCAAAAGTACTGCACACTTTCTATGGGATATTCATTTCAAAAGTATTGCACACTTTCTTCGTTAATTCATTTCAAAATTACTACACACTTTCAAGTGATATTCATTTCATAAGTACTGCACACTTCTATGGGATATTCATTTCAAAAGTATTGCACACTTTCTTCGTTATTTCATTTCAAAAGTATTGGACATGTTCTTCGTTAATTCATTTCAAAATTACTACACACTTTCAAGTGATATTCATTTCAAAAGTACTGCACACTGTCATGATGAATTCATTTCACAACTATTGCACACTTTCTTCGTTATTTCATTTCAAAAGTATTGCACACTTTCATGAAAAATTCATTCCATAATATCACAAAAAGAGGGGAAATGAGGTGAATTCAGTATAGATTGTTTCAGTATATTTTTTTAATATTTGATTCTAGTATTATAATGCTGATAAAGTTTTTCAAACTTATTATAAGCTAAAAAGGTTCGTTTTAAACCAAAGGACTAACCGGAAACGTTTCCCGAATACTTTCCTTTGATGTAAATCCTCAACCACCGGATTCATCCGATTTGAAGTATGATTATTGATATTAATAGATCACAGAGTCATGCGGTGTTTAAAACAATATTCCAAAGGAACAGTTTAGAAAGTTAAAACCACAAAAACCGAAAACCCAGATCGGAGTCAAACGAACAAGAACAGATTTCTATTTCGATATTCAGGGCCCTTCCGGGACAGCGAACAGTCAACATGTAACGCGCATACGATAAATCGTCTCTTAATTGAAGAATCGAGTCACACAATCTAAAACACATCAAATTGTTACAGAAGGGTAGGAGGACGTTTGTTATGGATGACATCTTGGATGTATTTCACTTCCGGAGTCCAATAAAAAAAACAATTCGAATTAAATTGAGTTGCCGTTTGTCCGCCATCTTTCTTCCCATTTTTTCAATCCAATTTAATTTAATTGATTTTAATAATGTTATCAACTCGTAACTCATCTTCTGAACACGTTGAGATAAGATGGTCGGGAGGAGTTGGGTTTGTTGGTTCTTCTTCCATCCCCCGGCCTCGGTTATTCTTTCCTTCACTTAAATTACGAGGAGATTACGTCGTAAAATGGAGGATTCTCTCCTTTTGTAACGGTTATTGCAACAGAACACTGGTGTTAGGATTCGTAAACAAGACAAAAACAAATTTAGGGCCTTAAGCCAAGTGGTTAGAGATGAAGGGAAACCTCGACTCCTCCCATTAATATGTTGGACTTAGTTTTTTATTTTTCATTTCCGGTTTTAAGATTTAATTTATCGTTTTAGTATCTTCTATTGAAATTTGAGGCAGTATTGGATGTTTAAAATGTAGATGAATTTCATAAATACTGCACACTTTCACGAGTTTCATAAATATGTTTGATTTATTTATTTTTCCCAATTTTAAGAATGAATTTATTGTTTTTATAGTTTATATTAAAATTTGAGGCACTGTTGAACGGTTAAACCTTTGATAAATTTCATAAATACTGCACACTCTCATGAAGAATTTATTTCAAAAGTATTGCACACTCTCATGAAGAATTTATTTCAAAAGTATTGCACACTTTCTTGAGGAACTCATTTCATAAGTATTGCACACTCTTTTGAAGGATTCATTTCAAAAGTATTGCACACTCTCATGAAGAATCCATTTCAAAAGTACTGCACACTCTCATGAAGAATTCATTTCAAAGTACTGCACACTCATGAAGAATTCATTTCAAAGTACTGCACACTCTCATGAAGAATCATTTCAAAAGTACTGCACACTCATGAAGAATCCATTCCAAAAGTACTGCACACTCTCATGAAGAATTCATTTCAAAATACACACTCATGAAGAATTCATTTCAAAAGTACTGCACACTCTCATGAAGAATCATTTCAAAGTACTGCACACTTTTAAAAAGAATTCGTTTCAGAAATACTGCACGTTTGGTACTGGATAAATGGGTTTCTCAGAAGTATACACAACTAAAGACCTGGGTCTTTCATGCAAATGTGCAATATTTATGAAACGAATTGATGGTTACTATGTGCATTACATGTGTATAAAAGTTTTATGGAAGAACTGAGCATAATTTGCAAAGTGAGTTCTTTTTGAAAGTGTGCATTATTTATGAAATGAAATATGTAGGATGAGTACTCTTATAATAAACTAAATGCTTTCTCCTGGTTTGATGTTAAAGCCACGAATAAGGGTTACGGAGATAAGGGTGTGGGTTAACCTTTAACTGTTAAAGGTAACTGTAAAGGTGCCACCAGAAACGGACTATAAATATTAGTTACCACTAGTCGAGAGATAAAACAAAAATGCACATTAAATTCAATTTTAAAACCGGAAATGAAAAATAAAAAATTAAGACAAACATAAATAGAAAAACAGAAACCAGTCGAACGGTGGTGACATGATCATTTGATATTTATTTTCAATATAACCTTATCTTGAGCTTTTAAGAACCAAAACAGTATGAGAGAGAGAGAGAAGAGATTGTAGAAAGGGAGAAACGAGATAACGAGAAATTCATCCCGGCGTTTCAAAATAATATCGTTCTACACTTCCGGTTGTGACTTCCGTACCCGTTTGATTCTGTTCTCGAATGCTTAACGATCAACTTTCTCAAAATTTTGGGTATTTTCAACTTGTTTACAATTCTCCTCTTCCAAGAAGAATTCGGGGATGGCAAAGCCGTTTGAGTGCATTTTAATTAGATTTTGGGATTTAGAAAGAGAGGGGAAAAGCGGAAACGGAACTTGATTGACGAGTTCTCGCTCTTTCTCTTTGAGTAAGGAGAGACTGTAATGAATGTTCGATTGCTTTTCTTTTTTTTTTCATTTCCCAACGTTTTTAAGAAGATTTATGTCCCTTTTCTCTCTTTCTTTCCTTTTTTTTATATTCAAATTGTAGAGAATCTTGAGATTATCCTCGTAAGCTCTGGAAATCCTCATCCTTCTTTCTCTCACAAGCGTTCAACATGCCAAACTTTGAGTTGAGATTAGAAGCCTCGAAATTAATCCGATTCGAGGGAGTGACGATACTCTCTTCATCCTTCATTTCCTCCTTTTTTTGTACTTTTGAATGGTGTGTTAAGTCCTTTTTTTATGCGGATTGTTTTCTTTGTTTAAGAAAATTGTTACACGTGTTCCTGTAGACACGTAGTTATTTCATAAGTAATGCACAGTCACGAAGAATATTTGGTCTAAGAGATGATGCGCATTTTAAAGAAGACATTCCATAAATTTCAGTCAATTCCATAAATAATGCACACTTGCTTGAAGAATCCATTCCAAAAGTACTGCACACTCATGATTAACACATTTCATAAATATTGCATACTTTCATGGAGAATCCATTTCAAAAATGTTGCACACTTTCATGAAGAATTCACATAAAAAATCTTGCACATTTTTATGATGAATTTATTTCAAAAGTATTGCACTTTTATGGCACATTCATTTCATAAGTATTGCACGCTCTCTTGAAAAATTCATTTCACAAGTATTGCACACTTTCATGAAGAATTCATTTCAAAATATTGCACACTTTCATGAAGAATTCACTTCAAAAATCTTGCACATTCTTATGATGAATTCATTTCATAACTATTGCACACTTTTATGGCACATTCATTCCATAAGTATTGCACACTTCCACGAGATATTCATTTCAAAAGAATTGCACACTTTCTTCGTTAATTCATTTCAAAATTGCTGCACACTTACATGTGGTATTCATTTCAAAAATATTACACACTCTCTTGAGGAATCCATTTCATAACTATTGCACACTCTAATGATCTTATGAAGATTTCATTACAAAAATCTTGCACTTGATAAGGTTATTTCAAAAGTATTGCACACGCTTTCAAGCTCAAAAACGGTTATGAAAACGCGCTCAACTCATGTCGATCTAAATCCTGTCGATGACCTGAATTCACTCAGGAATAATTCACGCTTTTATTGATATTTCATTTCAAAACTAATGCACACTTTTAAAGAGTCATTATTCCACACAAAAACGGCGCATATGTTTCATAAGTAATGCACGCTTTCATAAACATTTATTTTAATTTAAAATGATAGAATTTTCGGAGAGAAAAATGAAAAGATGTGAGTGACTTAACAGCGTCACTTATATTTTGAAAATATAAAAAAAAGTATAAATAAGAGAGAAATGGAAAACAAAAGTCATTTTTAAGAGAGAAATAAAAATAAAAAATTTTGGAGGAAAAAAAAACCCTCGAGTTTGAAACTTCATTTCTGCTTTTGTCTCTGCTGTCAGGAAATAGATAAATTAACTGGAGTGAGAAGCAAGAAAAAAATTTATTTTATCCGGTATCATGAGTCGACCGCAACAGGAAAATTCTTTTTTCCTCTGAGCTGACACCAATAATGGGTTTCAACGTTTTTAAGCTATATAGCGTGGGTCAGCTTACGATTTCTTTTAATTTCGTTCATTTTTCTAGAATCTAAGCCCCGGATTTATAGAAATTTAATAAAGCGCTATATTTACGGGTTTGAATATATTGATATATAGCAGGGGTGAGTGACCCTTTTAATCAGCAGCCCAATTTAAAATTTAAGATTTTTGGCTAAGAAAACTTTTTGACTATAATATAGCACTCACGCTTTACAAGAAACTCAGGAATTGCTGAAGTTAGTAGCTGACAGCTTACCAGTCTGACTGATTGTGTGACAGAAGCAACACAAACAAGCACAGAACCAAGACGCGTTCGTATTGCATGTTTGAACAAGTCGCCGACATGTGAGTAACTCGTCACAAAAATTGTTTTAGTTTAGTATATACTACAATTTCATTATAATTGAATAGTATAACAATATATTGATGGGAGAAAGTTGATAAAATAAATTTTAGAAATTCTTGGCGGACCTCATAAACATGTTTAACGGACCGCGTGTTGCTCATCCCTGATGTACAGTATACAGATGTTTAGACAACTTCAACGGCTTTTAGTTTTAAGTCTGAAGAGTTATACTGTCGTATAGGTGTTGATTACGAAGCTGTTTTTCTACTAAAATGAGCCAGTTTGACTCATCAATAAACTTAAATAAAGGTTTAATTGTTACCAACATAAATTTATATGAGGACAGAAACTAACTTGTCTCTATTACCGACCTTGTTCCATTAATTTTGCAAAGTTTTATAACAAAAGATTTCAAAAGTAATGCACAGTTTTATGAGTATGCCATTTCAAAACCATCGCACAATTTTTCAAGAAGCTTGTTTCAAAACTAACCAACAGCTTGGTAATCGTCAGTAAATATTCGGTTTTCCAAAACCCTGCATTTCGTCAGTAGTCTGAAGAGTTATGCTGTCGTATAGGTGTCGATTACGTAGCTGTTTTTCTATTAAAATGAGCCAGTTTGACTCATCAATCAAATTAAATGAAAAGTTTAGTTGTTACCAACATAAATTTATATATAGGACAGAAACTAACTTTTCCCTAAAAACAACTTTGTTTCATCAATTTTATACGTTTTCATAACAAAGGAATCATTTCAAAAGTATTGCACACATTTATGGATATGCTATTTCATAACCATCGCACAATTTTGCAAGAAACTGGGTTCAATACTAACGCACAGCTTGGTAATCATCCGTAAATTGTCTATCGTAATAGCTTCAAACAAATTTTTGGTGATTTTTTATATTCATTACAAATTAAATTTCATTTCATAAGTATTGCACACTTAAACGCAGTATTCATTTCAAAAATAATGCACACTTAGATTCAAATAATAATTACGAATAAATTTCTTCCCGATCGAAATCCAAATTATGGAAGGTGAACTCACCCTCTAGTCGGAACTGCTGTCTTCAATATTTGAAGATCTGGATGAAAGAGAAAACCGAAATTTGGAAAAAAGAGAAAAAAAATTTTTTTTCTTTATATGAGATCAAAAATTGGAAGGAAAAAAAATGAAATCGGGAAAAAGAAAGGAAAGCAGGAAAGCATTTGCTGATTTGATTTCCCAAAGTGCATACGTATCAATGGTTACGATCGTGCGCACGGATCCCCAGGAGGAGGAGGGACCTCATTCAAATTTTTGGTTTTTTCTTTGAAAATGGAATTTACCCGTGAAATTCCTGAACGGGGGGGGAATGAAATTAGGAAAGCTTTTGTCTTTCAACGGAGCTTTGGAAATGGTAATTCGTGAAAAGACTTTTGTTTATAATTAACCAAGGAAGCGGAAAACTAGGTTGAGTGCAAACAAAAGAAACAAACCAAAAGAACAACAAAGAGTCACAAAGGAGATTAAAAGGATCAAAATGGAGGATGTAAGGGAGGATAGAATATGACACTCTTCAAAGACAGAACGTTAAGGAACAAAGAAAACCGATGAAAAAAGTCAAAATGAAAACAAATGACGGGTTTAGTGGAGTAAATGAGAGAGGAAGATGAAGACGGAAGACGTAGATTAAAGCTTCGCAACCAGCCTCCACCTCCTCCTGCTGTAGCCCCCTCCCCTCCCGCCACCTCCCAAAATCACGGGCGAACACACTTTAATAGGCGTGCCTGAGTGGAGCGAGCTTTTCAAATAAAAGCTTTTTAGATTAGCTTTTTGTCTGAGGGGGTAACATGGAAATCCAATTTGTCAAGAGTAAACTCCTTTTCGTCAGCTGTTGCCAGCATACGCCACTGTTTTGGTGAGCAATTTAAATTTCAAAACCGGAAATAAATCGACTGGCAGCTCATTCGAGAGTGAAAGCACGCGGAGCTTTTTGTCACCATCAAAAGGCCACAAGTCACCTTGACGATCGATTCGGGGGTGGAGGGATGTTTCTGTGTTTGATTGAGAAATTTGGGGAAGGGGGTTGAAAGGAACACAAACCAGGATTCTTCCTTGACCCCCCCCCTCCATCTCTTCAAGTTTCAGGAACGAAATCAAGTGAGAAGAGAAAATTTAAGGCGCCATTAATTCCGGAAAACTCCATTTCCGGCCATTACCTATCTCACCCCTGGGACGAAAGCTTGGGACCTGCTTTCCTACGAATTACTTTGCACAGATAAAAATGGAATGTAACTCTAGATAATTTATTATCTGATACTCTTTCTCGTTGAGTTTTTTATGTTTTATGTCTTTTGTGTTGTTGTTGTTCAGACACGCCCTCGTAGATTTAGTTTGTTCTATGTTGGAGTCTTTTTTTATGCGGTTTCTGTTTTCTACGATGTTAGATTTAATCTGATTTATTTAACCGTCTCCTTAGTTTCTGTTGTGTTGAGACTTTTCCAGCATCTTGGGTTTTAAATCCTTACTGTTTTTCTGTTGGAGTGAACCAGTTTGACTCATACTGCAATCAACCTAAATAAAAGTTTCATAATCTTGTTAACAAATAGACATAAAAGGAGGCGATTGATGGCTTTGTGTCATAAATTTCGCACATCGTTACAACAAAGGGGTCATTTCAAAAGTAATGCACAAAAATATCATTTCATAAATACTGCACAGCTTGGTAAAATTGGCAATTCGTAACTAGTGAACATTATTCCAAAGGTTTTAAGTAAAGTTCGGAGGATTTTTTTTACGCGCTTTACCGTAAATCTCGAATTACTGAACTAATGCGACTCGAATGAAATTTCAGTCTACAAGAATCTTTGTTGTCCTTGAATGTCGTACAAAACGAATCCTGACTGTATTTGTACTGAAAATAGTCCAGAGAACTGTCTTTCGGGTTCTGCATGATCACGTTCACAAAATGTCAAAATATAGTAAGTGTATAAGACAGACAGGTAGACAAAGAAGGGAAGAGAGGGGGTTGAGGGGAAAGTATGAAGTGAGAAGACACAACTAAGTCAAAAGTCAAAGAACAACCTCAAAATTGTCTCCAATTTCTGAGAGTTTTTGAATAAATTAAATTTTCAAATTTTGTAATTCTGATCCGGAAACTTTGGGAAATTGTTTGTCTGTCGTTTGGGAATTTCCCTCAGCCCGGGAAAGCAAAATTCGTTCTTCGAGTGCTACGCTGATTGTCTAACATGCGTTCGGGGGTTAGAGATGTAACAAATCGCGCGCTGTCACTCACAATCGAAGTCTGAAAGCCCAGTTTCCAATTATTTGAGAGAGAAGAGCATCGCAGAGAAACTTTTGTCTTTAACAATGGAGAGAAAAAGGATAACTAAGGAGGAAGGGGGTGAAATTGTACAAGCGTACATGTTAATTGGGTCACGTGAGTTTAGAAACAAAACGGAAAAGTCGTTAGGACACACAAAATGCCCTCAAACAAAGGACGAGGATAAAAAGAGTTAATGACTGGAGAGAACCACCACCCCCCACCCCCAAAAAATTGTTTTGAAACAGCCAGGAAAAGCAGGTTCCATGAAGAGACTTTTCCCAACCCCCCTCTCCCAAATTGGCAGACCTCGGACATTAGCTTCGTATAATTAGAGACAAGACATCCTGGTCTCCTCAGCAACCGTCCTCATGAAGGATTCATAGTTTTTGTCTCTTCCTCCTCCCTCTAGCTCCCTTTCACGCAAAACGATTTCGGTTTTGAAGGCAAAAAGATTTTTGTTTATTTCACCCCATTTCAACAAACCCATGTCAACCCCAAGGATTTAAATTTCGAAATTATCTCAAACTGATTCAGCAGTTAAAAAAAATTTAAATCTTTTTTTCTCCGGCGATAAAATGAACAAAAGAAATCCATTTAAGAATTCGGACGGAAGGGGTGGTTTGAAGACGGGGGCGGAGGAAGGGATGAGGGATGCGGGAGGCTGTGGGGGTTGAACTAATCAGATTTTGTTTTAAAAGGAAATGGAAATAGAAAAGATTTGGAAGAGGTTTTTCCCGGGGTCAGCTGGAGTTGTCAAGGGAAAAGTTCACCGAATTCACTGGAGCTTGGTTAACCTCGACGGAAGTTTAAGCGGTGTTTTTGAAAGGTATACTGACGACAGGACCGTGCTAAGGATTTTTATTCGCAATTTCTTAAACTCTCTTTAACAGCTCTTCTCTCTGTATCTTCAGCTGTAGTGCAGCTAATCTTTTGTCTTCAACTAATCATCTTGTGATCTGGGATGAGATGAATTTAACACTTGACCTTGAGGAAGATGTTCGATGACCTTGAAATTTTGGGTTGGGGGTAAGCTTTCTCTTCATCATTTCGAGTGATTCTTGACCTTGTGTTCTTCTACGATTCTTGAGATGCTGCCTGAGGTTTTGACCTTTTTTTTCGATACGTTGATCTTAGACGTTTGAATGATCTTCGACCTTTGATCGCTCTGATTTTTGCGATCTCATTATTTCTAATGGCCTCAACTTCCGGTCTTTGGTTTAATGACCTTGATTCTTGACCTTTGATGTGATCTTTTTCGACTATATGATTACCCACGACTTCTTGATGTGCTGTATGCGTTTGTCCTCGGAGTGACCTTTGGCTTGTTGAGCTCCGACAGTTTTTCTTCTTATTTGGCCTTTTGAACCTTCATTCTATGACCTTTGACCTTTGACCTCTGACGACTAGTTTTTGACTTTTGTTGAGTGACCTTTCACTATTTGAGTCTCGAGGAAATTATATACACTCGCCGAATTTATCACTTTGACCGTAACATACGATATTATTTTCTGGTTAAATATATTAATATTTAGTATCCACAGTGATTATACTGAAATGCTGGTCTCAGTATCCACGTTAAACTTTTTATATTCGGTTGGAAGAAGGAAAACGTTGGCTCCACCCTCCTTCGCCCTTTTCTCCAAATTTGAGACACGTTCCCAAGTTGAAAGTCTTGACTGCAGCAAAATATCTATTATTTATAACGAGGCTGTCGGCCACGGATCCAAGGGTCACGGATCCGATTCCCTTCTCGACGATTTATTCATCTTATTTTACCTGAGGTGTGTCCCAAACCTGTGCTAAACTTGGATTAGCAATAAAAGCTGCTGAATAAGCTTTAGTTTAAAACCTCAAAACCCAAAATGGCTGTAAGATGGCCGATCCGGTAACTCTGATAATAATTACAGTCAGGGTCTACGTGACGTCATCCCTTTCGGCCTTTTAAGAGAGGTCAAAATTAAGAAAGCTTTTAACAATTCCTGATCAAAAGCTGTAGGCAGTCACCTTTAATAAGCATATTTGAAGGGTATTGTCTTGATTTGAGCTTTTTGCCGCTAGCTTTTCACTTCAGAATGATTTCTGTATGGTGGTCTCTTCCAGATTCTTAAAAAACAGCAAAAGAAAATTTCTCTGTAAAAGCTTCCAGTTGTTTTAGACAGTACACTATAAAGGGACAGCTTTCAAGCTGAGCTAAATGTACGGGTGAGAGAAATTCTGGAAAAGTAAAACACAACAGCTCAGAATTTTTTTGGTTGACTCTCCGACAGCTTAACTTCAAAAACGTACAAAACTACAACACACTGTCCCCTCTGAAAGCTTTCTTCATCGGAACTCAGTAACGAGAAAGCTCAAATCAAAATTATGGGAAACGTTTACAGTTTAGTCCGCATTGAAAGCTCTTCAATCTCTGTCATTCAAGACTCTGTTAACAGGTTGAAACGTGTTTTCCTCGGTGGAAAATTTATTCGAAAAAGATTCAGCTCTCGAAATATTGTTTTCTTTAAACGACTGAATAATTTTATTTATTTATTTATTTCTTGGAAGCTTTTATTTTTCGAAAACTTCGAAATTCCGATGAGAACTCCACAAATGTCATAAATCATTTTGAAATTGTTTTTGGACTTCTCAGTTCTCACAGAATTTATATAAATGTGTGGGAGGAGTAGTGTAGTGGTTAAGTTCCTGACTTGGATGCAGATGGTCGTTGGTTCGAATCCTCCTCCCGCATCCTGTTATACCCGAAAATTAAGGGTGGAAAACGAGATTAAAGCCACCCCCAAATTTATATTCAATATAAGATCAGATTTATCACATTTACCGTAATATGTAGGCGTATAAAATATAATTTATTGATTCATATATTATTACTTTTATATATACACAATTAAAGTTAATATAATTATAATTCTTTAATTTGTTAATTTTATAAATTTGATTCAAACTTTTAAAGGCGTTATTTCATAAATAATGCACAGTGTCATGCCCAGTTGTTATTGATAATTGTACTTTGAGCTACTTTATAAATTTACTTTTCATATTTTCTTGCTACAACACATTTGCGACGCGACAGTATAAAATGATATTTTCTTTTTATACTATAACAGTAGGTGAAATTCAAAATCTGATCTTATAATGAATGTAAATCACTATACATTTATATAGTTTATATTAGTAGAATTATATTTATATTTTTTAACATAAATTAGAGTCATAATTTTCCACTAGGCCCATCTCGGGCAAAAGCCTCTCCCGCTACTGTCCACAGTGTTTTGTTCTTTGCTCTTCTATGCCACTAGGAGCCAGCGAAGGTAACTAGGTCGTCCTCCCATCTCCTTCTCTGTTGGTCCTTTTTTCTGTGCACCAGAGTTGTAGACCAGAGCGTGGTCCATCTTCCGTCACTTCCCCTCATCAGGTGGCCAGCCCACTTCCATTTCATCCTCTTGATGAACTGGACAGCATCTTCTGTACCTACTTGATTCCTTATCGATAGGCTGCTTACCCTAAGCCTAACACCTCTGATGCTCCTCTCCATGGCTCTTTGGGTCGTCCTTATTATTTCCTCGGTTTTCCGGGTCATAGCCCAGCTCTGGAGTATTTGTCCCGCTTTCTAATTCCTACGTTGAAATTTTTCAGGATGCATTTGAGAGCCCAGAATTTCTTCCAAGCTGTCGCTGCCTCCTGCGCACCTCCATTTCTGTTCTATTCTTAAAACTTATTAGTTGTCCTAAATATATATATATATTATTATACATTTATATAAATTGTGACACAAGCCAAGCATCTAAGCACACAATTTGGAGATTTTATAAAATTGTTACGGGAAAAGTGATAAATATTCAGAAATTTGTCTCATTTACCAAGTGTTTGAGCTTTCAAAAAATGAAGGAAGCACATCCATTTACCTCGTGCCCAAAATAATTAGAGTGTAACAATTGTACTTACAACAGAATTTATTTATTACTACGTTGAATCGAAGGTAATTCAACATCAAATTCACAACACAAAATACGTTAAATTCGTCCTTGGCGAACTAACATCGAAACACATTTCTTTCTCATTCATCAGTTATAACAACTTTCCTAAATTCAGGAACTCTAGGTTTTGTAGGCCTCACCACAAGCTAAGAATGATCTAGAAACCTCCGGAACCTTCTAGAGCAAGAAAAGTACTTATGGGAGAAGGACCGGAAGTCTCAAGATCAGTTGGCGATGGACTTGCAGAAACCAGTGCATACACTTGTGGGTCAAGGTTTTGCAGGACTCACCTCGGAGTCAAAACCACTTATCTCCCTTTTCACATTCTTAGGGAAATTTTTATTCCAGCACAATTAATTGTCTTCTCTGCTCTTTGGTATTCCTTTAAAGCCCTGGCCCTCTCTAACTTATCTTCAAGTTACCAAAATAAAGCCCAAATTATTACAAAAACCCAAACACCAAGCTTGGTTGGTGATTATGAATAATCGCCGGAAATTATAAATATATATTTGCCTCATTTATCGCTTTTATTATAACTTATACATTTTAGATGTGATGTAGAGAACCGATTTTAATGTCCGGATGGAAAAGGGTGTAGTATAAAATTAGCCAAACGTGACATCCAATTTGGGGACAATTTTCATTGATTCTGGTGCTGCGGCCAAAAAAGGTTACCGACCCCTGGTTTAAGTTGAATTTCTTTCTTCATTTTGATTTCAAGGAGATAAAAATAATTTTTTCTTTTAAAGTGCTGTCGCGAGTTAATAAATAATAAAAAAAAAGTTTACGACATAAAATTATTGAATGAAAGAAAGAAAGAAAGTCTGAAGATAAAAAGTTAAAGAACGAAGGAAGGAGAAAGGACGGAAGTAGAAGAAGACTCGTAAAAGACGACAATAATTTTCTTTCCAAATAAAAATAAAAAATAATTTTCCTTCAAGGAGCTTCGTCACAAACCCAAAACTTTTTATTCCTGTCGAGTGAGTGAAATGGCTTTAAAGAAAGGAAGAGGAGAGGAGGAGAAACTTTCACCTTCTTTCCTGTATGTCATACTTCATTTCCTCCCCCCCAAAAACACAAATTTCAGATGATGAGGAGTAGAGGTAGGAGAGAGGGAAATGGATTGAAAGGAACCAACAGAGAAAATCTCTCCCGAGTGTAATTCTCGGCTGTTGTTCCTGACCAAATGAATGGAATTAAAACGGGGGGGAACGATTTCTATCAAAAGTTTCCCCGGGATGAAAACTCGATTTCGAATTTTGATGAAACTTTTTTAAAGAACCGGATTCGTTTTCCGGCGGGGTGGGGGTGGTTTTGTTATTTTATTTGATGGGTTTCGTGTTAAAACGAACGTCAAATTCATCTCCGTTTCTTCCTCATCTCACTCTCTCTCTCTCTCGATCGTTTTGATTAAGTTCCTTTTCATCAAAAAGTTTGCAGTTTCCCCCGCCCCTCCTCTCCTCACCCCGCCACCTCACTTTTCCCGGAAACCTGATTTCTCTTGTACGCCGAATCGAATGTTTCCTCTGGGAGTGAACAACCATAACCAATATGGCGCTCGAGTTAATCTACTCTCTTTGAACTTCCGTGCTGCACTTTTTATACTTAAAACTATATACATTACAAAAAACTGTGCATTATTTATGAAATGAGTTATTTAAAAAAGTGTGGAGTAGTTAGCAAAAGGATTTACTGTTAATAGTGTGCAGTATTTATGAAATAAACCCCCTTTTCAGTCTTACTAACATATAGTGATACGTCTTTGAATATTTCGTTATACAGTATAAATGTTTTATATTTAGTAAGCGAATTAATTTTTATAACTCATTCAAATGTATGATTAAAATAAAACTCGTCGAACGACTCTAAAGTGAGCCAGTTTGACTCATCAATGAATTTAAAATAAAAATTTTTTTTACGGATGATTGTTCGATGATACGAGGATGACCTCGTTCCACCAATTTTGCCCTTTTTAACAAAGGAATCATTTCAGAAGTAATGCACAGATTTACGAATATATCATTTCAAAACTATCGCACAACTTGGTGATTGTCAGTATATTGTCGGTTGTTATACCCCGATGAATGTATTTTTCGTCAGCAGTCTGAAAAGTTAGGCTGTCGTATAGGTGTCGATTACGTAGCTGTTGTTATACTAAAGCGAGCCAGTTTGACTCATTAAATAGAAAGTTCAATTTTTACCAACATAAATTTATATATGAAGAGGACAGAAACTAACTTGTCCCCTATTAACGACCTTGTTCCATTAATTTTGAAAGGTTTTATAACCAAAGAATCATTTCAAAAGTAATGCACAGTTTTATGAATAAATCATTTCATAACCATCTCCAATTTTCCAAGAAATCGGGTCCAGAAATTGGGTTTTTCCAAAAACCGTTTTCGTTTTCCATTAAAATGAGCCATTTTGACTCATCAGTAAACTTAAATGAAAATTTTAATTGTTACCAAAATTATTTTTATAGATGAAGAGAGCAGAAACTAACTTTTCCCTAATAATGACTGTGTTTCATTAGTTTTGCACTTTTTCATAACAAAGTGATCATTTCAAAAGTAATGCACAGTTTATGAATATGCCATTTTATATAACCATCGCACAATTTTGCAAGAAACTAGTGCAATACTGTGCGTTAGTATTGCACAGCTTGGTAATCATCCGTAAATTGTCTATCGTACTAGTTTCAAACAAATTTTTGGTGATTTTTTAAATTCATTACAAATTAAATTTCATTTCATAAGTATTGCACACTTAAACGCAGTATTCATTTATTTCAAAAGTAATGCACGGTTTCGTGATTGTGTCTTTTCATAACTACTGCACGATTTTCCTAAGAAGTCGTTTCAAAACTAACGCACAGCTTAGTAAAACCGTCAGTTACTGTATACCAGTGGTGGGCAAAGTACGGCCCGGGCAAGTATTTAATCCGGCTCTCCGAGGGTTTATCGACATGGATAGTATTAATAGATGGCCCGCTACAATTACGTTTTGACAGTCGAGAAGTTTAAAGTGGATTTTAAGAGATGCATAGTCTACAGAAGAAGCTGAACTAGCCGCGTAGTTCATGTGTTGCAAATTTGTGCGGCCCACCAAAAAATTTCAAAATTTAAATTGGCCCGTTGATCAACAGGATTACCCACCCCTGCTGTATACTATTGTTATGGTTTTAAACAATATTCTATCAATTTTATAAATTAATTAGGCCTGTCAATCAAAATCCATTTTTCAATAATATTGCACAATTTTAGTTACAAATTTCTTCTTAGATTTTCCTATAAAGACTTAATAGACTACATACTTATGGCGTTGTATTAATTCCGCGTAACTTTAAATACTCAACCGCAAACTGGATACTTCCTCGATGGGGAAATGCCCACATTTTCGACAATTTTCCTTCTCGGAAAGGTTAATGGTCCTTCACATGAACATAATTAATTATTCAAATTAAAAACTTCGAAAGGCAAAAACCAAAAAAAACTTTTGATATACATAACTGGCACGAGGTGGTGGGAAAAGTCGGCGGGGGGGCGGAGAAAATTTTCAACAAGAGTGGACACGTTCCTTTCATAATTTAGGCAATCCGACATGTTGGAATGGAGAAAGAACGCTGGGCACTTGATCCCGGATGAAAAGTTTTCTCCTTCATAAATAAATGAAAATGAAATTTAATTCTGACTTGTAATAAGAGAGCTTTAATGATGTGCTTATGCGGTTTTCATGTGCAGAACCTCGATGAGGATTCACCTTTTAAGAGTCGACCTCGTTCCGACATTTTCAAAAACTGAACTTTTCCTTCCTCAATCGCATTTTCAAAATCTAATTCTCGAATCCAGTGGCGTGCGGTGATATTTCCTCGTCGGGGAAACTTCTACCTCGAATTATACAACATAAAAACAAAGTATAATTGCATATAACTTGATAAATATACTTTTATAAAAAATTATTCATGATTCACTCAATTGAGGCATCAGGTCGACAAACCGTTTCAATGTTATTGTCCTGACTTTGTATTGCCTTCTGTGCAATATTTATGAAATAAACTCTTGACAAAGCTGTGCATTATTTATGAAATATGATCTGTCCTGATGAGTTATCTCTTTAACTCATTTTTGTCAATATCTAACAAAACCTCAAGTCCCTAAATCACACAACTGTGCATTAGTTTTGAAACGAGGTCTTGGTAAAATGGTAAAATTATGAATCTTTTACTAGAAATTTATGAGAAAGTGTATATTATTTGGAAATTAAGTTGCTGGGAAGACTGTGCATTACTTTTGAAATGAGCTGTATGCTACACTTTGTATGATTTGAGTGTTCATGGTGTGAGTTCTTCGTTCGAGTGTCTGTTATTGACGTAGTCATCAAATTACGTCCTTCTATATATAAGCTTGTGTCCAGAACTGGATGCATAAATTATGGGTAAGTAATCTAGGCTTTGTTTCATAAATACTGCACACTTTATAACAATGTTGATGGTCTGTTTTTATCAAGAACTCGTCTCGTAATTTCACCTTCAAGCTTCATTTCAAAAATAACGCACACTTACTAAGTCCTCAGTCTCAGTCTTTAAATCAATCCAGAACTAATTTCATAAATAATGCACAGTTTTATCAGTAATTCGTTTCATAAATCTTGCACACTTTTTCCTAAGTGGACGTAAAAAAATTGGAAGACTGATTTTTGTCAAGAACTCATTTTGTAATTTTACAAAGCTTCATTTCATAAATAATGCACACTTACAAGGTCCTCAGCCTCATTTACTCATTTACCATAAGTCTTTTAGGACTGGTTTCATAAATAATGCACACATCCAAGTCACTTGACATTAGTTCTCTTATTACATGAGTAAGACCAATATCAGGGACGTAATTTTTCTGAGCTTTATTTCAAAAATATTGCACACTTAAAAACCAAGTCATTTCATAAGTAATGCACATCTCCTTTTACGTTCATCTAAGCTTCAAACGAACCCAGAAAAGTTGTTTCCTACCAACTTCATTATACATTCGGATCTCGTTTTAGCGGGGTTTCCACAGCCTTCATGGTTAGTACGCCACTGGTAAACCCAAAATTTAAAAGTCTGCACAAAACGTAAAAGAAATAAGGTGTTAAAAACCATTTCCGGATTGAAATCCTCCAAATTAACTCTTTCAACTCTCGGTTCCCGCGAGTCGGAAACTTTCATTTTCAATCACCAGACTCCATTCCGATTAGGCTCAAAAGCTTGGTAAAGACGTCTGTTCTCCGTTTTGCACCGTCCCACAGCACGTTCGCTCACCCTTTTTTCCTGGGGAAAAAGCAAAGAATTAAGTTCGGTTAGCAGGAAATCAGGGAAGAGGACAAGGTAATTGGTAATTAGAATTCAGGGAATGGAGCTTTAGCCAAGGAGGAGGAGGAGGAGTCCACGGAATAAAGCTCTCCGATAAAAATCAAGGGAGAAAATGTCTTCTATAGAAAACAAACGGTTTTCTCGTTTTAGAGTAAACACGTTCGGAGATACGATTTCTGATAACAAATGGGCTCAAGTCCCTCGGGAGAGTTTTATTGTTTGCTCGGGCGCACGAAGGCTGAGATTCCTCCAGGCTTTTGAGATAGCCTCCCGATAAATTTTCATTCGATAACAAGAAGGAGGGAAAAAATCGGCCTGAAGGGAGGAGGAGGTATGAAAGATTAACCTCCCGGACCGTGACCTCTGTGGTGCCCTCTAACCTTTTCCTATTTATTAATAAGAATCTCATTTTTCCACTCAAATGAGGTGGAAAATTTAAATCCTCATTTTTATCTCTTATTTAAGTGTTATTACTTCCGGTTAGTCCTTCGAGAAAGTCTTTTTCACTCTCTTTCTCTCTCTCCATCTATCTCTCTCTCTCTCCTATCTATCTATCTCTTTTTCTCTCTCATATCTATCTCTCTCTCTCTCTATGTCTTCTCTCTCTTTCTGTCTTTCTGTCTTCTTCTCTCTCTCTCTCTTTATGTCTTATTTCTATCTCTCTCTCTCTCTCTCTCTTTATGTCAGTATTTCTGTCTATCTCTCTCTCTCTCTTTATGTCAGTATTTCTGTCTATCTCTCTCTCTCTCTTTATGTCAGTATTTCTGTCTATCTCTCTCTCTCTTTATGTCAGTATCTTCTGTCTCTTCTTCTCTCTCTTTATGTCAGTATTTCTGTCTATCTCTCTCTCTCTCTCTCTTCCTCTATCTAATCTATTTATCTATTTCTCTCTCTCTATGTATTTATCTATTTCTCTTTCTCTATACAACATAAATTATATCAATTATGCCTTTGAATTTCATTCGTTAACACAACTGTGCATTATTTATGAAAAATGAGACGAAAATCCGCGGTCGGAGGAGCCTTGCATAAGCTTAACATTTACGAATGATGACTGTATACCTATGAGTCGATTTGACTCACACGACAAGTAAAGAATCTATAAAATGAAAGTGAAAGAGGAAAGGAAACATTTTTCTACGGAGGGCAGAAGGTTAGAAATTCAAATTTTGAAGATTTTCAGAAAAACAGACGACAGAAAGACGAAGAAAGGAAGTAGGAGGAGTGGGAAGAAATCAAATTAATATTTATCGATAGGCGAAGTCAACATTTTCTCTTTAAAAGAAAAAAAATTTCGATTTTCGAGAGGTGAAAGCCTGACGCTACCCTCTCTCCCCTCTTTCGAAAGCTCATATCAACATGCCTCTCAATATCACATCCTCCTCCTCCTCCTCCATTTTCTTTTTCCACGAAACTTTGACATCTATAAATTGAAAAAAATAAATAAATAAATTTACTTTCCCTTCAGAAGGATGCGTTAGGGGTTGGTCTCGTTTTCCGTGTTTTAGGGTTGCAAAAGAGTTTTCGAGGTTCGATCATACCTGAAAGATTCTTCTTGTGCGTTAGACTTTTAAGGTGGTAATGTGTTTGCTAAAGCTAAAGCTCGAACTTTGTTAATGAGCTCACTGTCTAGCTGTTACGTATGCATTTTAGCTAATTGGCTTCGTTACTTCGCTGATGTGGATTCTCTAACGTTGAATGTCAAAGGTTTGTTTATGTAACAATTATGTTATTCATTTTCATGTTCAAGGTTTCCGCTGTTAGATGTCTTTTTCAAGGTGTAGTGTTTGAGAAAATAGCCGAACATGAAGGGTAACATTATATTAGTCTCTCAACCAAGTTAGTGGTGACACAATAAACTCTTAGCGGCTACCAAAATATACATTTCAATCTAATATAAGTCATAAAGAGGGCACAAGCCTTCTGACATCAGTCAAAACTGTGGTGTTATGTTTTCTACAACCAATGGGAATGCTGCTGCCACTTCTACCTTCAAAGACGGCTCTAGCTATGGTGCCTCACTAGGTATTGGCATGACGTTACGTGACGCAAATCCTCACCCTGGTAGAGATGACCGTACCTGTTAAGTTCCTAGACTAGTGTTTAGCAAAAATGGGGCCCACGCCCCACAGGGAGACAATTTAAAATTGGACTCGACACGACTATTGGATTATTTAAATGCATATCGGTGACATTAAACAAAACAGGCAAATTCCTACAAAAATGCTGTAAATAATTTTTGGGTATAATGTCGTTTGAGGTTATCAAAATGTCGACTCGGTAGTTAGAGTCACCGCGGAGTGGCCTCCTGTCGCTGGGAAATCCGGACGTTTTGAAACTCGCTAAACAGCACCGTTGTGCCGCACCTAATTGGCCCAACCCAACTTCTGTAGAGTTTCACATCATAGTTGGTGTCAATTTGAAAAAAATGTCAGTCACTTAATCGTCAGTTTAACAAATATATTTATATGTACTATATATAAAAATGTATAAAAAGTATATATGGGGAGGGCATATAAATTTTAGAAAAGTTAAAGTGGGACCCAGCCTAAAAAAGGTTGCGAAACACTGCTTTACGCAGTAATCACCCCCAAAGTACACTAAAGGGGTTCATTTTGCTTCTCTTATCGATCTGAAACAATTTTTCCTACTTTAACAGGTATCCTAGTTAATTTGCAAATCGCCTAGATAATCTTTAAAATTCTTTCTCAAACTTTAGCAATAACGCAGGGTTAATTAATTAATTTTGCTTCTTGCAGGTAAGCCAAAAAGTGGAGACAAAAAAGTTTGGCCTGATGTAAAAGGAAAACCGCAGAATTTTCTCCACCCACCTTCCCAGGTTGGTACATAATTTAAATTTTAGCGGCTTCACTTAATTCTGAATAAATTAAAAAAATAAATTTCTCATTAAAAATTTCAGCCTCGAAATAATTAATTTAATTTAATTTTTTTTATCTTTTTCTTTATTTCAAAATGTTTTATTTTCTTCAGTGTCTTTGTTTCATTTTATCTCTATTTATTTATTTTATCTACATTTCTTTGCGTCATTATTTATCTGATGCTACCCCTTCCAAGCTAATTAAAGTAGCTAAAGAAACTAGAATAGTAAACTATATCTGTATCTGTCTATAAGCATTTATCTATAACTAAACAACAGTTCGGGTTAACAGAGCTCAATTTTTGGCTTAATTTAGGAACCACGCCTTTGTATGCTTATTTATACTCAGTAGAAGTCGGCAAACTATGACCCGTGGGTCACCCAGTGACCCATTTGGTAATTTCAAGTGACCCACTTTAGTTAAGTTAAAGTATAAGATATACAAACATTTTTTTCTTTTTCCCAAAAAATTATGATCGTATATGTTATGATCGTACCAAATTTGAATCCAGTATAACATATAAAAGTATCAGTTAAAGCCCCACCCGCCTGACTGGATATGGAATCGGCCGATAGTATGCAGAATGCAGCGACATTGTCCTGTCGCTGTTTTGGTACGAAGGAGATCTCTGACCCAATACTCGCATTTTGGTTGATTTTGACCAAAAAAGGTTGCCGCGCCTACAGTATATTTGTATATATATATTGTTGTATTAGTAGGTTGGATATAGATGGATTTTATGTTGGGTATGGTTCACCTATTCTAGTTTCTGTATGCAAATTCTTGTCATTTTTCAAACTTTTACAACGAACACGAGATAACTCGTGTTTGCTTAGAGAAGGGAAAGCTAATCTGTAACTCAGGGAAAAAGGGAGGAAACACGAGGAAACTCGTGAGCGGCGGAGTCGAAAATACTTTTGAGTCGGATTTAACAGAGAACATTCTGAGGTTAATAACATTTCCATTCCTCCATTCCTCAATTTGGAAACCAGAGCCGGAGGGAACGAGAAATACCTTTGTACCTTTCGCGTTATCCCATCGGAGACTACATTCAAAATTAATTTTGTGCAAAATGGCCGTTGAACGAATGATAAATTAGGGTTTTCCGCGTCTAGAGACTTGATTTGTAGTCTCGTTGCGAAAATTCTCTTCTTAAATGAAATCAAGTTCGCTACCCCCCACCCTTTCAACCCCCGCGAACCTCCCCACCCCTTCATCCTCCTCCCAAATGACTTAACTTTTCCATTTCGAACTTTCTAATATTTAAAACTTTATTTAACAAACATCTGACGCTTTTTTTTCCTTCTTCCTCTTCTTCTTCTTCTACTACTTTTACTTCTTGTTCTTCAGTTTTCCATTTATTTACAGTTTACAAGAAAGTCGTAAACAATTAACTTTCGATGTTAACGGGAAAGTGGGACTGGGTAGGGGTTGAGGGATGATTTTATGTAAGCACATGCTTCAAAGTAGCGATTGTTACGAATTTCGCGAATTCTTAAACAGATGGCAAAATTGAAAAACTGTTAAATGTATAAAATCTATGAATGGTTTCCTTATACAGAAATTAACAATGATACAATGATCAGCAGTTATATTATATTTTATTTATATATTTATAACCTTGATGAATACTGGAAGAGGCTTTTGCCTTGGGCCGGATTCCCGAAAAATGGGAAGAAAGAAGAGCATAAAAAATAAATAAGCAAATATTTATGTATGTATGTATATATTTATATGAGTGAATGAGTAGCATGTGGCTTGGAGCCGTACTTTGCCAGCCTTTACACCACCGACCTCCTACTATTATTATTATTAACTGTGTTATTGTAGATATATTATAGATTTTGTATGTATATATACATATACACTTTATATATACAATATACATATTACAAATACACATACACATATAAGCACTTTATATTATAGTACATGTTGGTATAAACACATATTTTATATATTTATACTATATGTATATATAATATATACAAAATATATATCTACAATAACACAGTTAATAATAATAATAATAGTGGAGGTCGGTGGTGTAGTGCAGAGGTCGGCAAAGAGAAGCTCCGGACCCATATGCGACACTTTTACTCCTTGACTGTGGCTCTTCCATAAAATGTTTAGTGGAGGCCCTGAGTATTGTGTATAAACTAAATATTATATTAATATAAGTATGATACCAAGTTTCATTTACTGTCTTTCTACGAAATTTAAGGACATATAGTATTAAATCTACAGGCTGCTGAGCGCTTTAATCGTTCATAGAAGTGTGCACTATTTATGAAATCAAATCTTTTCTGTCATATACTTATAAAAACTAAAAATGTATATTATCTATGAAAATTTTTGTCAGAGAAGTGTGTGTATAATGCTTACTGAGGTGTGTGACTCATTTCAAAAATAATGCACAACGTAATGAGTAATTCATTTCAAAAGTAATGCACACTTTGATGCAGAATTCATTTTATAAATACTTTAATCCAAGAACCCATACAGTATTTAGTAAAGGCAACCTCAGCATAGCTTGTCCCTACAAAGAAAATTTAAAAAATGGCTCCTCCAACAAATTTCAACTTTGTGTGGTTTAGATGTGGCTCTTTTGAATGACGAGTTTGCTGACCACTGATGTAGTGGTTAAATGCCAGACTTAGAAGTTATACTTGGGAGTTCAAATCCTCTTCCTGTATCTTGTCATACTCATGAAAGGATAGAAAACGGGATTAAAAGTCAGCTTGATGAACAAGTCGTTTAGTGGCTTTAATCAAAAATTGAAATGTGCATTACTTTTGAAATTAGTCTTCCAAAACATTGGGCTATCTATTAGACGAAATTCCTGTAACACTCATCAAATCGGTTCGTCATAGTATGTGTTCATCCTTTCAGGGAGTCTGACTCACTTTCCTTGTATCATTACATCAACCTAAAATTCCCACCAAACGGAACGGCTGGACTTGTAACACAAACTCACAAACTGTAAAAAGACTGTAAAATTGTATTTTCAACTTTTAACTCTTTAAAATTCTTTTTATACAACAAAAACAGAAAGAAAATAATTTCTTTTGACACGGAAACCCGCAAGTCGACCTTTTTTTTCGTTATAATTTATTTAAAGTTTTTTAACATTAGAGAGTCTCACGTGTACTGTATCTCTGCACCCCGTCCCCCAAAAGCCATTATTTTCAAAAATTAGTGACAGATGAAAGAACATCCCAAAGGCCTCACATTTCTTCTTCTCCTTTATTTTTATTTATAAAAAAAAACCGGAAACAAAATGTCGGCTGGAATTTAATCTCGACTGTACTGGATAAAATAAGGGCCTTTGGAGAAAATTTTTTACCGTTACAACTTGAACAGTATACTGTAAATTAGTAACCAACAGACCAGCACGACTAAACTGAATCATGTAACAGTTCTAATCAGGTAATGCATGGACCTGTATCCTTGGTTTTGGAGAAGCATACTTTTATGAATACCTCATTTCATAAATATTGCACACTCTTTGATATATTTAGCAGTACTACTTGATTATCACAAGGTAGATAAAGAAATAACTTTGGCTACAGGGCAGATTACATTTCATAAATAATGCACACTTTTAAAATTTAAATCTCGTTCGCCGCATTTTTAATTAATTGAGTCAGTGGATACGTGTTGAGCTTATGGAAAGCTTCGGTTGTTGTGTAGTTACCATTGTACTAAATAAATGCCTGAGGGTTTTGGGGTACGGAAGGGGGAGGAAGAAAAAGCTTTTGAAGTTTGTCTATTGTTTGTTATAAATTGTTGTAGAGACCTTATTGTATAAATAACGCGAATGACAAATACGACCTCGTTTCAAAAATAATGCACACTTGAGGTGTGAGAGTCCTGAGCTTGACTTTTGGTAGGATGAATTTGACCTCATACCCTAAATATTAATGGAAATGTGTTAAAGGTATAACTAAGGCTGCAGGACGGATTATATTTCATAAATAATGCACACTTTTGTGAAGGATTCATTTCATAAATATTGCACACTTTAAGTGAATATGACAATTGTTGAGGGTTAGTTTGTGTCAAGAACTCGTTTCATAAATGATGACTAATTTTCCCAGGCTTCATTTCATAAATACTGCACACTTTCCTGAGTGGATATTACAATATTGATGGTTAGTTCTTGTTAAGAACTCGTTTCGTAAGTTTGCCAACCTTTGTTTCATAAATACTGCACGATTTTACCGAAGTTTTTCAACTTCGGGCCAGGTATAGCGGGGTTCGAACTTAACTGTGCAATATTTATGGAATGAGTTTTTCATGAATAACAGTCGAGTAGTCTTAGGATCCTTAGAGTGTATCTTTCCTATTTCAATCTTTCCTTCCGATCACCAAATTTGATTTTTCCCTTTTTCAGTTTGTGGTTCGACAGAAGAACAAAGAGTTACGTCCAACTCAACCAAGAGTTAGCGTTTCTGATGTTCCTTTTACAGTCGACTAACAGGAAATAATGGCCTGGGGAAAAGAGAAGGGAAACAGCTCTCAACTCCAAAATAAAAAATTTAAAAACTGTTAATATTTAAATAAAGAAAAAACAATAATTGTTTTCCTTCTGCTGTTGTGTTTGGGTACTGTGTTCTGTTGTGTGTATACGTGTGTGTCTATTCCACGCTTTAAAATGTTAAAGAAGAGAATGAAAAAAACGGAGGAAAAGGGAAATATAAAGACCATTATTCTCTCTGTTTCTCGGACCGGGCGGTAATTCTTTTAAATGTTGAATTCGTGTCCGAGATTTCCCGTGGCACATTTCCTCTCGATTTTCCTCTTTTCTTCTCTCGACTCACAATTTCCTTCACAAATTTATGAGAACGTGAATGTAATTGCTAAATATGGGATTTTTTGAAAGGGTTTTGAGCCAGCAGAACCTTGACTCTGAGTAATGGCCGAAGGAAAGACAAAAGGGAAAAACCTTCGAGTCAGCCTAACCGGACTTTATTGAGAACCTTAAGAGGAAATGGTTTTTATAACCCAACCGGAAGTGGTTGGGAGGAATTTTTTAACGACAATCTCGTCCTTTCCAATTAGTCTTTCTCATCTAATAAAAAAACTGAGGCGGAGAAACTTGAATGTGTGCATTATTTATGAAACAAAGGTTGGCAAACTTACGAAACGAGTTCTTAACAAGAACTAACCATCAATATTGTAACATCCACTCAGGAAAGTGTGCAGTATTTATGAAATGAAGCCTGGGAAAATTAGTCATCATTTATGAAACGAGTTCTTGACACAAACTAACCCTCAACAATTGTCATATTCACTTAAATAAAGTGTGCAATATTTATGAAATGAATCCTTCATAAAACTGTGCATTATTTATGAAATATAATCTGGCCTGTAGAACAAGTTATACCTTTAACCCATTTTTATTAGTATTTAGGGTATGAGGTCAAACTCATCCTACCAAAAGTCAAGCTCAGGACTCTCACACCTCAAGTGTGCATTATTTTTGAAACGAGGTCGTATTTGTCATGCGCGTTATTTATAAAATAAGGTCTCTACAACAATTTGCAAACAAACAATAAACAAACGTCAAAAGCTTTTCTTCCTCCCATTCCGTACCCCAAAACCCTCAGGCATTTATTTAGTACAATGGTAACTACACAACAACCGAAGCTTTCCATAAGCTCAACACGTACCCACCGACTCAATTAATTATTGAAAGTTAAAAAAAAATGCGGCGAACGAGATTTAAATTTAGAATGAGGGCTACCTCGAAAAAGCTTCTACCCTGAAACGTCGAATGAAAGCTCACAAAGGGAAAGCTCTGAGCTTAGTTCCACCGTTCAGACTCATTAAAAAGTTTTCCTTGAGCTCATGAAATTCCTCTTTAACAACAACAGCAACACAAAAAAATTTTTTTTTATCTTTTTCTTCGGTTAATAGTTAAATTCTGGGTTGGAAGTCTGGATGGGTGAAAAAGCTCGGGAGAGGGTGTGCGGGGGTGGTTGGAGGGGGTTGAAATGGAGCATGCAGCATAAAAAAAAGGGTTTTGAGCGATAAGACAAAAATTTTTATTTTCTCCCTTTCACGGTCTAAAGATCATTATCCTTGGCATCGGATCTCTTTTTCTTGTTTTTAAAATATTTTATACTTTATACTGTATAAAGTATGTGTGCGCGGTTGCACTAGATTATAATTATGCGGTGGTTGGAAAAATTTTTTTGAATAAGATGGTGAGCGTACCCTTCGAGGTCTAACCGGTTACTGCCTGGTACTCGCCTCTTCCGGTGTCTGCAGGTACCGGAAACGCTTCCGGTTTCTTACTCTATGGAATGACTATTTATGCACTTACTTAAAATTTAAATTTGGAAGAGTATGAAAGAGGAGAGGAGGTGTAGAGTTTAAATATTCTCTCCCTCTCACATTATCATTGTCGTAGTCATTTTCGAAGTGTGCAGTAATTATGAAATGAAATCTTGCTAGGAAGTGTGCAATATTTTTGAAATGAATCATCAACGAGAGTCGGCAATTCTGTTTTATAGATAAAGGAGAATTTTGAATTATCTCCGAAAGAGAGAGAGTGAGAAAGAGAAAGATAGATGAAAGAAGCGCAACCTTTAACCAGAAAAGTGTGCAAGATTTTTGAAAGATTATCAAGGAGACAGAGTCAGCAATTTTGTTTTATAGATAAAGGAGCAGCTCGAATTATCCCTCCAAGAGAGAGTAGAGAGAAAGGATAGATGAAAGAAGCAACCTTTAACCCGGAAAGTGTGCAAGATTTTTGAAATAAATCATCAAGGACACAAACTTGGCAATTCTCTTCTATAGATAAAAAAGCATTTCGAATTATCTCTAAGAAGAGAGAGTGTGTGAGAGAGAGAGGAAGGATAGATGAATGAAGCTCGACCTTTAACCGGAACTCAACGATTTTTGTGGAAATCCTTTTGACACAGTTTTCCCACTTCCGGTCCATCGAACTTGAAGAAATTGATTGACTTTCACGCTTTTCACTTCATCTCACAGTCCCCGTCATTCACCACGTCTTTCTTAACTCAGACGAAACTTTAACTTCCCAAATAACTACAGAAATAGCGAGGTAGATAAATAAATTATCACCAAATAAATAAATAGATAAATTTGTAGCATTACATCCGATTATCTACTTGGCGGCTTTATATCCAAGACAAAGATGAATTTATTAGAAAATGTTAAATTTTTATAAACAGTAGTTTATAATTTTTTTAGTATATATATTATAATCACCTTAATATTATATTTATCTAGTAATTTGTCGGGGAGTTGGGTGTGTTTAGGGTCACATTCATGTAGGTATCAAAAAGTCATCAACCCAAGATGGCGTAACTCTCGAAATCGTTCGTTCCAACCGGAGACTGAAAAAATGTAAGTGAACGTCCCACTCCACCGCCATCTAGGAGGACAAAAGGCAGGAACCGTGAATTTTCGTTTTTGCTCGTGGCAGTGACACTCCCGACACAAAGTGAATGGAAACTCCGGAATTTATTTAAGGAGACTCGTAGGGAAGTTTGCCAAAAAAGGAGAAAATAAAATTTCCTTAGAAATAGTTGTTGGAGGAAAAAGAAAGATGTTACATAAATATTGTTTCACGTGTGATCAGATTTTGTTTTCTCAGTTTCGCTTTCGTACCAGACCCCCCGGCCGCCATCTTGTCACTCTCCTCTTCTTAAATTCCCATTTTCCTTATTATTATTAAAAAGCCCGACTGTGACTTTTCCTTTTTCTTCTCCTCTTTCGAGTAAATAACTTTTTATTGGTTTTTGGTTTTTCACTTTCTCTTTTGATTCTCTCACTTTTATGGATTAATAGACTCGAATTTGAGTTTATTAAACCCAGACATCAAAAATAAAAATGATTCAGGGTAGTGGGCCTATGTTTAGTTTGTCTTACACTGGGAGTGTGCATAATTCTTAACCAATCGCCCAATTTAAATTTTAAGATTTTTTGGCGGTCCGCACAAATTTGTAGGAAAACTTTTTGACAATAATATAGCACTCACGCCTTTCAAGAAACTCAAAAATTGCTGAAATTGTTAGTTGACAGCTTACCAGTCTGACTGATTGTGTGACAGAAGGAATCACGAACAAGAACAGAACCAAGACGCGTTCGTATTGCATGTTTGAACAAGTCGCCGACATGTGAGTAACTCGTCACAAAAAATTGTTTCGGTTTAGTATATACTACAATTTCATTATAATTGAATAGTATAACAATATATTGATGGGAGAAAGTCGATAAAATAAATTTCAATTTTAGAAATCCTTGGTGGACCACATAAACATGTTTAACGGACCGCGTGTTGCTCATCCCTGATATGTACAGTATACCGACGTTTATACACTTTTAACGGCTTTTAGTTTTAAGTCTGAAGAGTTATGCTGTCGTATAGGTGTTGATTGAAGCTGTTTTTCTACTAAAATGAGCCAGTTTGACTCATCAATGAACTTAAATAACAGGTTTAGTGTTTGCCAACATAAATTTATATATGAGAGAGAAACTAACTGTCCCTATTCCGACCTTGTTTCATTAATTTTGGTTTTATAACAAAGAATCATTTCAGTAATGCACAGTTTTATGAGTATGCCATTTCAAAACCATCGCAAAATTTTTCAAGAAGCTCGTTTCAAAACTAACGAACAACTTGGTTCGGTTTTTCCAAAAACCGGCATTTCGTCAGTAGTCTGACAAGTTATGCTGTCGTATAGGTGTCGATTACGTAGCTGTTTTTCTACTAAAGTGAGCCAGTTTGACTCATCAATTGAATTAAGTGAAAAGTTTAATTGTTACCAACATACATTTATATATATTATGAGGACGAAAACTAACTTTTCCCTAAAAACAACTTTGTTCATTCAATTTTATACGTTTTCATAACAAAGGAATCATTTCAAAAGTAATGCACACTTTTATGGATACACCATTTCATAACCATCCCACAATTTTGCAAGAAATTGGGTCCAATACTAACGAAAAATTTGGTAATTGTCAGTAAATATTCGGTTTTTCCAAAAACCGGCGTTTCGTTTTCATTAAAATGAGCCAATTTGACTCATCAATAAACTAAAATGAAAGGTTTAGTGGTTGCCAACATAAATTTATATATGAAGAGGACAGAAACTAACTTTTCCTTAATAACAACCAGCCTCCATAAATTTTACACGTTTTAGTACAACGAAATCATTTCAAAAGTAATGCACGATTTCGAGAACTTGTCATAACTACCGCACAATTTCCCAACGAACTCGTTTCAAAACTAACGCACATGATGGAGAGAAAGTCGATAACGGAAATTGAATTTTAGAAATGCTTGTCGGGTCGCATAAACATGTTTAACGGACCGCATGTTGCTCATCCCTGTTCTAAACCATCAAACTGAGGTACTTGCTGAGGTCTTATTTTAGGTCTTCGACTAAAACACAAACAAACAAAAGACTGACGCCAAGCACAAAAAGAGTGAGAGAGAGATCGAGGGGAGAATGAAAACTCGTGGAAGACACAGACAAACAAATATGAATGAAAGCTTTCCGGAAGTGAGGACGAAAGCACCCGATGACAACTTGTGACTTAAAGAAAAATGATAATAATAATAATAAATCAAAACAGAAAAAACATTTTGAGCACAGAAGAATGAATAAAAATGAAAGAGAACAAAAACAAAATGGAAACAAAACAGAACAAATAAGACGAGAATAATAAGAAGCCAACAGCGAGGGGGAGGGGAGTCAATATTGAGAACATTTTCAACAGGAAAAAATGCAGAACTTGATTTAAGATGAGGGGAAAACAGGAATGAAGACAAAAATAAAAACAAATCCGAGATGGAAAACAAGGAAACTTATGTTGAAACATAACGGAAAAGGAAGAAACAAGAGGAAACTGGTTTGAGGGAATGTGGGAGAAGGAGGCGGAAACATGGAGGAGGAGGAGGAGAAAGTTTGTTACAATTTCACAAAACGAGATGAAAAGTTTTTGAAAAACTTTAACTCGGACTACTTTAAACAGTAAAACGATTTCGATATCCGGCTTACTACTTCCGGATTATCGAGGATAAAAGGTTGAACGGAACCTTCAGACAAATTGATGATCAAACCCCTAAAACTCTGATAAGCAAGCTCTTGGCGTTCTCTGATTTGAGAGTCATAGAGACACAAAATGTTGTCATAACGTAAATACAGGTCTTCATTTCCGGTTTAACGGTTTTTACCTCTCTCCTCATCTTTCTTTTGTTTTCTCATTTTACAAAGACAACAAAACAAAATGAATTTTCAGCAATATTCCTCTTCATTCATTCTCAAAGTTTTCTTTTCAAGGTCAACTCAGTGATAATGAAATTTCAACAAAATGGCGGACATTGGAGATTTTTCTGTGAGAGTTTTCTTGGAGAGTTTTCGGTTGTGTAAAAATCAAGTTTCCTTTCTTCGTTTGTTCATCCCTCTTTCTTTTTGGCTATGAGACTCCAAATCTGTTATTTCATAAATAATGCACACTTTTATCAAGAGCTTATTTCATAAATACTGCACACATAGAAAGAAAATATTTTATTCATAAATAATCCAGACTCTTAGGTGATATTCATCTCTTAATTTCTATGGACTTCATTGAAGAGCTCATTCCATAAATAATGCACACTCCACCCCAAAAACCAATTTCATAAGTAGTACACATTCAACCCAAAAGCTCATTTCATAAATTATGCACAGAGCCTAAAACCCATTTCAAAAATAATGCAAACTCGATCCAAAACCTCATTTCATAAATAATGCACACTTAACCCAAAATTTCATTTCATAAATAATGCACAACCAACTCAAAAGCTCATTTCATAAATAATGCACACTCAACCCCAAAAACCCATTTCATAAGTAATGCTTAGTCGATCTGAAAGCTCTTTTCATAAGTAATGCACACAGCCTAAAACTTCATTTCATAAGTAGTACACATTCAACTCAAGAGCTCATTTCATAAATAATGCACACTCAACCCCCAAAACCCATTTTATAAGTGGTGCTCACTCCATCTGAAAGCTCATTTCATAAATAATGCACACAGCCCAAAACCCCATTTCAAAAATAATGCACACTCCATCCGAAAGCTCATTTCATAAGTAGTACACAGGTAACCCAAAATCTCATTTCATAAGTAATGCACACAGCCTAAAACTTCATTTCATAAATAATACACACTCGATCTGGTAGCTCATTTCAAAAATAATGCACATTTCAGCATCTGCCCACAGTTTAGTCTTTATGAGTGATTCTAAACTACTGTTTAACAAGTGCATTACTTTTGAAATAGTGACCTGTGTATATGTGACCATATATATATAATTTTCCGGAAGTATAATGATGCTTGTATATCCGGTTCAACAATCCGCCAGAGTTCATTCATCCCGAATGACAAGAAAGAGGACACGTGTGGGTGTTTGTCTGTCCTGATTGTCAACTGACATAAACTTTGTTATTAATTAGAGTGACGTGCTTTTCTGCTGGGAAAAGAAGGAAATTTAATTAGGAAGTAACGGATAAGGTCGAACAATGGCTGATCGTTCCAAAAGCTCTTCCTTCCAGCTTCTTTCTTCTCCATTCTCTCCTCCCTCTCCACCTCTCTCTCTTCCTCTTCCTCCTCTCATTTTAAAAAAAAATATTTTTCCTTTGTATAAATTATTGTTGGCATTTTTTTCTTCTTCCACTTTGCTTCGTTTCTCATTTTCATTCGATTCACTTTCCTTTGGCGTGCCATTCTTCTTCCACGTCGTTCGTTGTCAGAATTAAAATGAAATTTAATCTTTTCACATACTACCTCGTGTCTTAGAAACATTCTAAAACACCCTCTCTTTTGTAAATTATGTCCTTTGTTCTTACCAACTGCTTATTCAGCGGTTATTCTGTGTAAGACCCAAACTTACTTTTTTGTTTGTTCATCCCTTTTTCTTTTTGGCTATGAGACTCCACATCTAACATTTCATAAATAGTGCACGCTTTTATCGAGAGCTTATTTCATAAATACTGCACACATAGAAAGAAAATATTTTATTCATAAATAATCCACACTCTTAGGAGATATTCATCTCTTAATTTCTATGGATTTCATTGAAGAGCTCATTTCATAAATAATGCACACTCACCCAAAGGCTCGTTTGATAAATAATGCACACCTAACCCAAAAGCTCATTTCATAAATAATGCACACTTAACCTCAAAAACCCATTTTATACGTAGTACTTACTCGATCTGAATGCTTTTTTCATAAGTAATGCACACAGCCTACAACCCATTTCATAAATAATGCACACTCGATCCAAAGGCTCATTTCATAAGTAGCACAGTTAACCCAAAACTCATTTCATAAATAATGCACACTCACCCAAACTCATTTCATAAATAATGCACACCTAGCAAAGGCTCATTTCATAAATAATGCACACTCAACCGAAAACCTCATTTCATAAATAATGCACACCTCACCCAAAGGCTCATTTCATAAATAATGCACTCAACCCAAAACTCATTTCATAAATAATACACAAAACCTCATTTCATAAATAATGCACACTCATTCATTTCATAAATAATGCACACTCAACCCAAAGGCTAAATTACTTCCGGTTTCAAACTTGCATTCACATTTAGAATCACATAAGTTGACTGAATAAGAAAATTTTAATGGCTGACTCTCTCTCTGTCCATCAGCTTTAAGGTCTGAAAACATTTTTAGAATTTTTAGAAAAAATGTTTTTGAATATTCTAAGGGAAATGGTTTCTCACTTTCTTCGGATATTAAACCTCTTTGTCATTTTACAGTTTAAAAATGGAGGAAAGGGAAAGAGAGAAGAAGAAAAGAAAAGTTATGTTTTTCTTTCTTTTTCTTTTGTCTTTTAACATTGTTTTAAATTATGGAAATTTGGAGCGGGGGACGTTTCTATCAAATTTCCTCGCTTCCGGATTTCTCGGGAATGTTAAATTGTCGAAATGTGGTTCGTCACCCAAAACCGAAAAGCTAACTTGTTTAAATAATTTATTTTTGAGGGAAATTTCTTTTTTGGGGTTTCTGGTTAAGTTACCATGTAGCACTACTTAGTTTCCTTACTCATTTTCATCTCTCTCTCTCTCTCTCTCTCTCTGTATCTAGGTCTAATTAGTCATCTTTCTTTTGTAATATTTGTATTTCTTTTTCTTTCTCTCTGTATATCTTTTTGTCTACTAACTCTTTTCAAATTCTTTCTCTCTCTTCTT